>JAUBNQ010000005.1:8754133-8782012 GCA_032353495.1 Ctenopoma kingsleyae | reverse complement strand
CTTCTCCTTGTAAGTCGCTTTGGATAAAAGCGTCTGCTAAGTAAAGTAAAGTAAAGTAAAGTAAAGTAAAGTAAAACTGAAAGTTGTGTTTGCAATAATAAAATAACAGATTAAACCTGGTGACTTATGTGATAAAGAATTAAGAATGCTTTTGAAGAATAGGGGCTATATTATTGTAGCTTATTGGGCTGTTTTAAAAAAAATAAAATTAAAATAAATATGTAGAGAAAAAGATTAGAGATAAATAACACTGGATATTGTGCATGAGTACAGAACAAATGGTTCATATGTCCATAATAAAATTGTAAAACTGCTGACAAAGATCTAAAAAGCTCTCTTGGCTCATTTCCATGCACTTTTAAAATGCTTCAGCTGGTCATTTTCATATTACATAAACATAAAAACAACTACAAAAAACTGTGCAACCTAATCCTACCAGTCCATAATCCTACTGATTGCCTTCCTTTAAAATCTGTATTCCTCATCTGACTGGCATTGTCAATTCTTTTAATCCATTTTTGGCAAATGTATCTGCTCTTTCATTCAACTGAATGCCTGCATGAGCTGGTAGCCATAAAAACTGTACTTCTATACTTAACCTAACAAATCTATATAAAGACTGCAATAATTCATAAGGAATATGCAGTCTATGTCTTGAAGAAGTATATTTGAGACTAGTCAGGGCAGCACAAGAGTCTGAGCATATTACAATTTTCAGAGGTTAGATTTATTCTCTCCACTGTAGAGCAAATGGAATTGCTGCCATTTCAACTGAATATGGTCAATTATTCTTTTAGTCACCTTAGCTTTCAACTCTGGGACATAAAATGCACAACTTGTTTTGACATCATAAGGTATTCTCTCTTTTAAAACTGCATAAAGATGGGGATTTTGCTTAAGGGTACTTAAATAAATCAGGAAAAGTATATTATTGGTTGAGGCAGGAATTGTTGTGTAACACCTTTTGCCACTGTTTACCCCTCCAGTTATTCCTGACCCTGTAATACCTTCAGTTTCCAGTAGTTGTCCTCAGTTCCTTCCAGAGTCGACTGATTACCACTTCCAACACACCTGTATCCCTTTCTGCTAGTCAGTCTCCTACCAGGCTTTTGTTTTGCTTGTATGTACGGCCATCTTTTTTTCTGCATGCCCGTTTGTTTAAAGCTACCTCCACCTCTTCATATTTTTAATCTACTTCTGAATCATGAAAATTCATGTTGCTAGCCGTTCCTGTTACCACTATACAGAAAACAATTGCTTGGGTAACTTTGTGATTATGAACCATGCTTGAGGTTATATCAGGCATGCTTCTTAAATATGACTTCTATATGGACATTTATCGTTGATGGACATGGGAGCATCCACCACCACCAGAAAGAGTGAGTTGATTCTACCAGTATATGTGTGATTTATGTTCAAGTTATGGTTGTGTGGTTGCATTGTTGGCCTGTGCAAAAGAAAATGAGATAAAATGGAAGAATCTAAACCTGCCTATTCCTGCTAATGCAGTGGAGTCTTGCCATGTTTTCTTTGTAATACTTGATGGAGCAAAACATGATACAGTACATTTATTTAATATTAATTTTTTTTGACATAATAACACTGTTTTGCTATAACAATTTAAAAATATGGTTTCTTTTCTTTAATTTGTAACTACCCACCTAAACCATTGCCCTAACATTAGCTTAAATATTAAGGCTTTTTTGGCCATTAGTTTCCTCCTGAATGGGCTGTGTTAGCTTAAGAGGAGTAACAACAGCGACAACATTGCCAGGGTTTATAGGAACAGATGGTTTTTGCATAGCCCAGTTAAAATGTTACTTTAGTCACGAGAAGGTTGTTTATTGGACACATTTGGTTACCTTTCATCCTGCAGAGTAAGAGATTTTCATTTTGGGAAGTTATTTTATTTTGTCAATTTGGATATAGAGTTGTAATTTTTGTAATTTGGAGCACCCAGGCATGGAAATGTTCATGACTTCACAAAACAAAGCAGAAAACAGATTTTGAGGGTGGGAAAAAAACACTTGGCATGAAAAAAAATCCAATTGAAGCGGCCTCTTTATCAGAAGAAAAGCCATGCTCTTTGCACTAGTTTCATCTTTCTCTGTGGGTCCCCCTGAAGTGGTTTATTTATAGAGCCATCTGCATGTAGACATGCATGCTTACATCTTCTGCAACACAACTCTCCATTCCATCACTGTTCCAACCATGCTGGATTCTAACCTATCAGAATATTTTGGGTTCAGTTATGACAACTGCCTCTCCGTTGGCATCCATATGGGATGGTTTGAGTTTGACTGCGTGTGTGTGTGTATGTGTGCATGTGCGCACACATGTGGCAATGTGATAAAAGACAGATGTCAGACCTAGACACAGATAGCATGGTACGGGGGAGAGCGGGCCAGCTGAGGCCAAGTCGCTTGGAGTGGGTGGAGAAAGAGAGTCAGAGATAGCAACAGAGTGGCACATGTATAATTGACAACCTATGCTTCCTCTCCATAGAATTTATGACATTTTCTCTCTGTAATCTACTTTTCCTGGCCAGCACAGAAGATGGTAGTGGGCCGGGCTGTGAGTTGGCAGCTTGGATTGAAAAGGCAGAGTACAGCATAAGCTTGGCATGGAGAATGTGGAGAGGAGAAAATGACAAGAGAGCCTTGACATTTTTTTCCTTCAGTGTTGCAGTCTTACCAAGAAACAGGTCTGTCACTGATAAAAGTAGTGGCATTGGTGTGAGGAAGCACTGTGTTAAGCCAGTGAGAGTATTTTGTTTCAGTATTGTAGGTGGGATCTAAATAGATGTTGGGATGAATGATAGGAAAGAAGAGTGAACGTGAATAGGAAAAAGTGTCCAGTACTGAATATTTTCTCTTCACTGCAGGTGCATACAGTGCAGGCATGTGTGTCTCGTCACTTTACTCATCAAAGCACTTGCACCATCATACCGCTGAAGTCTGCGGTTTCACAGAGCAGTAGAGGGCATGTGGTTTGCAAAGTCAAGCAACTAACCTTGTCACTCATTGTAGCAGTGTTAGATTGAAATGAAATTTTATTCAACCTAATGGCTTGAATTATGGTTAATTTTGTATTTTACCCATAAAAGTATTTTTCCAACACAAAAAAACTGGTGGTGAACACCTCAAATCTCACATAGCATTATGAAATTTTAAATATTTTCCCATTCTAAATTATTAAACTTACCCAAAGCTATTTTTACTTGCATAACATCGTCCCAATGTCAAGTCAAAGGGGCAGAGAAGGACAAAGGGGGAGGAGCCAGGGAAAGAAACAAAAGGCATTTTCAGACAGTGAGCAGTTCCTGCTGCATCTGCTGCCCAGCAATGTTGGAGCTCTGTATAATGACCTACTGTAATCTCATGCACGCGACTTTAATTAGACAGGATTGTCATATGAACCAGAAAGAATAGTTATAGCAATAGGACGGATGTTTAAAATAGCATGTTTTGTTAACTATTATGAAAAGAATATGCACTGGTTGCTGCCAGATAATTGGACATTGAAGCGACCCATGTTCACAATAGCGGCAGCCACTCTTCACAACAAAACGTAAGATGTACAGCATGTGAGTGAGTGTTTTTAATTTGAATAATACATGATGGTGTTACATGGTCATTTTTCATTCTTTGTTTTCTTTTTCAAATAATTTTGGCTAAATCAATTTCTCCGACTGTCTGATTACTCTTGTTTAGTTCCCCACCTGACTAGCACTGCAGTGTCATCTCAGAAATTAACTTGGTGAGTCTTATCTAATTATACCAATAAGAAAATAAGTTGTTGTATTGTTCTCTTCTTGTATTTTGGCCACAACCTTTTTTGCTCAGATACTGCAAGGTCTGAAGTAGGTCAGAGTCATCTTGCCTTAGGATGTTTTCATATGGCAATCATTGTTTGCAATCTGCTATCTATCAACCTATGTGTCTGAAAGCTTCAATCAGCACATACCACCTATAAACACAACAGCAAATCCAAGCAGCCATCTTATATCATAACTGACATACATGCACACACAAATAGAAAAAAAAATACAAATTCACACTCACAATAGAAACAAACTCTATTCATTCTCAAATACATCACAGAAACAGAAATGAAACTGATAACACAGTGTCTGTGTGTCTGTCGTGTCTGTCTTTATTTCTGCATTCCTCATCTGAAAGCATGGGACAAACTGGAGAGGCTACTAAATATTCGATTTTTTCTTTCTACATCTCAGTTGTCTTCTTCTCCCCACTCTACCTCTCTATCTGACCTAGCTTGACTCACTTTCTGTCACCTTGTTTTGTTTGTAATTCCATGCATTGCAATTTCTCACAACTCTGTCGGATTTCCCCCTACTACCTAGTAGCTACCTCTTTCTTGCACTTGTTTTCCATATTTCTTCTTTCACGCTACTGCTGTGTTAATGCACACTTTTCTCTGCCATTCTTTCTGTCTCCCTCTGTCCCTCCCACCTTTCTTTCTTGAATCTAACTCATTGCGCTTCTAACCATCCAGGTGTGCATGCATTGTTTTTGCACCATGCTGTTCCACATCATGGCATACAGCGCATGTTCAATTCCCCTGTCCCCCTCAAAGCATTTTATCTGCCAGTACAGTGCTTATCTTCGGTTTCTGGAAATTGTATGAGGCAATTTGAGCAGGTGAAGATAAGTAGGCATTGTGTTTTGCTTATTCCCATTTACATGCAGGCATTTGCATTTTTGCAGGTTAACAATTAAGTTATGGTATGTGCCACATTAGCAAAAGTAATATGGTGTGCAATTAAGGCCCAACCTACAGGAACAATAATTAGAAGCATGAGTGATGAGTCCCTTCCTCATTGTTGTGGTTCTCCTCTTTCTAGTTTGCCTCAGTGTGGCTTGTCTTCATGAATACATATTTATTAAGGCCTTGGAGGCATAGATATAAGCAACATGTGATTTCTAGTGTTAACACTTCTCTTAAGGCTGTGGATGTACTGCAAATACCCTGATATAAACCACCCACTGACAGCAAATCTACCGAGAGAGTATTTTGTGTAAATTTACAAATGCAAACTTGGGGAAAAAAATAAAATTTCTGATGAAGGCAAATTTGCTAATTGAATAAGTTCAATTTCCACACCAAAGTAAAAGGCTTTGCCCCTGGCAGACTGAAGAAGGTTATTTGATTTTTGAGTATGACGTGATCTTTCTCCTTCATATCCTCACGTTACACTCTGAATATCTGTGATTGGCTGGACTGAGGGAAGTAATTTACACAACATTAAATCATTTCACATTCTTAGCAGACAGCGGGCAGCCCACTTCCTCATGCTGTTTCCTGTGTAAAAAATAAAGGGCACATAAAACAACGGCGGTTTTATTGTGTTTTTAATGTGGAAGCAGTACAAATTGTTTTACAGTGTATTATGTTCACTCATGCAAACACACTCATGGCTGTAGAGCTAATGTGCTGTCCTGTTCTTCAAAAGAAGTTAATCATGAACACAATATTCTGATAGTAAGGATTTCAATTAAACCACCCTTGTTTTTTTGTGTCTTTTCATGGGAGTCAGTTAATAAGAACAATGCTGAATATCACCAGATTTATATTTTAAACATTTTCTGTTTTCCTAGCTTTATGGCTTAAATTGTTAATTATAATCCCCGTTCTTCCTTTATGCCCCATGCATTAAACACTAACTTTTAAACCCCCCCTCAGTATTTTCTGCGGCAGATGGACCACCAACTGACTGAAGATAGATTAGACATGCTAGCTACAATATCCACTTGCAACTTCCTGCCAGTACTGCATACTAACCCCAAAACATTTATTCCTCCACATATGTTCTTTACTTGTTTCCTTCCTGTTATTATTTTTTTTATGTATTTATTTTCCATTTCTTTCATTGAATAGATATACAGATAACAATTTGGCCACTATCCACTTTGTATTGTACATTAAACTCTATATATCTAACATGAAAGCACTCGTAACACAAGTGAGAACATATTAGGGACTGTATACATAAAATAAAGGGAAGTTAAACCAAGGCAAACCAAGTGGTATCGATTAACATGCATAAAAGTAAGCTCACATAGTGAGTGCATGGTTTACACTGTTCCAACTGTCAAATATAACTGCATATACAGTACAATACAAAACATGTTCAAACTCACTCATCATTCATATATAGGAAAAGGTAAATAATGGGGCCTCTACAAGACCTAAATTCTTTATAATCTTGCATTGAGAAATATCCCCTTTGAACTGATTTACAATTCTGTCATGAAGTTAGGCACAAAGTGGAGTGACCCACTTTTTCTTACAAACACTAAGCCTTTGGCAGATGCTCTTTTTATACCCTCACCTGTTACCATTTAACCTGCTCATTTTTGGTAATATTCAGTATAATACTGTGTGTGTTGTGGGCGTCAAATTCTAAATTAGTTTATCACTAAAAACACTGAAAATCTTTTCTTACTGTTGTCAAAATAGTTGTAGTATAAAAAAATGTACTGTTGTCAAATAGATGTAGGTTCAAACAAATTCACAAATCAGTTTTATTTATTTTTTTGTCCCTTTTAGCAATAGCGAGACTTAAAATAAAAGCTTGTTTACAAAACTAAGAAACAAAAAGGAAATTTGGCCAAAGCTGTTCGTGATAAAAATGCAGTCCTCGCTGTAGTCCAGCCCAAAGGTACATTCATAAACACTGATCTGACTTTAAGTGTCCCAGCAGGCAGTGCTCAAAATTGCAACAACTCTCTTTTAGTAAACCTGTTTATTTCTGTTGACAGGTTTATTATAGCTTTCTACTCATTTGCATAGGTAATCAGCCTTTACTTTCAGAACCTGTGCAAATTTAAGATGGCAGCCACTAATTGGAAAAGGGAAGGCAATAAAGCACCACTCAAGCTGGAGTTTCCAACTTCTTCACTTTGCATGGGAATAATAAAGTGAGGTCTCTGCAATTTGGGACAGATTAACTTGTTTTGTTTTTTGGCCTCTGATTAAACATATGAAGCAGATTAAGTTTCTTGGCCCAGATGGCAATGGCAGAGAAACTGTCTAAAGCATATAACCTTTTCAAATTCATGGCTCTTCCACAATGCAAACTTCAGCAGTGAGAAGAGAGTGACAGACACAGAAAGCAACCTCATGCTTGAAAGCCATATTGACCTCTATATTGACAGCTGTGGTATTTACCTGCCTGAAGCAGCAGAGGAGGAGAAAAAATTAATTTGTCCATATTCAGAACGTCCATTGCTTGTCAAACACATGCTATTCACACATAAACACACATCCACAGCTCTATGGGTTGTGTTCAGTTATTTTCAAACTACCAGCAGCCTACTGATCTGGCATGAACATGTACACGTGTTTGCTCTGCAGGCCATGAGAGCACAGCTCATTGGGACTCCTGCCGCTGTAGAAATGGAAATTTTAATGAAGTGAGTGCAGCAGTGGTTGTCTCCTCACCCTTCCTGCTGCGGGAGAATGGCACTTTGTCCACATTACCCTGAACTGGACCAATGATTTCATTAGAGATAGAGGCAAAAACTCCAGCCCCAGCCCTCTTCATTCCCATACAATTTCTTTGAAAGGTACATTACAAACTTCCAAATATTTGAATGAGAATTAGATGTTGACAACACCCGAACTAAATGTATATTTATACAGGTGGAAAGGTGCGTCACTATGGACCTATGTGGAGCTGGATTACCTCATCAACAATCAATTATAAAACAAAGTGATTAACTGGCAGAGTACTATAACTCTGTAAAATAAGACTGATAAGTAATTATATAGTAAGATAAAAGAAAACGGGCCTAGATTACAATGAGATCAAGAAATGCATGAAAATTAACACCAAATAACTGTGAGAAACAAACAAGAGGTGAAACAGAAAAGGAAACCAACATGTGGAAGTGGTAGAGAGATTGTAAAATTGTGAAATTTTTGGGTAAGCAACTCAGAAGTAAGATGCAAAGCAAGGAAATAGCTCAGTCAGGTAGAAAACGTTCTTCTTCTGTCTTCTTACTACTAGCGAAAGGCTTAAAGAGACAGAGTTACTGACATTTAAGAAATATGTGAATAGTCTTGAAGTGACTAGACCCCATCGTACCATCAGCATTTGAAGAGGCGCTGAGCTGTACAGTAAAATCCCTGGATGGAGTCTAGTGATTGACTGTAATTTCATACACAGGAAATTCAAGCAGCAAATATGACCATGATGACCAAGTTGTGCATAATGGATGATGTCTAATGCTTCCCAAAGGAAAAATGTCTTTTGAAGAGGAGTTCCCTTTATTAATAATATTGACAGCTGCTTCATTATCACACATGTGATGCATTTATGTTGCCATAACTGACACACTATAGCAATCAAGTAAATCTTAGGCAAAACAGATGATATATCAAAGCAGGATAAACTATGCCTTCAACACCCTCTTTCATAACTTGCACAATTGCCAATAATATCTTGATTGGACTTTTGCCAAGAATGGATATCTTAGTTCTTTGTAGTTCATATAAGGTTCACTGGGTATTTTATCTTCTGTGGTTGTTGCTAATGTGCGCTGTAGAAACATTGTAGGTTGCAGAGCAATCTTGCTGGCCTGAGATGAACAACAGAGTTATGGGGTTAGGGAAAAGGCCACATGCAGGACTTTTTGACCTCAGGTCATAAAATAGCTCCATCATTTTTACTGACTGTAACTGTTGAAAATTAATTATGAAATGTCTAGACACATCTTATCTACTGAAGTGAATGTTGAAGTGAAAGCCTCAAAACTTACTGCCTTGCAGCTCATTCTACAAGAGGAAAATGATCCTATATGTATGCTGCTGAATCAAGCTAAAAACAGACAATGAGTGACAAAGCCAAACACTGAACCCAACTGAACATACACTTGGATTTCAGATGCTGAGGAGAAGATATACCAGGACTAGCACCAAAACAAGTAATACCTAAAGCATTGCCAGAGTAGATACCCACCTACCGGCAATGTCTGTGAATCCCAGCCTTCACATAGTCCTTGAACACAAAGCATATGCAACCAAGTGAATACTTGAATTTACATAGCACCTGAAGACCCAGAAGTTTGTGGACCTTGTATAAACACTACTGTTTCGTATTGCCACACTGGAAGAAGAACAACTACAGCAAAACAACCATACCTATGATTTTTGTGAGTACATAGTGAAATGGTTAAATGATGGGTCTTTGTTCCAAACCTAATGGGGGTATTATATAATCATAATTGTTCCCCGGTACATGAACACACAAGTAAAACTGTCGGGTAGAGAAAGCAACAGAATATAAATAACATTGATAACCTGTTAACTTGCCTTGTTGCATACAGACACAGAAAATGTTTTCTTCCACACTTGTTCTCTTAACTCTCCCTGTCCATCTAGCCGTCACCACCAGCAGCAGGTCCTGCATTTTAAAGCAGTGTTTTTACCTGCAGCACTAATAACTAAGATTATCTGTCTTGAGAAGCACTCAAGTTTCTTAAATATAAGAGCCCAGAGAAAATGGCACCCTTGCTTTTACCAGAGAAATCAATTTAGGCTCTCTTGTGCCCTGCATGCACTGATGAGCCAGCTAGCCTAATACTCCCAAAAGAATCCAAACCTTTTATTTAAGTGTGTGAGTCAGACAAAAGCACATAATTGCTGTCATTACAACAGCCTTTTTGATTTCAGTCTTTCAAAAGGTTATGGCTGAGAGAGTTTAAAGGAAAAATAGCATAAGTGGTAAATTGGAGATTAGGTGATAAGGTGAAAGGTATAAAGTTTGGTTAGATGCTGCTATGGTGTGATTGCATACAAGTACTTTCCCACGTGGTGTCCTAGTGTATTTAATTTCTGTTTCCAGAGTTTATGATGTGTTAAGCTAAGCAGAAGCCGGGTCTAGCTTTTTATTTAATAGACAAAAGGGACAGACAGAGGACTCAGTCTTCTCAGTTGCTGAGAAACAACCAAACCGTATCTTTACACAAAAGTGTACTGTGTGTGTGTGTGTGTGTGTGTGTGATTTTCAGGCATTTTTGTTATGTTTGCAATAAAAACTGCAAATTTTTCTGGTAAGTTTTAATTTAGCCGATTGTGTTTGCAATTTGCAAATATTTTGTTGAAAAACAAACAAAATAAGTAGTTGTCAGCATGATCTCATATATACCGTGAATGACACTGATGAATTGCTGAGCAAGATGCGTGGTAAGACATTCTTAATCATATATTCTTCCGTATGCAGTCACTACAAGAACTTCTGCTCTGACTTATGTTAATCTTGCAGTTTCTAGCACCTTCAGCTCTGCAGCTCTTTTTTAATGCCAGCCACGTGCCACTGCCACACAAGCAAACGTTATTTGTCAGGTGGCACACAATCCCATCTTCCTAGTTGAAATCTTAGGTGCAATGTTGTAATTCTAATTATAAACTGACACTACAGTGATGGCACCTTCGGCAGGCTATGGTCTACAGTCCATTAACAGCAAATAGGCAAACTATGCTGTGTTGTTTTTACTTCCTTTTCTTTTGCCATTTTTCTTAGTAAGAAATTATTGGCATCTCGAAAGCTTCTACACTAAAATGGGGGATGGACAGGACTTTTAAACTAAATACTTTTTAAACATTTAATTTTGGCTAAATATTTTTTGTCCTTGGCAAAAGGACAAAATTAAAATGATACATTTTACTTACTTTTGCGTCTATCTGAAGTATTTATTTTCATGTTGTAGGCTACAGCACCTTGGTTCACCTCTGTTGTTTTAAATGTATTATACAAATACATTTTAATTTAATACACGTATACAATTGTGAGGACTTGGTTAACATTATCTGCTAAACTTCAGTATATCAGCATTGCCACCATAAAATGTTAGCATGTTGAACTCAATATTTTGCTTAAAGCACAACTGTGTTGAAGTACAACAACACAAAGCCTTGGTCTTTTCTTCTTACTAAGCCAAATATCTCTGCAATACATACAACATCCTTCATGACTTTCACAATAAGATTTTTTTGAAAATTCAGTAACTCAACGGCCAGTGTCATGCAGGAGCCTTTGTTTTTATGTTTGCCAGTAACTTCTGTTTAGTCAATGGTACTGCTCAAATTTAGTAACGTGCACTGAAATAAAGGCAATGTCTAGATCATTTCCTATGGTACCACAAAGAGGCAGAAGAAATGTTGCTCATGTTACATTGTGCTATAGAGCAAAAACATGCAGCACATCTTGTTAAAGATAACGGCACATACCGTGACATATAGACTTGCTATTGGCATGTGCTACCAACCACATTCACAGTTTAGCATCTCTGCTGATAAGGAATGAATAACCAAGATGAAGTGTGAAACTTATAACTGCAAGGCCAACTGTAGATTGTTAAATACTGCAGAAAAGGTATAAACACCACCATAGAGTAATACTACAGACAATGGTTTGCTGACATGCCCATATTGCAGGAATATGATCAATACAATCCACATCAATAGCCTAGAAATCTAAATTGCAATACTGATCATCAACTTAGTGTAAGTCAAGTGGTCAGTGAGCAACTACTATGTAGTTTCAACAAAAATGACAAAATCAAGCCTAGAAGCCTAGGGATGCTTGAAACTGTTCCTCTTTGATAAAGCCATGACAATTCAAATAGTGCAATGTAGTGATTTATTTATTTGACCTATTCACTGTCTTAGTAATGTTGATGCTCTCTACTGTTATATTTCATTTTGTTATTTTCTTCTGCTGCTGTAACAATAAAAATTTCCCAGTGTGGGACAAATAAAGGCTTATCTTATTTTATCTTATCTTAATTAATGTGATGTCACTGATGTACAAGCCAGCAAATTTAGACATTTTGACAGCCTACTATGAATTTAAATCTTTTCTGTAATGGGGGCTGTTAAAATCACTCCCCTGTCCTACATTAAAACTCTAGGTTTGTGATTTGTTGCCCTGGAGCACTTTGCCGGCCACTGGAGCCTGGGTGTTTTCTAAGCTCTGGAGTGGACTTTCCTAGTGTTGGTCAACACCTAGAAATGACCCACAACCGGATCTGGGAAGCTAGAGTCAAGCTGCAGTGTCCATTTAAGTTTCAGCTTCAGCCGTAACGTGAACAGTGAAAGAAGCAAGAAATTGTTTTTTCAGCTGTTTCAGTGATTCAGTGCAAATTAAAGTATCAATAAGATTATTATTTAATACTGTTTATAAGGGTCAGTGGATTAAAGGGCTCATAATATGCTTTTTGTGTTCTAATGTTAGGTATATACTTTTGTGAAGTTGGGTACCAATTCTACACATAGAGTCCCAGAGCTTGAGGTGAACATGTAATTGCATGCTGGCTGGTAGAGAAATGCTAAGGTTTGATTCTGGCAAATTCGCTTCATTTTAAAAAGTTTATTTTTTCTAAATGCTGAACCATCTGACGCCAAGTGTTGTGGAAGTCCAAAAAGGGCCATCTGTTTTGAGGTGGCCAACTCAGGTTAGCAGCCCCCATCCTGCATGTCTGCAGAAAGTGAAAACCAATGAATGAAAACTAATATACAGTATTATTTTAGTATCAGCCACTATATACTGAGACATCCAAGGAAAGGGGACCATCCCAAATCAGAGTGGAGAATGTGGACCTTACTTAAAATATTGTATCAACGCCCACACCCACTCTCCAAAAAATCCAAAATTAAGCAAAATATGGGCATTTTCAGATTGGAATACAGGATAAATCGGGTAATTTAGGCTAATAGTTCATTTACATTCTTTAAAGACACTTGTGTACAGCAGGTGTGTCTAACAAATTCACACAAATATATCAGTCACTGTGCACACACACTCACTGCACGCTAAATACCATATGAAACATGTGAATGGCAACATAATCATAGTAATTCTTTCCACCCATGCACATTCTGTAATTAGTGTATATCTACAGTGCTTAATTAGCATGATTAACAGTTCAAATGTAATTTCAATAGCACATATCTGCCAGTACAGTATAAATTGTGTGTCAATTGACTGTATAGCACAGTAACAGGACCCCTTGAACAGAATAAATCAACTGTGTGTAACACAAAGTTAAATATGCTGATCGACCTCAACATTATTACCATGTGGTGGTGTTAATATTGTGGTGGGGTCAGCATAGGAATAATATAATTCTGGCCACAGGTGTCAGAACACACAGTGCTTCACAGCTTGCTGTGTTTGGGGCTGCATAGCTACAGACTGGTCTGAGTGCCAATGTTGACCCCAGTCCACAACACTGAATACACCAGATGTTTGACTGATTGGTGTAAATGGAATTTCTTATGATAGACTTGCAAAAACAGTGTATTGTACCTTGTGCCTCATGGATCCCTAATTGTGTGGTGTGAATGTGTGAAACTAAAAAATATGCAATGGTTCATGGTTCAGAGATTATTAGAGTAATACAGCACAGTACACATGTCCATGAAAAATTAATCCTCTTTTTCATTGCTTCAAACTTTGATACAATGTGTGTTTCTTGAACACCACCTGTTCGTGCTTGTTCAAAGTCTTCCTGATTCTTCTGAAACTTCCTGTTTCAATGTTCTGTCTACTTTTTACACGCATATTTTTCTAGGTTAGATTTGGAAGGAGGTGGGGTTATTGTGCCTTCTGTCACAGTTACATTCTCTCGCCTGCACTTCTGCATTTCTCACAGAAGCAACATATAATGAATAAGATGAACTGTACCATGGGAAACAATGGAACACAGTACCAGACGTATGCTGTGGTCTTTGGTTCTGTTATGGTGCTGGGTCTGCCTCTCAATGCTGTGTCACTGTGGATTCTGCTTCGCCGTCACAGAGTCAAATCCCCTAGTGCTGTCTTCATGGTCAACCTGGCAATTTCAGACCTGCTTCTCATCATATCCTTGCCCATGAGGGTCTACTTTTATGCCACAGACTCTTGGCCACTCGCACATATGGCGTGCATCTGGATCACAATGCTCTTTCGCAATAACATTCGCTCCAGCTCCATCTTCATCACCTTCATCAGTGTGGACCGGCTGCTGGCTGTAGTTTATCCTCTGAGGTCGCGCCATCTACGAACATCGTCCAATGCCTCAAAGGCTGCTGCACTCATTTGGCTTTTTGTGTTGGTGTGGAACATCCCAGAGAGTATCATCTTTTCAAAATATTTAAACAAGCACAATTGTACGACCTGTTTTGAATTTGATAAATTTGGTGAATATCCTCCAAAGTCGGAAATTACTTATTTTCAGCCGGTGCTGGTGTTCACCATGCTGGGTACCAACATTGTATGCACTGTTCTGGTGTTTAGGACCCTAACCAGACATCTGAATGTCTCTGCAAGAGTGAGCAACAAGGTGAATGTCATGCTGATTTTTGCCATGAACTTGGTGATGTTTGCCGTATTTTTCCTGCCTGTGTCATTGACTGTCTTGAAAGACTCGGGACAGGCTGACACAGCACTGAAATGTCTTGCGAGTGTTAACTGCTGTGTGGATCCTCTGTTGTATTACTTCTCTTTTGATGGTTTCTGGAAGAAAAAAGAGGACATGGACGCCTCTCTTGAAAGACAATAGTTTGTGATAATAGTAAACAGGGACATGTGTCATGAAATACTGTTTAAACTATGCTTGTTGTTGATAGTGTGTATGTGCAACAAAACGCAAAGTGTAAAATGTCTTTTGTAGACTACGAATAAAATGTTTACATTTATTTTTAAAGGCTTTAGTGCAAGTCTGTAATGCATAAAAGGAATTATATTTGGTCAAGGTTTGATCAGATTTAAGTTGCTATTATATTTTAGCTGACTTTCAATGGGGTTTTTTGTCCCTCTATTTAACATATAGTGTAGTAGATTTACAGTTTCAGTATGTGCATAGCAACAGCTGTGCATGCAAAGCCATATTTATTCAAGTTACATCTGAGCTGCAAAATCAGAACACAAGTGTCGATTTGTGTCTTGGCAACTTGTATTGCATCCAAAACTTTTCTTTTTAATGGACTGTGAATGAGCTTTATACCACAGCAACACAGAAATGACAAGAAAAGCAAATAACCAATAGCAAAAAATTTTTGCACAGATGTATTACATACTGCAAAATGTTTTGAATCCCCCTACTGCCTTAAAAATGTGACAACAAGAACTCAAACTCAAGTTTGTTCAGTTATCTTGTGGATTATTAAAATGCATAACCGTGTAGTTTAAACCACTGAATTTGAAAAAACAAAAAACAAATTTAGTTAAGTCATGAATGTTCAGCAGCATTGACATTTCCTTTTCAGTTGCATTTTC
The DNA here is from genome assembly GCA_032353495.1 of Ctenopoma kingsleyae. NCBI lineage: Eukaryota > Metazoa > Chordata > Actinopteri > Anabantiformes > Anabantidae > Ctenopoma > Ctenopoma kingsleyae. The sequence goes on along the minus strand of JAUBNQ010000005.1, from coordinate 8,766,726 downwards.
AGTTTGAGAAGTCGGTTCTTCATTTGACAGGAAGGCCTTATAGCTGTGACTTCTGCCCGGGTAGCTGGATAACACTGATCGCGGTTAGCACTGTTTCCATTGCTTTCAGAGGAAATAACCATGACTTAATGTGCATTCAGTGAAAGGAAACTCAAAGTTAATCTTCTTCATCTTTTTCACACTACAATAAAGTGTCAAAAAAAAGCATGGATGCTAGAAAGTTTTAATTTAAAAACTTAAAAGGTACCCTGTGGATCTACTACTATACAAACAAAAGTTATTTTTCCAGGTAAGGTTTATGGAAAATTTACTTCTAAACATATTTCATGAATTTCCTGTTCCAGAAAAGTCATTTTGTTAAAAAAATATTTTAAATGATTTCCATGTTGCATGTTGTTCATGCAATCTTTACTGGTGAATTAACACTGCCACCTGTTGATGAATAGTATAGCATGAAATCAGTGTAAACCACATTACTCACATTCTTGTGGATTTGTGCATGCATCCTCACGAGAAAGTAGTGCTAAGAGTAGTTAAAAACTCAAAAGGGTCATTTGTCTGTTTGATGAGTTTAGTTAACGGACAGCAATACAGTCAATACACAATTCAGATGTACTGAAAAACTAGAGCAAAATGATTCAAATGAATAACGCCTGTGCATTTGCCTCATGTTAAGCTGATAACACTGAACTTTTGTATGTTTTACATGATACTGTATAAAGACAATTTGGAATTAATATCACTCTGCATTTGTGTCACACCGGCCTTTAATTTTCTTATCTCACATCTGTTGTATGCCTTATATGTATACAATAGGCATGAAAAAGTATTTTTGGTAAACTTTCTTTTTAGGGATAAAACATAATCATCCTTCATCCTTGTTAGCACTTCTTTGGATTGCTTTTAACATTATTGGCACTGTCTTTCTTGTGTGCCTTTGGTTATAAATCCTGTGGTGCAGCTGAGACTGTTGTGCTTTTTGTTAGCATCTCACTCTGGAAGCCAGCAACACTCAAGTCCTCTAAGCTTTGCCAAATGGAGGGGCATTTGTATGTGCCTGTTGCAAATTGATCCAAGCCTGCTGCCCCCCTCCAAATATAAAAATGTATAAAAACACTGGGGATTTGTTATTGACAAACAAGCAAACAAGATGCACGTAAGCCACCTACATGGATACATAACTACATTGTATAACCCTGCTCATGACTTCTTCCTCATATGCATGTTTTTAAGCAAACCACCCATTTTACATACATCATTCTCCCTTTAGTGAGTAACAATTTAGAAAATAGTATTTATGTGATTTTAAATGTTCTATCTCCTAAATAACACCCCCAAATCAAAGTGACATCATCAAGTGCTGCTGCAGAGGCACAGATCTTGATGATTCTTAATTACCTGTGTGGGGGAATTTTTCTCTTTTGCGCAGCTCCATATATGTTTAATGTGACCTTTAACAGGGCACTCTATTGAAGGAAGCTGAATGCTCAGAAGCTGAGCAGAAAGATACTCATGCAGCTCCACCTCTGTGTTGATTTTTAGCTATAGCTATAGCACAGCACAAAACTGCAGTGAATATTTGTCTACTCTTGTCTTTACTCTGCTGAAGTCAAGTAAAATTAGTTTGAGCTGCAATTTAACCTTAACACCAAACAGCCTGTATGTATGTCAGCCTTTATTCAGCATGGAGCTGATTGTAGTGGTAAGTGACTGAAACTGGTTTGATTTATAGATAATGGAAAATGTTTGAGGTTTAGAGCACAACTCAGGGTTAAGAGTTCATTTGTGTGCATTTCGTCTGATTCTCGTGTATATTTCTCTGAATCACCTGTAATTTATATGTGCATGTCTATTTTAATTGTATATGTGTATTTAAAGGTCAAAGTCATGCTTCTTTAGAGCTCTTTGTAAGTGACTAATGTCCTAGATCTGCAGGGACATGAGTGTCTGTGGTATGAAAGTCTGATGAGGCTGGTCACAGTTGGCTCAGCCTCTAAACTCAAGGTAAAAGCAGGAAATACAATCACATTCTGGATGTGTCTCTCTTCCTTTATTTCCTTTCTTGTTTATATATGCGCTAGATACATAAACGTTAACATTCTTATAACGCCAACCACGGTTCAGTTGGTAGGGCAGTCATCTACAAACCCTAGGGTTGTTGGTTCAACTCCTGCTTCCCTTATTCCTGCTTATTATTATTATTATTATTATTATTATTATTATAAGTACACTACTATGATACCCTAAGCAGGTACATTAAGGTTTGCAAACACTGCTGCCAGATCCCACAAACAAGCTTGCTGTTCTGCAGCCAAGTCTGCATTGGACCAGAGGAGGACTGCTATTCAAAGAAAGCAGCAGCTTTGGTGACTATGGAGAATCAGGCACCATAAAAAGCCAAAAACAGAGAAAAAAAAGAAAAAGAAAAAGGGACACACAAAAACAAATACAATGGGTGGAGAAACCAAAGAGAAGGGAAACCATAGCCCTCCAGTGTCTAAGGCCTTGAGAGAATCCAGAGGTGATTTGAACAGGTGGAAATGTGCAAAAAAATTGCTCATCCAAACATTTCTTTTTCAGTATGGCACAAAGGTGCAGTGACAATTCATATTAAGAACATTAACATCTATACAACACTAAATTCCAATCACTGGACTTTAGCTATTTATCCAAATGGCAAAAAGAATGAATACTGAAACCTGTTCAAGCTAAATCTAAAACATGTGGTTCATATCCAGCTCTGACATAAGAATGCTACAAAATGTAATAATTAGGCAGACATTGTTTAAAGATTAATAAATGTATTCTGGTTATGTCTTATGTATTCAACACAGAAACAACGTACAAAAATCTGAGTGTAAAATTGAATTGTTTTGGTTTATTTGCTTACTCATTTCATGACTGGGTGCAGTGACCTCTTGGAGTTTCAGCTCCCAGCTAGCTGCTTTCCATTGTCTTGAGTCTTTACGCTAGGTTTCCAAGTTGCTAGTCATTAGCATACAAATTAGTGATATCTTCTCATGTAAATCTTGACAAGAAAGCAAATATGCATACTCCCAAAGTGTGAAATTCTACTGGTTGTTTGTATTTTTAATTAATTAATTACAATGAGCATATTTACATTAAATAATTGTTGCCAATATCAATAGAATCAATGTGTATCTACGCAGTTCAAGTGCAGACAAAAAAATCTCATTATCTATTTTGTAATTTTGACAAAAAATATTCTACACTTAATATTCATTCTGCAGTGAGTGGATGTGAAATGTCAGTGGGTTAGACACATTCTACAAATGGTAGAAAAATGCAGGTGCATCTTAATGAATTAGAATATCTTTCTTAAAAAGTGAATTCTTTCCATAATGAAGTGAAACTATATTCTAGATTAATTATACAGATTTTTTTTTTCACTAAAGAATCTAGAATATGAGAGTTTCCCTTTTTGAATTAAATTATAAAAATAAAACACAGTATTCTAATTTGTTGATATGCACCTGTAGTTTTAAAATATACCTGCATGCTTTGGATAAGTTATTTGCAATAAATCCCAAATCAGTGGTATAATCATTTGATTGATTAAGTGGAGAAGAGGGAAGAAGCAGAAATAAAACAATAAAGCCAAATTTGGATGGAAATATGAGTTGTTGTTGTCTAACTAGTAGAGGAAATAATATTTATTTTTATAGTTTTCAGTAATGAGATGCTGAGGGCTTTGAACAGATGACACCTTCTGGCCTATTTCTTGCCAGTGCCATGAAGCAAAACGAGGCCAGAGGGCATTCACACAGCTTCAGACCTCTGCATGATGTAGGCGGCATCAAAGCTGTGCCACCAACAGTTCCTCAGAAAGAGCCAGGGGGAAACACTGGGGGGATGATGGTCTATCTCTTTGCCTTTCTGTACCTCCTCTCATCCCTTTCTATCCCCTGCCTCCCCTACCCCTTCAGTCTGAGCCAGCTGTCAGTGGGAGTATGTGGAGACACTGCACTCTGTCACACACAGTAGCTGGAGAGTAACGGTGGAGGCGGGTAGATAGAGAGATCTGAATGTGGTGACAGTAGAGTGATTAGGCCATGTATAGCTGGAAGACTGGGACAACAAAGGAAGGGTGCAAGAGGAGGTGCAGGATAAAAGATGGGGCAAATAGTAACATGGGCAGGGTGATCATTTGATACACAATGACCTTTCTGTTGAAGGACAGATTCAAGGAGGAGGAAGAAGAATGTGCTGGTTGATTGCCCAAAGGCACAAGATAGAAGATGAGGGTTAGGTGCTGTCTCGTGTCTAGGAGCAGCATCGGACAGGAAGGAGAATGACAAGAACAACAGCAGGGAGCCATCTGGCTTGAACCTGCTCTGCAATCTCAAGTTTGAAATGTATTCCTTGGACAGAAAAAAAACATTTGCTTTGAATTTAAATATATTTCCCACATGCTAATGTTACGTTCATATATAAGGCAGTCAGTAATACATATTATTATACAATATACCAGGTAACAACGCAATGAACTATTGGTTTCAACAACGTAGACAATGGCTTTTCTATTCTTTCCATGTTTTCAGTAAATGATCAAATTAAAATGCATTGCTGTGCCTTTCTATCTGTCACACTTGCTGTGCACAGAGGGATCTCCACCCAGATCTAAGTGTGTGTGTGCGTGCCACTGCATTCTTGGATGTGTATTCCCTTGCTGTAGGATAAATGTGGAAAAAAAAGACTCTAAACTATAATCACATTCCTGCACCTTAACTATATAGTGTCTACAGCAGTAGCAAGAACATGAACATGAATTGTATGGACCGTTATATTGTGTCTCAGTACTAGCTTGCCCATCAAATAGCTCAGATGCTGTTATCTATAGCTCATACATAGCTCTTACATCTCTTGCTTAAAGTTTAAAGGCATTGCGTTGTCGCTGACAGTTCTTCTGCTTAGTGACAAAAGCCTTTAGATGTTCCACTATGTTAAATGTCAGCCAGGTGCACCGAGGGTGACTCATTAGCACTGTGGGACTCTGCAGCGGTGGATAAATGGATGTGGAACAAGCCCAAGGCAGTCTTGAGATTTTGCTCAAAAACAAAAATCAATATGAAACAAAACTATTACATGGACTTCATTACAGCACAGTGAATTCATAATCAAACTTAAACTTTCTTCATGAAGTTGATCTAATTTCAGCGCTGCAGGTCATTGTTGTTGCTATTTTACGAGCACACAATGCACTGTGTGACATTTTTAGCTTGTCAATAGTTTAGACAAAGAGAGTTGAATTTCCTTTCAGGCAGCCGTGCTTTAAAAGCATATTCAAATCCTGATGCTTTACTTATTCTGAGAGGGGCAAACTCATACAACAACTCATAGCACATTATATTTTTTATTACATTGCACTGTAATCATAAATTTTAAACTAATATCCTCATCCTCTTCCTTTTGTTCCCATCATCATTTAACAACCTACACAGCAAATGGCTTCCTGTAATATATGTCACTAATGTATCCCAAAAGTGAAACATTCATAGGAGACAAATAGAAATGAACATTAAACTTCTCAGACAGGTTAGACTGCCTAATACACACATACGAGAGTACATTTTTGAGTTGACAGACGGACACAGTGTGATATCACATTAGTATTATAACCTGCAATTCACTATTCCCAGGGTGGTGGATAAAGTAGCCTAGTGGGCATAATGTGTGTCAATAATGAAAAAGCATTGCAAACCTAGAGAGCAGAAATGAAATTCTAACAAAATTGTCCATTTGCAGCTGGTTGTAATTTTGAAAATAGCCTTGATTTGACAAAAACAACAAAACAAAGTATTTTGCCCGATGCTGCTATGTCATTAATATAAAAAGTAATATTAAAGTAGGAAAATAAACTTAACCATCTGAGCTTTTAGTGACTTGTTAGATTAACATTAGTTATTTCATACACAGCTTTTTCTATGTTGTCCTATATTTGTTTCTGCTGATAAGTGGCCATAATTTGTAGATCTGTGGTTCATTAGTTAGGCCTTGATAAATATATTAGCCAAACATCAATTGGTTTTACAGCACTTTGGTCATTTTACCATGAAAATAAGATCTAATTTAATTTAATTATTGTGTAGTGTGAATTCAAATCTGTGTCCTGTCATTGGTTTGTGTTTTTTTTTTCTCCCTCTAGATAGCACGCGCTGTATTTCTCTGCCTGCATGAATAATCCTTAACCAGCAGAGATAGTTCTTTTGAGATAGACGACTCAGGAAAATTGAAAAAGTTAATATTAAAGCTACTTTCTAGCACCAACGTACACACACACACACACACCTTACAAACTACAAGAAATATATTTTTTCTGCAACACACGTGAAACAGTAATGTTCTCTCAGGCAAAATCTGTATTGTTGCTCAGGTAGTTTTAATATCATTGCACATTTCAGAAAGCAGTGACACCTTTTGATATTTAAGAACCAGTTGAGGCTTTCTTCATGGTAAGAAAAAAAATATCAGTATTAAGGTCTTTCAGTTAGTCTGACTATTTATCTTTGTCAATTTTTAGAAAGACTAAGTCAAAGTCCTCAGGCTTAAACCTAAGTTAGTCCAGAAATACTACAGAAAGAAGTTTTTGTTAGAATTAGTGAATTAGAAAGAAAAGAAGGTGCAGGTGCAGTACAAATATCCCTACAATGGGTTCATAAAATTCAATTTCTGCTGTAGCCACGGTGACAAATTAAAGCAGTTTCATAATGATGATATTTAGCAAGATTTATTGCATCCTGAGGCAAGTAACAAATTCCCTGCACGGTATTATAAATATGTTTCTGTGATGCTCATTGAGTTTACAGTGATTTAACTGTTTGGCATTTTAACTCTTGCGTTATAAATTAAGCGCTACTAAAAGCACTTTAGTAGTTTTTTTTATGAGTTTATAATGTTATATTAGTCATATTTTACCTTTAATGGTGTTATAATTGGTGCCATTTATTGGCTAAAGTCCATTCATTGTGAATGCGTGACACCAGTATTGCTTTTTCTTAATAATAATAATATCACATATTTCTTTATGGACTTGTTTATCGAGATAATTACAATAAAACAAGGTGGTCCGTGCTTTTCAAACATGTTTTCACTGTAGATCCTCAGCGTGGCAGACTCAGAGTGAGTAGGATTGGGCTGGGATGTTCAAGAGATAGGAAATGGGAGGAGGAGGAGGAGAGAGGGGAGGGCGGAGAACGAGAGAGATAGAGGGAGAGGGGGGAAAAAGCGCCTGAATCCATCTCTCTCCTCTCAGTGACGTTGCTCGGTCTGGTCCCGGGGTGCGCTGATCTCTGGTCCCGTCTCAGCTGAAGCCACTTTAGTTGCTGTTTCACCGTCCACACAACCTGCGGTGCGACGCGCACGGTCTGGTGCGGCGAGGTGCGTTGCAGGTACCCGGTATCCACCTTGTACTCCACGTTGCCTGTCTTGTCCCACATATCAGTGAACTGTTTCCGTGCTGCTGGAAGAGAGAGGAGAGAACCTGCGGGGGTGAATAAGAAGGAGAGGGCGGAAAGGAGAAGGAGAGAGAAAGCCAGAGTAAGAAAGAGGAGAGAAGAGGAAAGAGGTCGCCGTAGTCCTTCTCCTTCCCCGAGTTGAATCTCCACCGAGAAGATGCTAAGAATATTCGGCGTGCTGGCTGTAGCGGCTCTGGGGTTGAGCGTCGCTCACACCAAAGGTACGGTAGGTGAAGGGCAACTTGCTGTGTGTGGTGCGCATCTGCGAGTCTGCTACGGCTTTATAATAGGTGGACGTGGCCGGAAAGGCTGTGTGTGGATGCAAAGAAATGCCCATCTGATACAGACAACTAACGCTGCGCCTGTGCGTTTGATTATCTTTGCTGAAGAACATGACCATAATTTTCCTTCAGTGTTCACTGTCCATGCTGTCACTTGTTTCTTCTATAAAATTCCTACAGTAGTTCCACGGAGACTTCCTGCGACGTGTGATGGACATGACAGAGCTTTATGTGACTTTGTAGTAGCCTATATACATTTCTGGCTTAATCTCATGTGGCATCTCGAAGGTAGTTATTTAGGGACTTACAGTTTTGATATGCAGTTATGATATAATTGTTGCAACATGACTAATATTTATTGTAAGTGGGTGGAACACTTTATTTTAGGTGTTTGTATCCTGTTATGGTTTGTTTGTGACTGACACTGTGGGAATAGTGGGAGGAAAGTTGAGTATCAAACCTCTGAGGTCCTGTTTTCTCAAATCCAAAAAAGGCGCAGCAATGGACAGAACATTATTAGACTATGGTGTTATTCGTGGCCCCTTATTTTCTTACTGGGGACCTAAGTACAACATTACACAAAACTCAGACAACTTTTACACACAAAAGCATGGTCAAATTACTTGCCCAGCTATAAAAACAGAGTAAAAGTGACCACATCTGTAAGACTCACGCATCATGCAACTGTTGTTCTGAGAGTGAATGATGTCCTCTTGGACAGAAAAGAAGAGAAGTTTTGTTTTGGAATCTCTCTATTATTTGGTATCTCTTATAGTGTAACTTGTAATGTTTTGTAACTTGATATCTCTTCTCTACTTAATTCTTTCCTACTGTCAAGAGCAACTGAGACCTCAGTTAATTAATAAAGTATTTCTGATTCAGATTTTCCGAGAGGCTTCTGCCATTTAACTCAAACTTTGATGAAGCCACCTGAAATCAAGAGCATTATATGTAAATGAAGCATGAGTAGGATTTATCAACAGCTGCAATTAGCTCATTAAAATTACTAAACATGCTTCAAATAATCCACAAAGCCACAAATGTACGATAATGGCATTCAGATATCATAAATGTGTGCCATACTGTTGGCAGCTTAACTTCAGAACTAATTTTAGGTCTACCAGTATCCCCATTTCAGCAGGACTGCTTAATTCTCTTGCGAGCCTGCCATGTGCAGCAGGTAAGTGAGTAAGGGCGGCAACAGGTTTGTGCTAATCAACTCCCTGTAGACTGGGGCTGACTTTTACACAGCGAAATAACAAGGTGACACTTGTCAGTTTCGTCTGGCAGCCAGGAGACAAGTGTGATAAGCTGTTCATCCTCCCTGCCTCCCTGCTGCTTGGCTGGCTGCAGTTGCAGTCTTTGTTGTGTTTGAAGGGAAACATATGTTAATGTGCCTGCTGCAGGCCATGACCTGGCCCAGAGGTTACACTTTGGCCTGATACACAGAATTCACTCGCAAGAAACAATGGGATGACTATAGTATGCTGTGCTTGTGGAGATGTGTGCTTGAAAATTCAAGCAGAGAAGTATTATGATCTGTTTGGCTTTGTGTACTACCTGATAAGTTGATATACTGTATGTAATACAGTAGGAAATACGACGATAGTTGATAGTTGCAAGGAAGGATTTTGTATCCAGAACTTGGCTGCAAAGTAAACAAATTACTGCCAAGTCATTGGGGGTGGCAAAATCCAAGCACACCATGGTTCTAATTGATTCCCCAGGGCAATTGGACAGTGGAGTTAAATCCAGGAGAAAATAAGAGTTTGTTGTCTTTCTGTTGCTACTCTGACCCTCACTGCTTTTCCTGTTTTGTGTCACAGTTGGCAAGAAACAGAACCCAAAAGAAGCAACAGACCTAAATGATTCTCCATTTCTTACTCCTGCATCTGTTTCAGCTTTTGAAATGATGACTGAAATAGTGCATTTATGTCAAGCCTGGCAAGGGATCTGCCTCCATAGTGCCAATATGTGAAGCTGTTTTTCAGATAACTTTGAAGCACCGCTACTCCTGTCATCTTCTGTTTAGCCACTGTTTCATTCCATGGACGTGCAACTTCCTTTAATCACCGTCACCCTCAAGTCATCCGTTCAGACCCAGCATGCATGTGAGTGTAGATGTGTGTGTGTGTGTGTGTATCTACTTAGCATGGGTTTCAGAGTTGTCAGTAATCAGAGCTTGAAGCGCTAACATACCTCTGTGTGTGTGTATGTATGTGTGTGTGTGTGAGAGTATGTGTAGGTGTGTGTGCGTGGGTTTGCCCGTGCACGTGCAGGGAAAGTGATAGAGTGCAGCCAACATCTTGACAGCCGTCAAGTATGCAAAAAATGGGCAAGGAGATGATGTTGTTTACAAAAGAATTATTACATTTGCAGAAACATGCTGTGGCTCAAACGATTTCCCCAGGACCAACCGTGTCGCCGCTCGACAGGGAGAATCTTCTGGCAGTGAAGCAGAAAGAACTATAGAGTTTTTGCCAGTGCTGCCCAGAGCTCAGCTTTTGTGTAATTCCAAGCAATATGAACTCTGAATTTAGATAGCTCATTACCAGCACAGTGTATTTTAATTCAGCTACCTACTGTGTGTCTCTTTGTTGGTGGAACCTTTTTGCTGCTTTATTATATTCAGATAAACATACTGTGCATTTTTTCCTGTCAGTAAACATGGAAACAGAATGTAATATTTAGCCTTTGGAAGAGGCCTCCTGGTAACAAGCTCTTGTGTCTATAGTGTGCTTGTGAAGTTGCAATATTAATTGACACAGGTCTTAAAATTTATGATTTTCTATATAGGGCTTCTGCATGTGTCTGGGTATATAAGTTGGGGCATTCGTGTGTGTACGAGGGATAAAGAAAGCAAAGAGGATAGTGATTTGAGGATCCCATTAGCAAATAAAAAGGGGGGTGATGAAAAACAGAAGCAGATTTATGTCCCCCCTTTTGAGAGAGAGAGAGTGCATTATGGGGGCACTCTATAAATCCTCCACCCAGCCTGTGACACAGGATGTGGCACAAATCCTGCCCGCCCTGCCACAGCCAGGGGAAGCAGAGATCAACTACATGGAGGAACATCACAGATTTTTTACAAACACTTGCTTTGTCCTCCGTTTTCAAAGCTCTACTGATCTTGGTACAGACCTGTGCCATTTGAGAAGTAGGAGGGCTTAGTGGCTGCAGCAATGGAGGGGCACAGGCTACTGATCTCAGCGCAGTTATACAGCCTTCAGAGACAAAAGATGGAGTCAGGGTGGATAAGTTTAAGCTATCGCCTTCAAATAAGGAGAAGAAAGTGAGTTTCTGTGATCCTGTGATTACCGAGACTAGATCTCCAGCAGACTTTGCAACTTGAGTAAGACACAATGAGTAACATCATACTGAATGTTAGCTTTTAGTGAACTAGTTTGTTAGTGATGCTGTTTTTATTGCTATGAGCAACCAAGCTTTACTTTATGCAAGTATGGGAAGGTACAGTATTCCAATGTGGCTTATACACTAGACCTTTCTCCACCTTTGCATACGTACATCTTTTTCCATTGTTTTGCCTATTTTTCTGTCTTCCAGCTTTGTTGTTGTTTTTAGATGTGGAGGGAGTGGAAGTCAGTGCTTGCAAGCATGTAGTTCAGTTGTGGAGTGAACTGGGTTTACCACACAGTGAGCGGGTTGTTCTTCCTTTTTTGTTTGAGGTCCTTGAGTGGTCATGGCTACCATACAACAGAAATACAGACAGCCAGAGGCCATTGATTTGCCCCCTAAGTAAGAAAGGGAGAGAGATTGTTTCATCAGAGATTAGGCTAGAGTGGGTATTTGGGGAAGGATTCTTTTTTTTTTAGATTTTAGTCAATCGCATGATTTTCTTTTGTTGGTGGTTTGCCCAGGTGTCATGGTATTGTAGATGTTCAAAAGCCTTGTCAAACTTGACTGAGTGTATCTTTGTTAGCTCATATACAGACTAAAGAGATGTTTAGCCTACTGTTTTAGTGAGTCTACACTGCTGAACTGTAGTCACTGTGAAATGCTAACATTTTGTATAATGTGAACAAGAAGAGAAGAGTCATAGTTGTGCGTATTACACATAAATATCTGTTTAAAATTAGCTGATATTAGCCACTGCACTGTTTCAGTTAATCTTTAATGTGATGGTAGAGACAGACGTGGATGTCTTTCACACCAAACTGAGGAAACTGTTTTTATAGCTTATGACTTATGGGTGCATTATCAAATTGTAACTGGAAAGGGCTTTTTTTGCCAAATTAAAAGTATGCGGAGAGGGTTTTACACATACTGTGCTTTCTTCCACCCTTGCTACAATTAATCATGTACTGCACACTAGCATTCAAAAGTTTAGGGCAACCTAGAATTATCATTGTTTTCCGTTAAAATGTGTAAATTGTGCTAATATACAGTAATCCCAAAATGGTTTGTCGATCGATTAGCCTTTTAGATTGATCAACATGGTGCTAATGCGCCCCTGTGCACTTAAGTGGATATTCCCAAAAGACGACACAAAACAGGACGACAAGAAAGAAATGTTTGCAGCTAAGATAGTCATTTCCAACATTGGTTGTATGGTTGGTTGTAAATATCTTTTTTTTTTAAATTTAATCTTACAAAGATTTGTAATAAAACTGCATATTTATATGGTTGTGTGTGTTGTATGTATGCCAGCCCCTAAAGTGTTTCACTTAGCCCACACTTCTTTTGGATGATCAAGTTTGTTAGATACTTGCATGCTCCCTAGGTGATAGACTATTACAGTATAAGACACACACACACACACACACACACACACACACACACACACACACACACACACACACACACACACACACACACA
>JAUBNQ010000005.1:8724200-8738840 GCA_032353495.1 Ctenopoma kingsleyae | reverse complement strand
AGGCTGAAGTAGATGTTTGATTTACTGGAAAGAGCTGGACTGAGCCAGAGATTTCAGATTAAGTTCAAGATTTAAGTTGTGATCAAAAGTAATTCTTTTTAATAGTGTGTTTAACATTATAGGCAAACAGGGCAGTTAAATATGGGTAGTAGTGCATGATTTTGGTCAATAAAAAGGATTAGATTTTTGTTTCAGTTAAAGCTGCAATAACACATTTTTGCGGCGACTTTGAGACAGTGGAAACGACTTAGGAACACAATACACACATCGCTTTTTAAACTGAAATTGTGAGCGTACTACCAAAACATTACATTCAGCAGTTTACAGATTTACACATCTAGCAGAGTGACATTAGTATTCATTTGGAGGTGGGTAGGTTTCCACCTGGTGAATGTGAGTCTAATATTCACACTCTTTAACTCTGTTCCAGCTCCTCAGGGAAATACTAACTTTATCTGTATGCTGTGTGGCACTGAACAGGTAGTGTACGGTGGATTTTTAAAACTTTATCCTCTGGAAAAAAAAGCTGCCTGTTGTGGCTGAAAACAGCATTTTGAGAGCAGTGAGAGTGAACCCATCCATTCATCCATTAGCTATACTCGTTTATCCTTGAGGGTCGCAGGAGGGGCTGGAGCCGAACCCAGCTGCCATTGAGCAAGAGGCGGGGTGAGCTCAAAGTCTTTGAAAGCTCTCTAAATCTGAGAGTAGCCACAGATTCAGGTGATAATTCTGTGTAGTTTCATCACCACCTTGAATATTGTGACATTGTTTTTACATTGTCATATGATACAGTGTCTTTAGTAAAATATAGATAGGAGCTGCTTAAGTTGTAGTAAATTTTGAGATATTCTATTATTGAATTTTTTTCTTGCTTTACACAGGCTTTGTGATAACAGTTGGAAAGCTTTTAAAGCAGCAAGTAAATAGCTGTGTGACAAAAGAACTGATCAGCTATAAAATGTCTCCAAATTGCAGACATACCAGTTATCAACCTTGTTGCCATGGCCATTGAAAGTTGTATTCAGCCTCACTATATAACTGTATTGAAAATGTGACCTTTCCAGTTTGTGCTGTTGTTTGACATTTGTTTTACAGTTACATACTGCTAATTTCTCATCTTTACAGTCCAGCTCTGCCACATTCGGTTTAACTGCATGCATGGTTTATCACTTTTGAACCAGTTCAGTGCCATTACCGGCACTGGCTGCCAGGGGCAACAGGCCGGCTCCGCGGGATTGGAATGAAACCGTGTGCATGTGGGTGGATGGCAGGCAAGCTGTCGCTTGTTTACACTTTATATATCACTCTCTGGGTGCTGTAAATCTCTATCGGTGTCTGTCCATGACCATCTCCCTCCTGTTTGGATTACTGTACATGTGCTGTTTTTTTTCTTTTTCTGTCTTCTTGTCCTGCTGTATGTGTATATAAATAAATCAAGTCCTAACCCTCTGAGCTGTGACACGGTACCAGTCTGTGCAGTTTTGACTACCAGGAGTAAAAAATCTGACAAAAATCATCCAGTCAACTCCCACCCCCGCTGTGGTGCATCAGCACTAGGAATGCTGGTGCAAATAAATTCACCAGCTACATTGTGAATATGCACAAAGTAATCATCAAGCAGTGAATTTACTTTTACTTGATGGTTTCTAAATAAGCTTGGGTTTTCTTTTGCCGAAGGTCATCTGTGTTTTAACGACAGGTGTAACATCAAAAATCTTACTTTGTAGTGGAAATAAACTTCATTGGTTTTATTAATGTATTTCTGAAACTTATAATGGCTGAATTGATAAGTGACTTTTTGACTTTTTTACGCTCTCCACTTATAAAAAGTAAAGTAAATCCACTGCAATGTTTGAGATTCTTTATCCACATTGTTATTACAAAGTGAGTTTTCACATTTATCCTTAAATTATGTGTTCAATAGATTTGGATAATCATACTTAAGTGAGGGAGAAAAATGTGGAAAATTCATATGTGACAGATCCTATTATTCAAAACAACAGTTTCACTAGCAAATGTCCCCCTTATTGTTTTGCAGAAGAACTACTTCTTAGCTTACTATACCAAATACTTTGAGTACCAATTTTAAAAATCATTGTGATATACTTGAGCTTCTAAATATGATGTGTTTTTGTGTGCAAGTGCTGGATCTCTTCCATTTTTGACATCCGTTAAACTTTGAAAGCCTGCAAGAGTGAAATCAGTATTGATCTGCGTAATGGAAGGCGTGATGCTCCTGTTGGTGTGGTGATGTCACGGGGTGAGACACAGATAAACACAGTCTTTTCTTGCTGGCTGCCTGGAAACGCCACCTATAATTTCAATCTATCACTTCGTAGGTGTCACTTTTTTCACTATCAATCTGTCCACCTGAAATCTGGATAGCACCTGAAATTATGGCTGAGGGAAATGCTTTTGATCCAGGCTGCTAAATATCCTATCCTTCCTTAAAAAGCATACTTCACAGGTCATTGAGAGGCCAGTGCTGTTATCATGAAAAGCTTGCTTCACTTATGGAGTACCATCTTACCAAATGACAATGACAGCTCCAACAGAAAAATCAATGCCTTTCCACCCCCATTGGGTCGAGTACCTCTAAAAGCATTTTCTATCCTTCTTTTCAGCCGCATTTATTAATCTTTCAGCAGCTGACTCTTGTCTCCCTCTCTAACTTAACATCTGTGATAAGGCTTAAGTGGTTACGAACTCATTTCATTCTCCTAACGAAAAAAAAAACTGAGGGCTCATCACCGAGTTGTGACTTCGCAGGGGCAGAGAATTGAGAACTGAGTTATGGATGTGGATAGATGTAAATTGTTTACTAATTGATTCTAATTTTCATACTCTACTTGGTGAGCATAGGCATTTGGGAATTACCATTTCTGTGTTCAGTGAAATGTTTCTAATGAGAAAAGTGGAAACAGATTTAGTTGCTGTCTTGCTGTTGGTGCCATAAAGAAAATATAAAGGCTAATGAATATTCATAAACATTCCTTGCTCTGTCTTTTGACTCATGCAAACTCACTTGAACACTTGTAAAATGGGACATTTTACAACCTCCCCATGGCAATATATTGATAGTGGCAACTGAGTTGGTCTTGGAATTTTTGTCAATTTGTCAAGTCTTTTCATTTGTGAACATATGCAGAAGAAAGAGTGGAGCATTTAAGATTGTCTGGCTCTAGACCCGGATGATGGCTATGGGTTGTTTGTCTAAGCTGTCTGATTCAGCCGTTGATGGAGGTATTATTTGCAGTTCGGGTAAGGATGAGTTACAGCAGATTGTGTGGAATAGGAGGGATTTTCTCAGCTCCTGGCTCATGGGTAGGCCTAAAAGACAAAATAATCCCCCAACAAGTGCAGTAGGAATGAAATCCTCCATGGGAAAAATCCCATGTTTACTTGGACATACAATTCCACCACTTCCATTACTGCTGAAGCTTTTTTGGGAGTGGACATGATATTTTTTCTTTGACCTGTGCTGCTTGATATATATCAATTTTAGAAGCACAGTGTAAATTTATGGGCCAGAGACAGCAGGACCATTTGCACTTGATTGGACTTGAAAAAAATCACACATATACATGATATCAATAGTCACACAAACATTCTGGTATCATTATCATTCTAAGGATCCTCAACTGACTATATTCATTCTTATTCCCAAATCTTACCTTTAACCACTGCTTAACACTAATTGCAATATCACAAACCTATATCCTAACATTAAACATAACACAAAAACCTTGAAATGCCAGACTGAAAAACATAACTCAGTGTCCACATTACTTTCTCCTAATGTGAGTTTTCTGGAAATTCCCTTAACATCGGATTTAAATTTAGATGAAAATGTGACTATACAGTAGATACATAGTTATAAAAGATTCCCTCAGAAGAGATATAGAATTGAGAGTTTACAGCTCTTTCCACATGTTACAGTTAATAAAAGGGATCAAGAGTAAGATAAAATCCTTCTTGCTTGCCTTTGTTAATTGCTGCATGTAGCGGTTAGGAATATAAACAATAATATCTGTGGTCAACCTCTGATATCACTTTTAATTCAGTAGAAAATTAAACCTAAATCTAGCTAATTTGTGACTTCTTGTAACAGCATACATTTCCACCGCTTTCTCATCTATTAATTTTTTGGTATTATGAGTGACAAATATGTAAATGATCAAACAATAAAAGTCGCTGCTTGTTTATTTAAAAAAAAAAAACAAACATGCTTTGCTAGGTCACTGTGTTTGTATTACTGTGGCCACTATGGCCGTGGCAGCAGTGACGTTGTGAGGATTGTGAGGCTGTCTAGGGAGTGGCAACCGTGCTCTCAGTTTAAATGCTGCAGAGCCCAGGGGATGGACGCTCATGCTCAAAGTGTCTTTCCATGTTGAGCAGGACAACCTGTTTTGTTATTGGACGACTAAAAATAAAAACATCTGACCTTGACTGGCCGCTGATGACAGAGTGAAGAAGAGAGGTGATGAAGGCATGTGTCTTCTGTGTGTTTGACAGTGAGCTAGAGAGACGGGAATTGAGGGAGGATGAGAGATGTAGGGGTAACAGTAAATGTGGCAAGTGGAAAACGGATGGAGATGTCATGAAAGGGAATGTACTGTTTAGAAATATGATAATTGGATATATATGCTGTACATCAAAGAACTGAAAACCTTTTAGACTAAAGTTTTTAATTCAAATTTATTTGAATTAATTTTGAAACTGCAACTCTACTTTCTATATTTGACCTTCCATCCTCACAGAGCCATCTTTTTTCCTTGGTGTGTACCTTTTAAAAGTGCTTTCTGAGCATTACATTTCTTTTCCATTTAACATGTTAATGGAAATTAAATTTCAAGGGTGTGGTTGTTAAATGGCAGATGTACAAAATACACAACTGTCACACCACAGTTCTGAGTTTGGCTCCAATATGGAGGTTAGGGAAAGATAGTTTTGTTCAAAAGTAAATTAAAAGTTCAAGTAAAGTCCAAACAGAAAACATCTGATGTAAACAAGATGTCAACAGAGGAAAATTTGTTTTAACTTTTACTGCTAAGTTCATAGGTCATTAGTATGAGTTGCAAACTAAAAACAGCATAGGACAAAAGTTAACATACACCCCTAGAGATGCTAGGAGTGATGAAGGAATCATAAGTAGTTACAGTACCTCATACACTTCATGAAAAATCTTGGCCTTCGCCACTATTGTGGCTGGAGAAAGAGAAAGAGAAAGAAAGAGGTGACACAGCTTCTGAAAAACATTAAATATTACAAGCTGTACAATAATGAATTTTAAGCTTTAACAACACATGGTACATTTAATGGTTAATTATGGTGACAATGATAAATAATGTGGGGCTTTAACCTCTATACTCGTACACATTTGTCTCTACAAAAATGACACTGCCTGCACTGACACTCAGGGTTGTTGCTAAATGTAAATTATGTATTGCAAGTCTGGGATACACATTTTGTGACTAATGCACCATACTCTACTGTACATTTTAGCTGATACGAGGCCCAGTAGGCTAATGTTACTACGTAGAGTGATTATGGAGATAAAAGAAGCTGCCATAGAGCTGCTAAGCTCTACAAAGGCACTGTGGGGATGTACAGCCTGTCCTTTTCTTCCCAGCATTGAGCCGGACTAGGAATACAAGAGGGAAGGTACAAATGCTATTTTAAACCTGAGTGACATCGCCATAGGAAATACACAAAAGATAGCAAGGGAATATGTGAGATATGCAGTAGTACAGTATAAGGAATGTAGGCATGGCAGAAAAGGAGAGTACTGGTATCTGCACAATACGAGGAGGAAAATGGCAACACTGGATCTGGCGTTCAGTTTCTTTCATGTTACATAGTGTAGCCCATCATAGCTCTTTCTTGGCTCTCTTGCCCATGTGTGGCTAATGGAGCCTTCAAAGTCAAAGGGAAATGGGTTACTGCGAGTTGGAGGGATTGCATTGATGTCATCTGTCTCCTGTCATCAGTGATAGGAAAAGAAATTTGCCATGGTGCTGTTTACGAATACTGTACAGATGTTGGTTAAAGTTTTATGGCTCTTGATTAACATCACAAAAAAAATCACTGGAGCTACTGCATGTTTTCTTCCACTGTTAATGAGTTTGTGTGAAGAACGCTGTGCCGATGTGTGCCTGATTGTGTTTGTGAATGTCTCAACACTGATATGTCATAAATTGAATCAACAAGGCTCTTGTCATTTTTAATAATGTACATCAGTGGCTGTGTAGTATAAACTCATGGGAACAATGCAGCAATACATGTTTGGATTTTAGCAACACTTACAGTTACACAATTACAATCCTTCTTCACACACAGCCAATCACATCATTTCCACTCCAGTGGCATGTTATTACAGCTTGTTGTCAGTTGCTTGGTATGTTTGCTCTCTTTTTGACCTCTTGAGATGAAGATGAATGAATGAATAAATGAAACACCTGTCAGAGCAGGGAAACCACTACATCAAATGAAGTCCAAAGGGGACTTTATAATTCAAAGTAAGAACATTTAAAATGATTGACGTTTAAATGGAGAGTTTCTTGCTCGACAACATGACCACGACTAATGTCAGATTAAGCTTCAGCAAGAAATTTACCAGGAGAAATCATAACAGTTTCTGTAACAATATAAGCAAGAAACATAAAACCTGACCATTATTCTGGAAAAATGTAATCTGAGACGAGCTGAGCACCTTCACTGTCTTTGCCTGACCTTAGATGAGTTCACTCATCAAATACAGTTAAACAAGGGTCCTGTCCTTGGTCTCATCATCTCCTGGGATGGACAAAACAGCAGAAATGTGCTGAATCAAATGGCCCAGTCTCTACTGCGCAAACGACCGCAAGGCTAATTGGCCTGCTGTTAATGTGGAACCATGCAGTTCTCCTCCATTTTCTCAACTGAAGTGCAGAACACAGCAGCCCCTTTATAATGGAATTAATAGAAAAACTAAAAAAGGCCTGGTTTGAGAATTAAGGAAATGTGATAGGTGGTCTACAGTAATTAGGGCCTACAGAGTGAAGCCTGTGAGTGCTTAGTGCAAGACTATTCCCATGTGGACCAGCCATAATTATGATGGGATTTCTGTCTCTTCTTCCTCCCCATGATGAAAAGGTTTTATTGTTCTACTGGTTTAAAAAAAAGGAGGGGAAAGGAGGGATCAGCATCAGCTGATGAAAGGAAACCCTCTGAAAAATGCCACCACGGCAAAAAGAGCTTCATTTCAACTCAGTGCAGCACCATCACTCTCCCACTTTTGTCTTTCCTCTTTCTCTTTTATCCAGATGCCTTTACCTCCTGGAGACATACAGTAGAGTAGAGCTGCATCAGAAGCTGTACAGAGATTTCACAGAGAGGTGTATAAAGACTGTTTTTTGTCAGTGTATTGTGAACTCCTGGAACATGCTCCACAATGGGTGTCAGCACTGCTTAGAATGAGACAGCTGCACGTCGTGTTGTTTTGCTGAGCTTTTAAGAAATGTTTGTGTGTCTGAGCTGCTCTGCATTGTTGTGCATAGCTTTTGGCCAGCAGCCCAGCTTTTAATATGGGATGTGGCATTTTCCACTGTGGTGTCGATTTCAAAAAGAGCATCATAATCCACCCTGTTTGCCATCCCAAGTGCATGGAAAAGCTAAAGTCAGAGAGAACTTTGCCAAAGCTTCACAATGCCATCTAATTCAAAACCACGGCAATCTAAATAAAAGCCCCAGTGCTTGACAAACTACACTACCCATAAACCTTTTCATGACTACAGGGGGAAAGACAACAGCAGTCAGCCAGGTTGTACCAGTAGGCTAAAATCCATTATCTGGACTGGAGCAATGTTTACATAGTGCATTATAGTGACAAGCACCATTACACAGAATCCATAGTGAAGTCCACCACCTCAAATGGCAACACTTTAATATGGGGTCATTACTGCTACTGGCACCACTGATTCACAACACCCTGTCCTCTACAGTATATGCATGCATTTCAAAAGTGTGCCCAATGACATTTTCTTTTTGGCTTGTGGCAGCCAAGTGTATCCCATAGCTGACCGGGACAAAGTGCTCATGAAAGGCGCAGGACAAACTCTCCCTGTGAAACTGCTCAGATGCAGACGATGGTTAGCATTTCAAACAAAGACCAGGAAGTGCTCGAGTGTGTATGTGTATGTGGCAGAGACTTTTTGTAATGGAAAGCAGGGTATAAATAATCCAAATATGATGAGGGAGATGGTTAACTGAACAAAACTAAAAGGGTTCTTGGTTCATTTATTCTCACAAGATCGTAATGAGAGGATCGCCTGATCCTGCCAGAGAATTCCAGTATGTCTCTATATGAGATAGAATTATAAGCCTTAGAAATAATGTGCACTGTGTGTGTAGATCTGTTCTATTTAACTCTGTACAAACATATTCTTGTTTCGTAACTGGTCTATTTTTTTTTGAGTCAAAGACTTTAAAAGAAAGCAGTATTCTTATATTTCTCTAATGAAAGCACTCTTGTATTGGCTGAACATGAGAAAATCGTGCCATTCTTCTTCTTCTTACACCCACAAGAAACTGCACTGATGTTGGAAAGGCAGTTTGAGAAGAGAATGTGCCACACTATATATATGAGATTTCCTTGAAATTACAAAAAAGCAAGAAGGCAAACATCAGTCAGGGTTCCTTTGCAAACAGGGGTACAATAGGTGTTACTTCATGTTCTACATGCATTACACCAAAGATAATTTTTAAAAAAAGGTGTCCTTGCATTGTCCTGTGATTACACTTGACGTGTTTACATTTCTGCTCAGTTATCAAGGTTAAACATTCCCAGACGGTGACACGATGATTAGTAAAAGACTCCACATATAGTGTACACCTAGTTGCGTTGTCACCTGCTGGTATGTGAGCAAACGTGTTACATGGCTGTCTCTAAGTGTTGATGAGTGAGGTGGGTTTCGAATTAGACTGAAAGCAAAGATAATGGCTGTTTTAATTAAGCAAACGGTGTGCCAATCTGTGTTCAGGTTTTCATGTGAGTGTGGTTTTACCGAAGTGCTTTGCTGCAGGTTGCGCTCGGTCTTCATTGAAATAGTCCGTGACGTAACCTGACATTTTAAATTTTAAATTTAAATCCTCTCGTAGAGTGAGATCCATTTCCACTGAATCAGAACAAAGACCTTGAACACGCCTCCCACCTTGTACATGCTGTCAGAGGCCTTATCTGTACTAATTAAACACTTTAAAATATACTTCAAAATCACTCCCTCTAGCAGAGCGCATACCAACCCGAGCAGACTGCTACAGCTGCTTAACTTCTCTTTACCTAACACCAGCCATTACCTGTGGCCACAGGAGATCAATCATAAGAGATCTGAGCCCTGACTGCTGAGATAAAACCTTTCTTGGTGTCAGAGCTATGACTTTGACCCTCTGCTCATAGTGGGTGCCTGTGTTGAACGTTTTGTCTCACTTTTTGCTTTTTTTTTTTTTTTTCCGAGACTGAAAAGATAGGAGCATGGGGCGGGTATTTATCTCCTTGGGGGACAGATGAGGGCTTTTGTGTGTGGGTCGGTGACACCCAGTTGGGCACACCTGCCCAATGCCTTATCAGATCAAATGCGCCCTCCACATTATTGCTCTTGTAGTAACTACTGGCCCATTTTAATACTCCCCCTCCTCACCAGTAGTTGTTTGATTGCTGATGGCTGGTGGGTTATTAGAAAAGAGAAGAAGATGGATGAAGCTGTTAACCAAGGGAAAGAAATGTGCTGAATTGCTCTTTTATGTAGATGTCACTATTAAATGCCACATAATAACGGTATAAGGGTATTGTAAATGTGACTCAGATTGTTGTAATGCAGTAAAAGCACTTCAAAGGACAGAGAAATATGATTTTATTAATATTATTATTGCCTTTTTGCTTTGTGTAATAGTCAACAAAGCATCAACAGAGAGGGACTGACATAGGTTCTGACCCATATAAGTTATACAGTACATTTAGCTGTTTGATTCATAATACACCCAGAGGAGAAACGTCAAGCTGTATAATCCTGTTGCTGGAGGCAAAATTCATCTCTCTTTAAGTAAGTGTTTAAAGACACATGTAATGATTAGTTCTTGTTCAAAAACTCTTAATGTTACTATAAATTTAATATTAACGTTATAGGCAAGAGCAATTGAAGTTTATGACCTCAGGATATGTTACTCATTTAGATTATAATTTTGGAATAAAAGTGAAATTATTTAGTATTTGTATTTGTTAAAACCTTTTTTTTATGGCCATAAATGTGGAAAGTCAACATCACATTGACAGTAGATGCTGATGAAGTAGATGTGAATATTTTATCATGAGAATGTGAAGCCTTACTTTTGCATTTGCATATAATAGGGGCCTGTCCAATGAAGCACATCAGCCTTTTTTCTGAATTACATACGGATACATGTCCCCCGAGCACAGCTTAGATACTGTTGTTTTAATTTTCTAACTACACTACCTATATGTCCGTCCTACCTACAGTCACTGCCTAAAGCCGTTTGTTTGATGTTTTGCGTTACCATGATTAATGATAATGTTGATGAATGCGGCTGTGGATACTGTCCTCCCTTTTACTCTTCAATTAATGTATTGAACCACTGGGAGACTATCTCCCGTAAACAAAAAAATATTCAGGCATTAAGAACATGCTGATGAACTAATATCTAGCACTTTAATAGATTTTTACATTTACATTTATTCATTTGGAAGATTCTTTTGTTCACAGTGACACCAGTCAGATACAAACCATGCCAAAGTAGATCAAGGACAGAGGTGCCTTAATGCTCAGTTTCATCTTTCATTTGACACATAGTATGGAGCTGCATGAAGTAAGACAAGTGCCTAACAATTATTTTTGTCTTTTTTGCAAGTAATCTAATGCGAGAGGGAGGCCTCAATGCAAAGGATTTACAATTGTATTCACAAAAAAAATCTAAGGATAAAATGTTTATAAATGAATAGCAAAATCAATATTTCAGTTTCATCATATATTTATGCTATAAAACCTTTCAAATGTCTCTATTTGCCAGGATATTCAAACACTGAAGGATAAGAAATTATAGCTTATTGGCCTTATTTTTCTTTGCTCTAGCATTTCAACACTGCTAATCAAACAGTATTTCCCTTTTTACAGTGGAGGGAATTGAGTGGAACAGCCGACTGTGGGGTGCTTGCAGCCATCCTCTCCTGCTCCCCTGCAATATTGCTGACCAATTGTCGGGTGCTGGTAGCATCTACCATTCTGTTGTTGTTTCACCTGAGAGGCTGATGATGTGACATTACTGCAACAATGCTTCGCTTGTGTCTATTACATGCGCCCAACTGTGGCATGCAAAACGACACTCATCCAGGTGCACACACATCACTGAGATGCTTTAAAAGTCCCCGGAGAATTGGTTGTGATTATTGTGGTTACCATGATTGCTATCATCGTAGCCCATCACAGCCATTATCAGTAGAGCATTTCCCTGTGCGCTCCTTTCACCTCAGCGCTCTGTTTACCCTAATGTGAGCTGGGGGGAACATAGCAGAGAGGCGTCTTCCATAAACACATTGTTATCTCTCACTCCTTCTCTAATTTTCTCTCCATTCTATCATTCACCCGTTTTCCTGCACCTAGATGGGCTGTGTGAGGTCACAGCTGAAATCAAACAAAGCACAGGTTGCATATTTTGTGTTTGTTTTGGAAACTTATTTCTGTTTGTTATTCAGCACCTAAAGTTGTGTTGACACTTGCTTTTGCTGACGCTTTATGTTCAGTAGTTTTTTCTGTCTCCCACCACCTCTGGAACAAAATATGGCTGCAACCTAATCACACTTAAAAAGGTGCCAAGAAAGTGGGATGCAAATAATTTTTGCTAGTCATGCCTACACATTTCTGCTCTTTGACTCAGATTTTTTATTATTCATCTCTTTCTTTATTCTCCCTCTCATCTGTGTGAGGCAGCCTTTGCCAAAGCACTCAGTCAATTCTGCATAAATGGGATTCTTACAGTCCAAATAGAGAAGATTGAAATCTGGAGGCACGTATTTGAAGGGTGTTAAACATGTCACCCAGTTAATGCTTTCTCAAACAGGAAAAACTGAGATATTCCAAGTCATATTAAAACTTGATTTCTCAGAGTACAGTCTTTGGCTGCTTTGTCAGCCAGCCAGAGAAAGAGCATCCTCTGTGCTTTATTGCTGGTTAAATACATGCAACTGTGGCCTGGATCAAAGTAAGCACTTGCATATCTGTGCTTTTATGAGCGCCAGAGCCTGAGTGATTCCTGAGTGATGCTTACTGACAGCTCAGTGGAAGAACCAATCATGTGCCTTTTGCTATTTGACGCTGTATCCCGTCTCTGTTTACAGAAAAACTTGCACAAACCTGCTGGACTTTTGACACGTGAGTGGTGAACTTGTTTGTGTGTGTGTGTGTTTGAGTCACACCTCTCCCCCAGTGAAATTTCATCAGACTGTGATCGGTCATGTTATCCCCCTGTTAGCCCTCCAGACACACACGTCAGAACGACCCAGATATGTGTAAAAATGTGTGAATGTTCCATTGCGAGAGGTGCGAATCTGCAGTGCCACAGATAATGCCTGGCTTGTGTCGTTGTGTCATTGCCTCATGCTGACTGAGCTGCTGCTTCTTACACACACATGCACACACACACACACACACGCTTCACTTCCCTCCAACCTTTCTTGCCCAGAGCTTTTATCAGCAATTCATTTCCCAGTATCTCAGCCATCAATCATTCCGGCTTGTCCTCAAATGCAGCTGTCGCTCCTAAAGACGGGAGAGGAAGTGATGTATACACAAGGAGACACAGGCTCAAACAGCCAAAGCGAAGGCTTTTTAATTAAGATTGCAATCAAAAGACACTTTTAAGAGATGAAACGTTGCCTCATTTTTGGAATTGTTTGATCCTTAGTAAACTGTGTTGTGACTTGCCCTGAGTCGTGTTTGTCCTCACAGCTCTAACTGACTTACATCTAGGACCTCCGTTTTGAAAGTTCGGTTTGAAGGCTGGTCTACCACTAATCAATGCCTGCAACCTTTCTTTTCACACCCTTACCACTATTTCCTTTTTATTTCTAGTTGACTTTGAATTGGGAGAGTTTGTTTTTTTCCTCTCAGTGGTAACCATTTATGCATCTGTTTATCGCCAGCAAACCACAAAAGTTAAGAATAGAGCTACAGTTTCAGTTTAATGGTGCATGTGAACCTCAACTGAAAAACCAAGGTGCAATAACAAAACAGTGGCACAGAGCACATCAGAGAAATACTGAGCATCTGATCTGAGCATAAACTGGCATTCTGGAAGCCCAGAGTGCACTCTGGCCCTGAACTGCGTTGTTCATGTATTCAGAACACTTTTTTGTGTGCTTATTCAGAGCATTGCCCTTGAGTATGCTCTCTTGACACTTGATGCTACAAGGAGGAGAAGCAGAGAAATATAGTGTTTATGGGGTACTGAATGGTTCCCTGATATATTGTTCAGCTGATACTAAGTTTTTTTTCTGCTATAGAAATTGACTTTCTGTGGCTACTGAAACATAACTTCCACTCAAAAAGGGACATTTCTGTCCCTCAAAACATATTTCGGTTGCTATTTATTTGTTCTTTGTGACATTGCACAAACATGACAAACACTAAACTGACGCAGATGACTGTGGTGGGTTGCATTTAATTTAAAGTGTTGAGAATGTGACATTAGTCAATTTGTAGCACAGACAATTACTTACATGATGCAAACGTGCTTTACATTATGTAATGGTATGAGCCAACACCATAAGGCTCAGGTTATGCTTGAACAGAACTTGTCTGTTAAATATGTTCTCTGACCACATTGGAAATAAAAACAGTTTAACAGCCACACTCAAAGTCAAAAGTTGGCCATCATAGAGAGGGGACCTACATCATTTACAGTGCTGATTTCCTGATTTGTTTGCATATTTGTCACATTTAAATGATTCAGATCATCAAACAAATTTTAATATTACACAAATATAACCCGAGCTGTCCAAATCTGCCTGGCCTTGCCACACTTGGCAGTAACAACAGCAATGAGTCTTTCGCATCTTTATACTGTGGAGGAATTTTGGCTCACTCTTCTTTGCAGAATTGTTTTAATTTAGCCACATTGGAGGGTTTTTACGAATGGACTGTTTAAGCCCAAGTGCGCTTGAGCTCACAAACTGATGGCTGGACATTCTCCTTCATTTTCTGGTAGAGAGCAGAATTCATGGTTTCATCAATTATGGCAAGTCACCCAGGTCATGAAGTTGCTGAAACAGCCCCAGACCATTACACTACCACCTATTGTACCACCTGTAGTCTGACTGTTGGTATGATGTTCTCTTTATGAAATGCTATGTTAGTTTTACACAAGATTTAACTGGATGCACACCTTCCAAAGGTGTTAAAGTTAATTTTTAATCTCATCAGTCCACAGAATATTCACCCAAAAGCAGTGGTGGCTGGTGAAATTATTTTTTTGGGGGGGCGCTCTTTTGCAAGTCATTTTTCAGAAGCACTCTAAGCACATATCACCACTAGTATAAACCAAAGCACCATTATCATGCATCACACTGCTTTAAAATATTAAATTAACGTGAAA
>JAUBNQ010000005.1:8705007-8724100 GCA_032353495.1 Ctenopoma kingsleyae | reverse complement strand
TTCTGCACTGTCTTAGATGGTAAATGGTAAATGGTCTGCACTTATATAGCGCTTTTCTACCTATACTGGTCCTCAAAACGCTTTACACTGCTTCGTATTCACCCATTCACACACACAAGCACACACACACTCACACACCCATGGCAGAGCTGCTATGCAGCTGATCTGACACACTGGGGGCAACATGCCAGCATTTTCTGAGTGTTCACTTTCATCGTGAACACGCAACACAAGCTCACACACCACAGAATAAAATGCAGTCTATTATCTTAGACAAAATGTGTCGTTTTTGTCCCCCTCTTCATTATGTCATCTCATTATATTCTATCCTGTAGCTTTCATTAAGTTGCGTAGCGATATTCACATTGCTAATCATTGTAAGACACATAGCAGTTAGCATTTTTCTTGTAGCTGCTAGTCTGTTCATACTTTCTCACTTTATCAGGAAAATGTATTAAACCCGTATTACCTGTCTGAATCCAGACTCGTTCTTTGCGAGGAGGCAGGTGAAACAAACCAAAGCTCTGGTCTCAGGATAGACAGTTAGCCAGGACTTCTTCTCATACCACGTTCTGGAGAAAGACCTCTGTCTTGTGTTAGTCATTTCATTTTGATGTCCGGCTGGTGAGGTCCAGAATCTTTAATCTTTTCCTGTGGGGTTCTTCTGTGGAACGGTTCAGTTTTTAGCTTCTGAAATTGCATTATCCACAACAAAAAACTGCTCCTCCGACTGATCAATATCAACAAAACACAAGCTCTGCGGTGAGTTTCCGGTTGAAATTCCTTGTCTGAAGCTGTAATGTCGGTCTTGTGGGCGGGTTTTGGGTGCAAAATTTTGCACCCCAAGGTTCTCCTATACTTTATATTGGAGGGGGTTCCAGTGCGCATGCACCAGTTATAGCATAGGTCTGTGGTAAAGATTTTTGCGCTCCAAAGGAATAGGAAATACATCACACGACGTGGTAAATGAGTGAGAAACATTTTTAAACTACACTTGAATGCAGATTATACACAGTACTTACGGTCTGTATAATATATAGATCGTTTATTTAAATTTTTATGATTTTCTAAAATAATTTTATGTGATTCCTATCTTCGTCTTCTTCTTCATGTGAGACAGGTGGGGCTGCGCCCCAGCGCCCTCTATTGACGGGCCGCCACTGCCCAAAAGTCTTGGGGATAAATTTTTTTTTGGCAAATGTTAGATGAGCCTTTGTGTTCTTTTTTTGGTCAGCAGTGGCTTTTCCCCTTTTATGACGTCTTGGATGAGTCATCATTGTAATCTTGGAGCAATTTTCATAGGTCAGCCACACCTGGGAAGGTTTACCACTGTTTTTTTCCATTTGTGAATAATGACTCTCACTATGGTTAGCAAGAGTCCCAAGACCTGAGAAATGGCTTTGTAACCATTTCCAGCCTGATACATGTCAATCACTTTGTTTGTCATCGGTATTGGAATTTCTTTATATGGTGGCATGATGTGTTCATTTTTGAGATGTATTAGCACACTTCACTTTGCCAGACAACTTCATTTGACAAGTGATTTATTTTTTTTATTCAACAGGTCTGGCAGTAATCAGACCTGGGTGTGACAAGTGAAATTAAACTCATGTTTGGAGAGCTTTTTTTCCCTAGGGGACAAATACTTTTTCACAGCACTGTAAATTATGTTGTATGTCCCCTCTCTATGGTGACTTGCTTTTCACTTTGAGTAAACAGTCTCTCATGATAACATCAATTGTGATGCACTCTGTACAAACCTTGGTGCCTTCTTCACCTATGAGGAAGTCATATGCATACTTATGTGTTAGCATAAATACCACATTGTCAGTTAACAAAAGTTAAAGAAACACCTTTCTAATTTGGAAAGGTGTGAGGAAGATTTATAAATGATTTGAATAACCAACAAGCACTTCTGAAGTAGGAACCTCACAGCTTGGCAATGTAGGTGCCAAACTCTGTATTCTTAAGGTTGTTCAAAATGAGTTCATTAGTTTGCATATAATCATTTTCACTTTTGAAGGAGCTGTAAAAAGCCTGCTGTTGGTCTGACATTCATAGTGTTGCACTCAGTTACACACATAAAACTTTATGTGCAAGATATAATGATGGAGCTTGAGACGTAAGTTCAAACCCTGCTTACTTTCTCACCTCTCCACCTCTGACAAGTCACTGGAGAAAGTGAGCATGCCTGTTTAAAAGTTACAGAAATGATCAGATGCAACCTCACTAATTATTGTGTCAGAAAATTGTGGTGGGGAGGAGGTTCCAGACACTGACAAGCCCCTCTGGTAAAGCATACTGACAGCTTAATTGTCTGCTTTTCTAAATAAAGCAGACACTGACACTGATCGTTGGCATTGGACTTACATCATTCCTAGTCTAAAACCTTTATATAGATCATTTCCTACTAAAAGTTTAATTGCACTATTACATTAGTCATGGGTTGACATACTTCAAAGAAGTAGAAGCTTTCTGTGGTAACTAGTCCTAGCTTGGTCAATGTATTTAATGTGTTCTGACTGCTACACAGTGAATTATCATCATTTTGTTTGTGTGTTTTTCACCTTAATATTTTTTATTTATCACAAACACAAGATTTAAGGTGGCTCCGACAGTTTTGGAACCCATAGAGTTGGACTGTTTGTGTAGATGTAAAGAGGGGCCTTTAGCTCATTAATGAAGTATGATTACCTAAAGATAGTAAAATGGTGTAAAATCAGCTTCACACAGCATGCAGAGGTCACATTTCAAAGGAAGCTGAGATATTTGAATACACCTTTGAGTCAGAGCTGTCCTTCAGCTGGTGATGGTGTCAGCCTGTGTAATGAGAAAGGGAAGCTCACTTTCATCTGTCTCCATTTGTTCCTGCTCTCCCATTCTTTGTGTTATTACTGTGGCGGCCCATTGTTCGCCTTCATCTCCCTGTATGCTTGATTTGTTTGGTCTTAGAGATCTGTGGATTTCAAGTCTTTGTTCCCACTGTTGGGAGACATTTGGTTTTGATGTCAATAGATGCTGCATCTGTGTGAGTGCACTCTGTACAACAAATAATGTTCAGTAGGAGTTTCTCCTAGAGTTAAATAAAATATGCAAAGGAAACTTCAACAATAATGTTCTCAACAACTGGCTGGTATTATAATAATGCTACCTCCATACTAGAACCCAGACTCCTTTTGTATTGTCAAATATGAACCATCTCCATCCTGTCTTTATGCTAAGCTAAGCTAATTGGCTGCTGACTGTACATTCATACTGGATAGAGAGATAGGAGAATGATATTGTTTTTTCCACATCTGCTGGCAAGAAAGAAAAAACATAATTTAAAAATAAAAATATATTTTTCTCTTTTTGATTTTGGCAGTGTTTTGACAGTAAGTGGAATGTTCTTTGGATGATTTGTGGAGTCATGAAATTAAACTCGATTTGCTTATTTTTTTGACAATTTAAATATGCACACTTGCACATCATATTCAGTCTTTTAAATCACACAGATGACATTGTCTATGTAATTATTTCTAGTTATTTTCACTCCTTTATTCATGTTATTCCTAATCTTACGTCTGCAGTTGCAGTGACTCAGTCTTCCTGCAGGGATCATTCACATTCCAGTTACTTATCTCATGTCGCACATCCCTCTTGCAAATCACTCTGATTTATGATTATATATTACATATTATATACTATTTATCTATTTTCATGCATATAATGCATATCTCAGTCGGAATTACTGTTATGGCCAATTGTCCATTATATAATTTTGATTCAGACTGCAGCATTACCATCCCATCTATTTCATTCATTGACATACTGCAGTATCAATAAACTGCAACACAATTGGTTTATTCAAACAAGGTTCGCTTGAATGAGAAAAATAGCAAATTGGACCAATAAACCTATTTATTACCCACCCAATGTGCTCAGACACATCAAAGAGACCTCCCCAGAAATTGACTTTTTTTTGGGGAATCAATCTGGTAAGGGCCAGATAATGATTGTAGTAGGCACAGGAGCCAACTTCTTGCACCGTGGCAATTAACAAGGCTTGTTAACATCAAAGGCAGAAAAAGACCAGAGGCTGACTTTCAAACAGAAAGTATACTGAACTCAGAGGAGGATTAGCTTTATGTTAAGTCTGGGTATTTAAATGTGTTTGATATGAGATCAGCAAACGGAGATGAAATATTTTACCAAAATTCTATTAACCGAGAGTTTATGATGAATGTGGTGAGCGGAGATTGGAAAAAACATGTAAACCCATCTGCATTTAAGTATATAGTCTACATAGAAGTGCAATTGCTTTAACGTAATAAATACTTTCTCATCTATTCAGTAATTTAAGAGAAAACAATAGCCCAAGTCTGTTTATATCTAATTAATTTTTCAATAATTACTCTTGGTCTGTGTTGTTGGCAGAAACTGCACATCCCTTAATTAGAAATATTGTGTGAAAATAAGCTTTAATTCAGAAAATGTTATTTTAAAAAGATGTTAAGGTCATTGCATTGAAAGAAAAAATAACAACAAATACATCTTGAAGCTTTTGGGGATCATATTTCTTATCAAGCTCTGGTTGTTTTGATGTTACACATGAGCAAATCTGGCTCCTTGCCAAGTAAATTTGACAGGGACACAGAAAAGCCTCTTTTCCTGGAACTTCAATCACTCATGGATTCGTCAGAAAGTTTTTTTGCTCCCAGACACATTTTCATCTAACTTCAACTTTCTCAGACAGAGGAAATGGGTATATGTAATCCCTTTTCTGATGGGCGAACAAGCTAATCTGCTTACTTTCTCCATTGTGGATTGACTTAGCGATGGCAGAGAGGCAGGTGATAAAAGAAAAGTACAGAAAGAGAGGTTTATTTGACTTTCTACACTTCACTCTTCCTTGCTCTCCTTCTCTTGGGAGACTGACTATGGCTCGCTGGATTATCCTGACGTCTCCTATTCTCCATCTCTTCACATTCAATCTATCTGCCCCCCTCTCCACATCTCCTCTTGTCAGGGTCGGCACTGATCCCATGTTCCTTAAAGTTTCTGTTTGTTACTATGTAGCTGGTTTTGTTTTGACACCTTAGCTTTCACAAGAGTGTAACAGAGGGGAACACAACCTTGCCAATGATTTGCCAGCCCGCCAAGCTGTGGGTGGTAGATAGGTGTTGTGTACACATACACAATTAGCTGTTTTTTATTTGCTGATACAGTGTGAAACATGAAATGGAGACAACACAGAGAACATTAAATCTATTTTTATAGAATGAAGGGCCTTGAAGGGCGATGACATGTTTCGAGTTGCTAAGAACCAAAGGTTAAATTTGGCATCAGTCACATCATGATTTTGTTAACCCTGCACACACCATCATTTTGTTGAAGTCCTTGTAGGATGTGACTCTTAATCTCTGCCACTAACATTGCTGACTCCAGCAAAATCTGCAGATAAACTCCCCAATCCGTCATTTTATGATATATAGTGTTACATGCATCATATTCACAACCTGTCTCTGTGCAGCAGAGGATGCATCAAGGTAGAAAAATAGCGTTGATGTAGTTTTGGGGCTGGAGAAAAACATCCAAGATGAAAAAGGTTCTCCTGATTAGCTGGCATGATCACTGGAAAGCTCAAATAGTGCTTAGCTCAAACACATAATCAATACGGTACTCATACATAACGCCAGAAATGTAATAATCTACAGGAAAACCATGCACTACTTCTGTTTGAAAACCCAGACTGTAAAACTTGGTTAAATATGATTAGATGTCATATGCTTTATAAAACACAAAAGATGGTTAGAGTTGGGCAATAAGTTAAGGACTTACCATTGGTCAAGACAACAACTTGGAAGCTTTCTAAAAAGACATCAAGCTGAAGTCAACAGTTTACCACATTATCAATATTCTGTGATTTTTGTCTGCAGTCTGGTGCCTCTCAAGTATACTAAAGAGAGGCTGCAGCATTGAACACTGTGTGAATTCTGTGTCTGTGAGACCCCAAACAACGAGGAGGTAAAACCAATGTCTATAAAATATTATACATGTTTTTACACATCTGATCATTATCACTTGACTAATTTAACCCAGATAGAGTTATGATACAAACATTATTTCATTATTTAACAGGCATTTTTAATTGGTACTTAGCACATAAAGCATGTTATTTAATATAGTAATTACAGGCATTAAAATTGAACAATTGTCAATTTTACAGTCAATATGGCCCCATCACTACAGAGGTGACATTGTTGCAAGTCATTATAAGACCCAGTCTATGGTTCTTAACAATGTCTATAATTTTCTTCTGCATTGCACAAGCACTCCCATTTTATTCAGAGGTCCATTCAACAGAGTCAGTTTTGAAAATGGTGTGAAGCTCAATAAAGGGCATATAATTTAGCTTCTGCCTCAAGGACAACAGGCATGTAGTTGGGAGGGGGTGAACTGTGAGAACCATAATAACAATATGTCAAAAGACAGAGGAACGGCTGCAGCCCAACTTAATTGTCTGTGACACTTTATTGTGCAAATTACTCATATTCTTTTTAGATATTTCTAAAAAGAAAATCTAATGAAATCAGGGCTGTAACTCTGACAAATGGATGGGCCTCTGAGAGTTGAGATAAATTAGCTAAAGTCTCACATATCTGATTAAATTATCAATATACAACAAGGTTTAAGTGATCTTATGTATTTCAAGATGCTGAATTTCAGGTGGATGTAATTCTATAATTCTCTTAGCGTGTCTGTTTCTATTTAGGACATAATGTTGCCATTTGTGAAAAATTGCATCTCCTATTGTGAGCATGTTCACATATAGGGATTTACGAGTTTTCAGCACATAATTACTCCATTGAGGACATGCTTCAAACAATCCAAAACATTTCACATCACGTTGCCTACACTTATGAATACTCAATGCTGTTACAGGTGTAAAGTACCCTGCCCTGCTTTCGTAAACACGTTTCCTGACAACATAAATCAGTGCTAATGTCACCCACCTTCAGGGACATAAAATAGACTCCATCTAATGCTAATGCCAGCTCTACTCCCTGGGTGGCTTATTTATGAATGTATTTATAATTTTATTGTGTGCTGTTATGAGGTGATACACTGTATGAAGATTCGTCCTATGAGAATTAGTAACAGCCATGTGAAGGGAAAGCTGGCAACTAGTTCACTGTGGTACAGATAATTTAGATAATGACTCTATAGGGGGTTAGTGAAATTGGAACGAAAGGGAAAACATAATGAAATAGATACCAGCGGGTCATTGTTATGATTATATAACTATGTGCATATGTTCAGAGGAGCCATAGGTTGAATTAAGTAACTTAAGGAAAATACATTTTCTAAAAATATATACTAAACAAAACAGTGTTTTCATGTATAGGTGAAATGCTCATAAACCTAGTATCCCTTAATCCAGGTTATTGTGGTTTTAAGTTATTCATTCAATTTGTATCAGAACAAACAGTGACAAATTGACACATGAAGATACACACTCATGTAGTCTGATGGTTGACTACTGGTTGGTATCAGTGTAAATATGGATCATGTTAGGGTGAGGATGCACCGAGATGTCTGTAAACAAGCGAGCTAAAAATACCAGCAGCCTTATGCGACCAGAGGGAGAGTAAAAGTGATAGGGAAGGACGTCTGCTTTTTTTAACACCACTCCCTGTCATGTTTTCTCTTTATCTTTAAACATTATTCAGTTGTCTGGCATTGTGCCAGCTCAAAAAGATATTCACTTCAAAATACGAGAATCTCTTGCGGGATACCAGTGCATCAGCCAAAGTATGTGTGAATACATTCCAAGCTTTAAGTGTCTGAGCTGCTGTTTTCATGTGCATCAGAGCTCTGTGTGTCTGAGCGGTAACTGCATGTGAATGAATATATGAATAAAATCCACACAAGAGGCCCAAGAATGATGTGGGAATGCACTTATTGTATGTCCTCAAGGTGAATGGATCTCCCATAACCACACATACACACACATATACACAGGGACCTATACAGAAACGACTTTTGGGACACATTTGAGTCTCTCTCATACTAGCCATCTTGAAAACCTTGAGGGCCTTTCTTGTTAATGCCGCCCATTACTTTCCCTTGCCTGTGGTGGATGGAATTTCTGTCAGCATCACACTTTCCAGTGTGGAGCATTTTGGGCTAAGTAGTCCAAATAACATGGCTCTAAAAGCCTTGAGAACAGCTTTTACAGCTTGCCTTTTACCTTTAGAAGCCTCTCCTCTCCTGGGCACTTTAGTCTCTATTTCCTCCCCACTTTCCGCCTTTTAACCATGTTAGAGGGTCTCTCTCCCATCATGCATTGCAGCGTTATCAAAGTCAACCACCCGCAGTTTGTTAATCAGGCTGATGGAGGTGTGAAATGGAGTGTTCACACTTAGCAAAATGGCATGCTAGCTACTATAGCCTTTTGAGTTTGGCTACGGTCCGCCATTTTGGAAAGTGCAGGTGACATTTGCACATCCCAGAGGAACAAATAATCTGACATGGTCTTATTAGGTTTCATTAACTTTACTGACTGGATGTTATGCTGCACAATCCTAAAATAGGAAAAGAAATAAATTCATTTGTAATACATTAGTCAGAGCTATGGGCTACACTTTCCAGCAGGCAGCAGCCATAATTTATTTATTTATAATTTATCTGTATTCCATGAACAATATTTCTTCGATAACACCAGACAGTCATAAAAAACAAAACAACAATTCCGGCTGCAGTGGAGTTGCAGTTATAAAGCACTAAAACTATATTGTCCTGAGTCCTGTTTTATTATTTCCTAACATGTAATCACAACCACAAGCCACAGCTCCAAAGTTGTGCCTGAATGAGAGGAGTAAACACGCTGTCAATAGGACTAATTTAACAGACAACAAGATGACTGACCTCTGAAAGCAGTGCCAGTTGTGCCTGCTTAGGAAAATAATAAGATGGTCGATTTGTTTTTAACCCCCAGCTGGCACCACTGTTTATGGCTAGGAGGGCGACAGCAAGCTTTGGCTTATTATTTAGTCAGGTCATCAGTCTAAACGCTAATTAAAATTGTCTCCCCGTTGGCTTTAGTATGTGTCCGTGTGTGTGTGTTGTTGAAAACAAGAAAGGGGACAAAAATATCCATCTCCTTTTAGCTCCCTCTGAATGGCAGAAGCTCTTAATTGTACATGTTTGGACATTAAAATGAATTGCCCTCTTTTTGGATAGTAACAAAATGACTACAGCTGCAGCTGGTCAGGAGTGATAACACTTACATTTACCTTAATGGAGGCACCTGAAGTCACTCTACAAACCTTTTTCTGAGTAAATTAAAGTATCTTCCTTTTTAAGATCTTTGTTGGCACTGCATCTCATTCATGTAAATTTTAAAGATTGTTAACATGCTGACAAACACAATAACATATAGACTATATTTGCTAGCTATTTAAATAACTATTTTGCAATTCTATCCAGCATTTGTAATGATTATTCAATTTTCTCATCTGAGTCTGTCTTTTCCCACTCTGCCCTCAAGCCAGGGGGTTATAAACTCCAGTCCGAAGTGAAATTTAATTAGAAGTTGTGATCACATCATCATATTATCCACTCTTTAAGGTTACTGGTCCTTTTACTCTCATCTGCCTCACGCTGGCAAACAGCCATTAGGATTTTAATAGGTGGTATGTGCTGGGTTACATGGTTCAGCAGCAAACACAGCCCACGTGACAACTGGGGGAAATCAGAATGCTATAAGTACAGAGTGTGTTGTAATATATGTGTGCTTTGTTTATATTGGTGGGTAGATTATCAACCAGCTATACACTACACCCACTAGGTACAATATGCAGTGCAAATGTTACATTTTACAATTTAGAAATATGTTTTCTCAGAGATTTTCTTTTAATGTTTCTTACGACCTACCATTCTACCAGGAATACACTCCAATACAATGAATAGTTATACATTTTTTGTGTTTTTTTTCAACAATGTATCACCTAAAATGCGTCAGAGAACTTAAGATCTAAACAGTTAAATTCAAGCTTTACAAATGACCACTATACACCATTGTGTGTGTCTTTAATGTCAGGACCTCAATGTTCTTAGTGGAAGTTATGGCCTTGAAAGTGAGAATGAACAGTATGCTCTGTGTATGTGTGTGTGTGTGTGTGTGTGCCAGTTTTGTACATAGAAAACATTTTGCCATAGGTGTCCCTGCTAGGAGATGTCTACTGATTATTTGCTTTAAAGTTGTATATGTACAATATTTCTTGCTGCTGGTGTGTCAGGTACTGTTTGTGTCTGTCAGCACCAAGACAAATCTGTCTTTTAAGATTGGTGTCACTGCATGTGTGTGTTCAGACATAGGCTGCAGTGTGGTGTTGACAGTCATGCCGTTTCAAACATTTTTAGTCGGGGGGAGTCGACGTGTCTTGCAGCTGTGTATTGATAGTGGGTGTGATTGGGATTTCTCTGCACGGCTACGAGACTGTCAACACATTCGCATGCTGCACTCTATCAAGGCTCTGCAAGGTTAAGAGTGCAACAGACAAGTTCAGAATAATTTCAGATGAGACATGCAAGCTTGCACACAAGTTTCCTCAGTGGTGAATATAAATCTGTATCTATGAGTTGAATTTCAAACTGACTTTGACAGCTTTACACCTCAAAATAAATACAGACAATATTTTTAAGTCAAATTTGGTTGTAAACATTAATTTTGCTCTTTTTATGTTGTTTTTAGGAATCTCTAGTCATGGTGCCAATTTTGTTGATGGCAGTGGAGGTTTTGCTTATTTTGCTAGTTCTGTCAGTCAAACCAAATCAAAACCACACCCCTTCAGTCCTGATGAAACAGTCCTTCTATCTATTTTATTGTTTAATAAAGAGCACATAAGGATGTTGTTATATTCAAGCTTTAAATTTATAATTGAACCAAAGTTTTCAGGGTTTTAGCAAGAGTAATGCTCATATTAGGCAGCAGCTACTTCCACTTAACAATGCATATCATCATTCAACTGTCATCATTCATTTTCATATTGAAGGAAAATGACGCTTTCCTTGTGCTGTTTGCAACATTTACACTTTGTACTTTATTTTTAAAATGCAGCACTGCTTACAGACAGATGACTATTCTATTCCACTTTAAACAGTATTCAGCTTTCTCTTCGACACAGATAGCTGACAAAAATCAATTTTACATTTCAAAGTCTGTTTACAAGTCTTGGGGAATACTAGTGCATACTTAAGTTGTAGAAATCCTTTTGTGGCTCCACATAATTTACAGCATTTTAAAATTAAATAAACTTGTTTTAAAACTGTTTTGCTAATTTGGATCAGTTACAGCAGCTTTGTAAATCAAAGATGGAGCTCCATCTTAGTCTAAGTTCAACCCTTTGTGTATAAAAGAATATCTTTCTTTTTTTAAGCATGCAGTTATGGCAGAATGCCACATGGATGCTAATAAAGTTACAATATATGAAACAGGTCAAGTGGTTGATCCCATTACCCTTCATAAGGAAAATGACAGTGATGGCTAGCCCCAGTGGCCTGATGAGAATCAAACAGGGAGGTAGCACCGTGATCTGCAGTGGTTCCCCTGTTAATAGGACCTTAAATCACTTTAAGGTCTACATTATTTAGCAAGACCTCCTCTTTTAATGCAGTTATGTATCAGTTGATATTAATTTACATCACAGTCTTCATGTTTGATGCAGTTGACATTGAACAGCTAGACTAGTCTGGTCCCTGCCGTAGCATCCCATGTGTAAATGACATTCTCTGCAGCTGATAGGACAGTCAGTCATTATTATCATCATCCTTTCATTGTTGTAGCTATGAATCCCTGCTACCTTATCAACAGTTCACCCAGGTGAATATAACTGTCACCGGTTTTGCTATGCTTTCTTAGCTGCGCACTCTTGAGAACCCGTTTCCAGTTATCACTACTCACTCTCTCATCGGATACCATAATTCCTTCTGCAAACATTTATAATTATCACCTCAGCTTTCGCGTCAGGTCTAGAAAACATACAGACACTCGCATTGTTCGGAAGTGCGGATGACAGCGCACTCCTGACACACCTATTTATCTGGCATCTCCTCGCAGAGTTGCAATATTACTCTGACAAGAACAAGATTGACGTGATTGCTTGAGCATGAGGGGGGGGAGGACAGGAAGAGAATGGCACATTTAATATGGCAACTGATAAGGAAAGTCAGTGAGTACAACCTCCTGAACCCTTCAACCTGGATCTCACTATCTCCCATTTCCTCTTTTTCTCATTTTCATTCTACCTATCCACCACCTATTGGAATTGCAAATCAGCGCACATGTTTCTTTACAGCCAAGGTGGGAGATAAGGGACGAGGTGTTGGACATATCAGCAATCTGAGCGTGTTGTTCATTTTGATTTATTTATTTTAATCCTTCCCTTTATTTATCTCCCTGTCACTGTATGAATGTATGTTTTTTTGTTTGTATATTGATGAATGTAGAGAATGCAAAAGAGGATTTTTGCTTGTAAAAGTGATAAAGATGGATTGTTTGTTTGTGTGTGTGTGTGATCTGGTTCAGATAGTATTGTATTCAAGCATGTACTCAAGGGAGAAAATTTAGTTTCTCAAAAAATGCCTGTGTGTGTGTGTTTCTGAGAGGATTTCTGTGCAATGGGTTTCTGCGTGACTGTGAATTCCAAACGAATGGGTAAGGTTGAGACGAATAGATGAAACTTGCTGAAAAAAGAGGCACTGTTTGGGTTTGGCTTGAATCAGCAGGCAATGATAGATGAGCCCAGAGTGCCACCTGGAAGATGGACTCTAGGAGATCATAGAGTCATTCACC
This sequence comes from Ctenopoma kingsleyae, assembly GCA_032353495.1. NCBI lineage: Eukaryota > Metazoa > Chordata > Actinopteri > Anabantiformes > Anabantidae > Ctenopoma > Ctenopoma kingsleyae. The sequence continues at coordinate 8,711,262 of JAUBNQ010000005.1, read as the reverse complement.
CTACACAGATAGACATGGAGACAGCTCTTGGTTTCTGAGCACAGAGATGGTGGAGAAAACAAGATAAGATATACACACAGAAATGTGCACATGTACTCTGAGTCAGTGGAGAGTGAGCTGGAAAAACACCAAACTCCTTTTCATTATGAACAGTAAATAAAATAAAAATGGTCTTGTAGACCTATAGTATCTGAAAACATGTTATTTTGATGTTTCAATACTGAATAGTGTTTTTGGACCCTGAAATTTGTCTCTCTCTTTCTTTTACTACCTCCTTTTCTCTTTCGACATATGATGTAACTGGGAGTGATTTTTTTTATACTCACATTAGCATATACAGGCCTTGTCTCGACCACTTCTTGGTGCACAAACGACAAATGTTCTCTGCTTCCAAGCTTTAAACACACAAACTTGCAACCACACACACGCAGCTTAAGCCTCCGTGGCAGCGCCCAGCATGGCATGTCCACTCAACTATGTCTGTGCCAGGTCTGATACAAAGCCAAGCCACACCAAGCCTCTTGCCCCCCAGCGGGTGGTCTGAATCTGGGCATCCATAGATAGCTGAGACGGGCAAATCATCACCATAGTAACTGCCAAATGACACCACACCCGGTCCCTGTCCTGACTCTCAGCAATAGTGAAAGGTCATGTGTCTTGTCCTTGTTCTGTCAGTAACATTTAAAACCTGCAGGAAACCAAACCATCAACAGGGTTTTGTACTTAGTCTTGTACACACATCTCACCTGAAACAAGCACAGGTTTTATAAACTGAGACACATACTTTTCTCAATTTGCATGGCACACATCAGCACAAACACTCACAACACAAAGAGAGGGCCCCGGACTGCAGAGATAAGTGTTAGGTATAATCAGTGTCCATTGTCAGACAACTGCTTTGTCCAAGAAGAGATTGTTCCTCTTGACAATAACTATAATCCAAATCCACATGCTCAGCCCATCAATGTAATAAGGTTTCTTACAAAATTATATTTGTAGGAGTAACCTCACATTTACTCACATACACACACTGTAGACACTGTTATATTCAGAGTGTATAAGCATCTAGGTGTTTTCCCTCAGTATGATTTTGTCCCTTTTTGTTAGGTGTGGCGTCATTAAGAGAGCAGACATGAAATACTTGTTCAAATGGGGATAACAGCACACACCTTGTGACAATCTTCCCTTAAAGGCATTTTTGGTCTGATACACAAGCACATAAAAGGTGATGGAAGTAGTTATAAAAGGAGATGAAGGAAGAGTTCTTAATTGCAGCATCGGCTTAGATAAATGCATCAAAACTATGGTTCAATCATCTGAAAGATTGTGTAATTTCTCTTACAGCCGTCACTTGGACTATTGTTGCATGCTGCTCTCTTTGGCATCTGCAAAAAATGTAGCTGCCAGTATTTTAAGTGGAACTAAGAAACTGCGCAATTTCATTTTATAAAATATGACATCCCAACCCTGTCTCCAAACAATTACGTTTATATAGGACGAAACTGCAATCCTGATTACATTTTGATACAGGACGAATTTGCGATCCGATTACGTTTTTGTAGAACGTAATTGTTACGTTGTACTGAAACGTATTTTTGTGAATGAATGAATGACGCAATATATTTATAAATGCAAAGCCATTTGCAAGAAGGAGGTTGGGGTGGATGGAGGCTGGCATGCTGGATACCCGAGTTCGACACCAAGTTCCCATTTCATTAATACGTTCAGTATCAACATATTGAGACACATACTTTTGCGACTTGTCATTTACGTTAACTGTGAACATGTGATCATTTTGTTCTACAAAAACATAATCGGGTCACAAATACGTCCTGTATCAAAACGTAATCAGGATTGCAGTTTCGTCCTATACGAACATAATTTTTAGGAGACAGGGCTGGGCATCCCTACATTAGCTAAATGTTGCTTATCGAACTGATTACAAAATCTTACTGATTTACCAACGTATATGTCTGACGTTTTAGTGTCTTATGTTTGTTATGTGTGTTATTCTAGTTCTGCAAAGTTCTGATGCTTCTCTTCTCATTGTTCCATGATCTAGATATAAACACAAATATGGTGCAGCACTTCCATCTCAAAGACTAGACTAGACTAGTGTCTTGTTTTAAATCACTTTTTGAAAACTTGCCTTTTCCAGTTAACTTTTTTATTGATTTGTAATCAATGTCGGTTTTTACTCTAATTTAGTTTTATGCACTACGCTACGTTCAGTGTTTCTTAGTAAAGCACTTTGTAATTGTGTGCTACATACAGCACCACAAATAAAGCTTTTCTATTTTTGTAATTGCTTTTTCTTTTCTGTACAACCAGCTAGATTTTGTGTGAAGTGCTACTGACTATGGGACTGTTGAATTTGTCGCTCTGTGTCGGCGTAAAGGTTCATCCAATCTGACAAGCACTTGGCTGAAGGACCCTTAAGCTCTGTAGCTTCCCACAAGAATACACTAGCACAGGGAAGAGTGGGGAGTGACCATGGCAGAATTTTCAGGTGGATGCTGGGAGGAGGTAGATATTAAAAACTACCATATGAGAAAGTGTGGCAGCACAGCTTGAGTTGTCTGCCTGAATTGGCTAGTGGGCTTTCCTCCATTTAGGCATCCATCTCTAGCCCTCTGAGCTTCTTCCTCTTTCTCTCTTAACTGTTTGACAGTCCCCCCCACCTGTCCCCAAATGAATTTCTAAATCCAATTAGTCATTGCATTAGACTGTGAGGGAAAACACCACTGTGCACTGTAGCCTGACAAATGTTTGACTGCTGCTGTTGTTCTGTTGTTTGTTTGCCATGTGAGCGCTATTGATCAGAAGGTAGGAGGGTGGAGGTGGTGGGGGCACTTATTGGTGGGAGATAAAAGGATTGAAAGGGAAAAGATGCTGCAGGGGGGGGAGAAAGGGGAATATCAGACAAAAAGTACAGAGGGGGTCAACATCTGGCAGCAGCTGGAGAAAAACGTGGGTGAGGAAGTGAGGTAAAGAAGAGATAAAGGGGAACAGAGACAGAGATTTTGCTAGGCATGGAGACAGACAGAGATTAAGGGAAGGAGAATGGCACAGAATGAGTGTTATTGCCTGAGGTTGAATGTGTCAAAAGCAGAAATGATGATGCCAGGCAAGGCTGGGGGACTGCCTGACTATCTGGCATTTTCTGCAGCCAGGGGGGCCCACTCCAAGTTGCCAACATAAAAAAGAGAAAATGGCATGAATGGAGGGTGGGAGACGAGAGGCGAGCTAAAAAAGAAGGAGACTGATTTAGAGGGGGATAAACAAAGAGACTGATGAGGACAGAGCAAAGGAAGATCAAAGGGCCAAGCAGCTTCACTGTTTCACCCAAATCATCCAGAAATCCCCCATGATGCTTTGAAGGCTCTTGTAGCTCAAGTAAAGCCAAAACAGGGGTTTTGACAAGTTTTACACCACAAAAACACTTAAGGCATGTTGCTTTGGGCATCAGCTTCAAGGGGATAATAATACAATAACACATAATATGATGCCTGTATGATGACTACATTCAAACACCAACACAGCACTACAGTCCAAACCTATAATGCTTTAAAACAGAGAACATCACAACTAATTAGCAGCATAAACAGCTAAGCTGAGCTATGAGAACATAATGTACATTACAGTATGTGCATAGAGAGATTATTGTTTTTGCAAGGTCCCTCCAATGAGGCTGCATGAAAACCACCATTCCATAACCACGTTTCCATATTAGATATTCAAATGTGTGTTTACATGAATAAGCAATGAGCAAACACAATGAGCTCTTGGTTATTTTTGACTACATTCTATTTAAGCCTTGTTTCCTGAGAGATAGCTTTGAATGGGGGTCTGTCTCTACTATACATGTCCTGTGATTTCCTGGCCTCTCTATCAAGGGTATACGCAACCTCTTGACCAGTGTCAGCTGGGATTGAGACTGGTACAAGCCCCTCTATGAACCTCAAGAATAAATGGATATACCTAATGGATGTATGGATGAAAGTATGAGATCTAATAAGCTCCATATTTTTAAATATTATTTTTTTCATCTTATCCTTCCTCCTTCTCTTGTCCATGTCATCTTGTCCCTGACTCCCTTTTGTTTGTGCCGCGATTTCACTGCTCTGTGTTGCAATTTCAACATTTCAATATTTCATCTAATATTTTCAGAGCAAAGAACAGCGTTGCTGAATTATTTAGCAGTACCGGATATCTGGGTGAGGAAAGTCTGACGTACCAATACAAACATACAGTACATACAAATGAATAATAAACATGCACATATACATACATACACATATACGCTAATACATTTATAGTCCTGTGGGTAGGTTTTTTCCAGTGAAAAGTGTAAAATGTTCATTCTTGAACTGTGACCCAGGAACTAAAGGTAGATCAATCAGGAGAACTTATTTCCTGCTGCTGTAATCACCATTCACAGTCCTGTCCTACGACTTAAGGATGTGTACTCACTGACCAACCTTCTCTCTCATCCTCAGATACTCGCACACATTCACTGTGTAAACACACATAAACCCATGTATGCACAGCTACCAATAAATCAGGATAACACACACTGGGTTCTTGGTCACTAAGGCGAGCATTGTCATGGATATGTGACATTTTCTGTGGGCAGATTGAGCAATGCTGCTGGGATTTAATTTAGCTTCCTGCTACACTGTCAGCAGCTTGTGCATGCATTGTGTATGGGTGGCATGCAAGCCTTTGTGCATCTGCCGGAATTGTCATTCTGGTCTCTATGGACATGGGAATTGTTCATAAGAATCATCTCTGCCCTCATATATTTCTTTTCCATGACTAAAGCAGATGAGCGAGAATTATGGACATACATGTATGGTGTGCTTCCATGCATGGACCAATTCTTCTCACAGTCAGCCCAACTGGAGGGACTGCATATTGTTGAAATCATTTTAAAACTAAGTACAGAAAAAGAATGAGGAAAATTGGAAGATGTAAAGGAGGTGTGAGAGTTGGAGAGGTTGTGAGAAAGACGCAAATGGGCAAACATCAAGATGAACAAGTAATAAAAAATGAATGGAATGCTAGAGATGTCTACAGCTGCACAAAACCAGCTATGATCAAATGTTAACCTGTCGATAATTCAGTCTTCTAACAAAGAATTGCTGTAAGCTAAGCAGAAACTACTTTCTTTCACTAAAAGCAATCATACATTATGGAATCTCAATCACCTTCAATTACTGTATTTTAATTTGTAGTACTGACAGGCAGGGAAAGAGTACAATCACCATTTCTTTGCGTGATTACCTTCAATCAAATGGTATTCACTGAGATTGCCAAAAACTGCTGTGATGGAGGAAATTGAGACTACACACAAAGAATACTGGTAGCTGAAAAGAACTGTGTGCATGCCTGTGCCTGTGTGTGTAGTGTGGTCACTGCTCATTATCATGTGAAATGGAAAGGTAGCAGGGGTTACAGATGTACATTTACAGTATTCTACATGTGCTGCAGCACTGAGTCACTACTGAGAACTATTAAAGAAGTAATCAGAGGCAGGTTAAAGCTCCTATGTGTGCAACACTAGTAGCATGTTTTCATGTGTGCCACAGTACTTAATAGTACTGTTATGAATTTTTTTTTAAAATAAATTTTACTCACTCTTTTTACATTACATTTATTTCTTTATACATTTATCAAATCTAACCTGATTTCCAAAATATTTATTTTACCATACAGTTTTATTATATTTCAACATCTTACAAGCACTGAAAACCTATTTATGTAATCAACTTCATACTATGACGAATGCAGTTCTATTTTAAGACAAAGAATTCTTTACAAGCAGTAATAACTATACGTTCTTATTTTTGTTAAACCACAGGAAAATGTGTTATTTACCACCCAGACAAATTGTAACGAGTAAATGTGTATAACATTAGGTTTCAAAGAGCTGATATTTTGCTGAAACGATGCTGACTGCTTAGGCCATGCTGACTGATGAGTTAGTGTATTATAGGCTATAAACATGGAACAAAACAAGGAAAAGCTGAGAAAGAAAAAACTAACCTCAACTAACTTACTAACAAGTGCTTTTATTTTGTAACCTAGATACTTTCCTTTAAGGTCTTACATATGAAGACTCTTATTGTGAAGAGAAGACTCTTTTTGTGAAGGTGAACTCAAAAAGTGGAGACAGGTGTGTGTGTGTGTGTGTGTGTGTGTGTCTGTTTGAAATAATTATCAGTTAAACGAGATAAATATTCATGAGGAACT
>JAUBNQ010000005.1:8664652-8680438 GCA_032353495.1 Ctenopoma kingsleyae | reverse complement strand
GTACAAGATCAACAGAGGCTGTGGTCTACCACACCAGAAAGACCCCAGGTGCAGGCTGTGCAGAGATGACCCTGAGACAATCCAGCATATAACAGCAAAATGCAACATGCTAGCAGGCAGGGCGATATAAGTGGCTGGCATAGTGTACAGGAACATCTGCAATATACACTGCAAGACAGTGCCTGAGTTTGCAAACAAATGTATGTTAAAACAAACACTATTGAGAGGACAGTAGCCCCAGTATATCTACATCGACAGCATTATGGCACAGTGAGTGAGTAGGATCCAGTGCTTTTTTTAAGAGCTTCAGCCATACTGAATTTGAGTTCAAACTTCATCCTGTTGCTTCTATTCTGACCAGCTTTGTGTTTGTAACGTCTCTTGTGAGCCCCCCAGCTTCTGAAATGGAAGAGCAATCATTGGTATCCAGGAAGCTCACTTAATATATTGAATAAATTATCAGTAAAAATAGAGATTTTATTAGCTTGCAGGCTACGTGTGGTATCCTTTAGTCTCACTGATCTGAAATCAAAATCAGCTTGAGGACTCAATGTATTTAGATGAAATATCTACTTAGAAGCTTTTATATTTAATAAAGTCCTCTCATGGCATATGGTTCCTGTCAGCTTGCTCTGTGAAGCACGAAGCCAATGCACCAAGTGCAAAGAAGATTAAAGTTTGAGAAGATCTCCAAGGTTCAAAGAAGACACGGATCACTGCAGAGATGAAGTGTTTGAGGAAGAAGAAAAAAGAGAGCTGAGTCGTATCCCTCAACGCCGGCAGAGTGGGAATGTTTCTCTGTAATTCACAGTGATCCGCTGATGGACATGTCTGAGCATTGCCAAGCTGGCATGAGCTCCCATCTTGCCATGTAGCTGTGATTGCCTGTTTGTCACAGTAATGGCTAACTGTCCCTGCTACGTTTACTTTTCATTATGCTGATGTATTCATCACAGCCCTTTTTGTTGACCTTATCAATCAGAATTTAATTTCCTACAGATTTATTTTTAATTACAAGTGTTTTTCTTCCTCCCCTGTCCCTCTGGGGTCTGTTCGGATTTCACCACCTGCCCATTTAGAGGTGGTGCCCGCCAGCACAGTTACAGTGGCATACTGTCGCCTGGTCAGAGATTAATCAACCATTATAACGTCTCTGCCATGCTCAGAGCATCAAGTCAAATCCAAGACTCTCGGTTTAATTGGCAGTGAAATGGCAAGAGCGAATGAGTCTCACTGACCCACAGTCAGCAGAGTCAGCAGTAAAGGGCAGCTGAGTTCCAGTATTCACCTTTTAACTGTCATACAACCTGATTATATTACCTGTAAAGGTGTGATAACTGTATCCCTCCACCCCTGTAATTAAATTGATTTGAAGATCAAATATGATTCTGTGGCCTTCTACTCCACTCATTTGTGCAAAGACAATATTATATGGAATTAATTATTATCGAAACATATTATAAATGCATTTTATTAACTTAGTTATAATATGCCATAAGCACAGAATATAGAACAGCTATAGGCATCTTTTCATTAAAATACATACAGAAAAATAAAGTTAAAGGTTAAACTAAGGTTACAGGATTTCTGGGAGACATAAAGAAAAAAAAGGCCTAGTCTGCCTCAAAGCCAGTTAACACAATTCACCCCACTGTGTGACACAGTGGCAAAAGGTCATGATATTTGAATCCCAGCTTAGGTCTAAATAAGCGTACACAACAATCTTGATGAGCAGCTTCCTCTGCTTGTTAATACATGAAACAGAAATGGTGTGTTTGCTTTCTGCCCCGTCCTTAAGATGTAAAAAGCCCTTGCATCTCAGCTAGTCGTCCTCTGCCAAACACCCGCAAGGTTCCATAAGACGCTCGCAAATCAACCTCGCTCCATTTACAAACAGAGGTTATCACATGCCATTACTGAGTGCTTTTAGTAGTCGATGAAGGTGTTTGGTTTTAAATACTGGGCTCACTTAGAGTGCACTCCGGGCATTTTATTTCAGGCTTGTCTCTATGTTTGATAATTTTTTTTAACACGTGTCTTATCAGAGGCTGTCTGAAGCCTGACGGCTGAGTTGTAGATGAACACCACTCAGATCAATTCTAATCAGTCAGGAAGGATAAATCTTCTCATTGGTGTGTGACATTACCACGCAAAAGATTGACGACTTTTAGTAAAAAGAGTAAATCTGAGAAGTCAAAAAAAGCCAAAGGATTGCGGCAAATTTGGCTCTGCAGGATGTCATGTTCCCTTCACATCGATTAGAGGATTAACCGTGTTTAGTTTTGATTCAAGTCGCTGTGGAGGAGTATGTTGCTAATCACTTAGTGTCAAGGCATTAGCGCTAACAGCCCAGGATTCGATCATGGTAAGCAGCTGCAATGTTTCACCTGGGAATCTCTGGAACTGATGTGAACTGGTGTGGCTTGTCCTTCTTTCCACCCCCACCCTCCATTCCACCCCTCTTCAACCTTTGACAGGCTGGATTATTTGTGAGATGAGGGAGAAACGCATCCATCCACTTTGATGATAATGACTTTGGGGCATGTCTCAAGCTGTCAATACATGGACGCCATTCTATTAACACAGTATTAGCATTGCACTGCTTACCAGTGATTGGATGAGCAGCAGTTGTGGGATAGGGGTGAGGTTGACATGTAGGCGGCACACCATCAAGACACTGCAGCAATTACTGGAGGTGGACACTTCTTTAATGGTTTCATCACTCCCACATATATGGAGACCAGAGAGGCTTTGAGTCATCACAGCTAGTCTAACCATTAGATAAAGCTTGTATACTGGTAATATCACAAAGACCAAAGTTATAGACTGAACTGTGACATTCATTTGTCTGCCAGTATTGTTCTGTGTGTTGTGTGTCTTGTGACAGTGTAGAGCCTCCATTTTCACTGTTGTATCAGGGCAGTGCAGCTGGATCACTTTGTGCTATCACAATAGAAAATGTTGGTGATGCTGATAGCAGAACATTTAGGACAGTCTGACACTGCTAAGTAATCACAGCAAGCAGCACAAGCCACAGCATCAAGGATTTAAAGGTCAACAGGCCTCCTTAGCTGTGAGAAGACAGAATATCAAGTCGAAATCCCTTCATTTCAACATGACTCCTCATTAGGTGTCACGCATTGTGCTCAAATAGTGTTTTACCCTGTATTACACAATTTTTGGGGAAAATCTCTTGTCCCAAGTTGAATCAGGACATTTTTATCTGTTTTCCAATGTCCTGCTTTCTATTTTTTTCATTTATAATAACTCACCTTCATTATATTACTGAAGCACTAGATGGCTTTGTAGAAATATTTGTTGCTGTTTTTTTTTTATAGGTAGGTTACAAATAAGCACACATGGGCTAATTGTTCTTTATCTGTATGCTGCCACAAAATACCTGCAAAAGATCATTTTTCAACAGCTTGGTCTTTCTTGTCTAGACTGACACGAACAAATCATGTTTCCCCTTGAAATTTCTGTATAGCAGTGTCAGCAAGCTTCTCAAACAGTGGTGTGGCATTTAAAGTTGAAATCCAGTATCATTTTGCCTCTCACTGGTGTAGACAACTCATGCATATTTATCATCTCTTAATAGACTAATGTGTTCCCATCTCTCTGCCCCAAATGATCTCCTCTGACTGTATCGGGGCTGTTAGCTATGCTTTCTGGGCTGACACTCATGAATATGCATACCTCTAGTGTTAGCATGTTTTTCCCTAGGTCTCACTGCTACCTACACTCCCCAAAAACATAATTACATACCTTTTGCTAAAATCAGTAAAATTAGTATGTCATGTTAAATATAGTATTATCACACTCATTTTTATATGGTTATGTTGCTATTATTACCCTGTCTGCAAAAACATAAAAAGAAGAGTACTGTACTCCATCACCCCACCACCAACCATGCTCCAGATATGTTTATTTCAAATAATTTCATAATGGATGTTTAGTATACAAAGAGTAGATATTGTATATTATAATATTTTTATGTAATTGAATTGTCAGTATTTCAGGCAGTTTGGCAATGCGTTCCCACTCTAATACTTCGATAGAAGTTCAGAAGCTGAATCATTCAATCATTAGCCATTACTTTCATCTATTTATGTCTAATTATGTCAAATTGCATTTATTATGTTGAATAATTTTAGATAACAATTTCAACTGTTTATATATTTCTTTAGTTTTAATTATAATGCTCATGCATAGATGTGTGAGTACAAGGAAGCTGCACCTCCTATGGCTATAAAGGCAGGTGGTCCCTGCAAGCTTGCTCCATGTAACTAGTCACCATGCACACAGATTTAACACTTGGTGTTAATGTTTTATTTTCTGTACAGTGAGCCTTGTAGCTGGCAGCCTACCAGTTATTGTGACAATAAATTTACTGAAGTACATCATTATGCCAGTTTAGATGGTGCTATTTGGATGGTTATTTTCCCTCTGAACACAAATATGTCAAAATATTTTAAATCAAATTCTAATTTCTATTTAAATTAGTTTAGTGGTTCCACATTATTTCTAAAAACCCTCTGGCAGACGCAGAAGTGCTTAGTATTATTGTTAATCCGATTTTAAGTACAGTGAAAACTGTAAAGTGTATGGAAGTAATGAAAATAAAATTAAACGCAGTTGGATTTGTTTCACAACAGCAATAAAAGTGTTGTTTGTGTACTTTAGGACTGAAAAGAGTCTAATACATGGTAAGAATTGTCTGTCTTGGTTGTTTGTAAAGTACATTTTAGCACTGCCAACTAGCTTTTAGTGTCATTCAGTGAATAATTGAAGTCTGTAACAATGATTTCTTGATTAGCAGTTAGCCTACTTTTCTTACGTTTCCTTTTGCTGAATTGAGAGTAACAATTGCTTGTGCACCTCATTCCCCATTAAACCACATTATGTTTTCTTAAAGTGATGTTCCTCAGAGGGCTTCAAATTACAGCTTTCCTTTGTGTCATTTTCAAGCCACTGACTTGAACTTGATTATTTAAAAGCAGACAAAATGTAATTTGTGCTTTTCAATGGCCTAGCTAAAAAGCACTAAGAAGGTCCTGAAGGCCTTTCTTGTTTCCCTATACTATTTTTTTCTTCTTCTAATTCTTTCTTTGCCTGTAAGATGGTAAACAAACAGCAAGTGGATCAGCACAGGGGGCTAGCAGGGGGTTATTACTCAATTATTGTCCTTAATCAAGCCCTCAGTCAATGAACGTTGTTTTGAGTTGGCCTTGAATATAGTTTAGACTGACGTATGAAACCAGTGGGGAATGTCTGAAGGAATAATATGACAAAAGAGAGAAAAGGGGAAGATGGGGAGAGAAGCACAATGAGTCTAGGTAAAACTGAGGCTTATAATTTTCTTTATATATTTCTTTTATACATTTTCTAAGAAAAGTATAAAATTACAATGAAACTGAAAGTGTACAGTAAAATGAAACTGAGGATGTACAGTACGAGCAGTGGCGGCCCGTCAATAGAGACCGATGTTACAGCTTCAGACCAGGAAATTCAACCGGGAACCCACCACGGTGCTTGTGTTTTGTTTACAGTCAGTCGGAGGAGCAGTTTTTTGTTGTGGATAATGCTAATTCAGTTGCTAAAAACTGAACTGTTGCACAGAGTTCCACAAAGAGCCCCACAGGAAAAGATTAAAGATTGTGGACCTCACCAGCCGGACATCAAAATGAAATAACTAACACAAGATAGAGGGAGAAATTACACTGGGTCTTTCTCCAGAAACTGGTATGAGAAGAAGTGCTGGCTAACTGTCTGTCCTGAGACTGGAGCTTTGGTTTGTTTCACCTGCCTCCTCTATCAGCTGTCAGGAAAAGAATGAGTCTGGATTCAGACAGGTAATACGGGTTTAATACATTTTCCTGAGAAAGTGAGAAAACATGAACAGACTAGCAGCTACATGTGTCTTACAATGATTAGCAATGTGAATATCACTATGCAGCTTAATGAAAGCCATATTTTGTCTAAGATAACTAATCTGTGGTGCGTTTGAGCTTGTGTTGCGTGGTCATGATGAAAGTGAACACTCTGGGCTGGTGGACTTTGTTGGATCTCTGGATGCAGTAGTACCTGCAGACTTACTGTGTTTAAGGGGACATCTAAGACAGTGCAGAATGAGCTGCTTGACTGCATGTGCTCAGTTGAAGGAGAGACGGGTGAAATTTACTTATAAATAGTGAATGACTGAAAACACAGACTGTGTATTGTCACGTTAATTTAACCCCTTAAAGTAGTGTGACGCGTGATAATGGTGCTTTGGTTTATACTAGTGGTGATATGTGGTTAGAATGCGTCTAAATACTAACTTGAAACAGTGTGCCCCCCCCTCAGTATAATTTCTCCAGCTGCCACTGAGTACGAGTATGTTAAGTCTGACAGTTACAGCATGGTGTATGTTGTACAAGAACTATTTTACTAACATCTCACACTTTACTTTCTGTTTCTGCAGTGAATAAACATAAGCCATGGATTGAGACATCGTACCATGGGGTGATTACTGAAAACACTGACATTGTTCTGCTGGATCCTCCTCTGGTAGCCCTGGACAAAGATGCCCCCATCCCTTATGCAGGTAAGGTACATTTCAACCTTAATATCTGTCAGCAGGAGAATGATGAACAATAGGTGGGCAAACTCTGACCAAATGGAGGCAGTCAACGATGACTCACGTGTTAATCCAAACAAGGAAGCATAGCTGCAGGATATACTAACACTAAGGATAAACCATATGAAGCTGTCAGGTGATATCAATGTGAAGGGGCTTAAATTGGCTTCATGTACTGTAACTGCAGCATCACAGCTTTTTTTTTCTTGGTGTTAACCCAGCGCTGTGCTGCAACCATTTAATCCAATAATTCCCAATGAGTACACATCACATGCAGGACTCATATTTCATATTTATTTAGAGTGGAAAAGTGGCCTAAATAAGACCCATGGTAGTTGAGGACACTGCAAAAAAAAAAAAAAAAAAAAAACTAAAAAAAAGGATTAGATTCTTTCCACTTTGTGACCATTCCAGCTCATCCAAAGGGTGCCAGCTCTTGTGGGAGGACGTTAGCTGGAGGCTGTTGGCAGGCCCAGTCAGCCTGTCTCCCACCAGGCTGCTAATGTGGCCAAGGCCTTAGCATGGGGCTGCAATGTGGGGCTGGAGCCCACTCACAGAGGCCCTCAAGCTAGGCTGGATGAATGGTGGTAGAGAGATTGTGTGTAATTGTGCATGTGTGTATGCTTACTAAAACATTTTCTCACAGTTGTCTGTTGTCGTGTGTATGTTGTGCATGTGCTGTGGCATGGCCTGAGGGGGCTCACTGTAATGACCACCCTACAGGGAGAAAGAGAGAAAATGATGAGACAGTAGGGAGGGTAGCTGGCTGACCAGTATATGTCCTCTGGCTCCCGATAGACTGACAGCCGCACAATGTGAAAGTACACACACATTAACACTGATGCATGCACACAGGCGGAAGAGCACATGGGTATTCCCGGATTTCATAAGCAAGGGTGCTAGGGGAGATTTCTCTCTAAATAATTAATAAACAAGAATATTAACATCTGTTTGCTAATCTCTCAGTTCTATCTATCTATCTATCTATCTATCTATCTATCTAGATCTGGAAAGAGATAGTTTTCCAGCAATTAGCTGGAGAAAATCCATCCTTTTTTTCCTCCAGATTGCACTGGTAGAGTGGCAGGGCAGTACACAGGTAGCGGTTAAGCCTCATTAATTAAGACAGTCAGGTTTTAATTACAGTACGTCAAAGACACGAGTAAGCAATGTTTGACTGACAGGATTCTTGCTGCAACATTGGTGATGGCAAGAAGTATAATATCCTGAAAACACCTTCATTTATATGCTTGTAAAACCACCACCTGCTTCAGCACATTAGCAATGTGCACATAGCAAAACTGTAATTGTAAATAAAGTATACCCAGTTACAATGAGTAGATGTTCATATAACATAAATTTATCATCTGTATTTGTGCCTGGTGATACCATTTAATTCAGCAGGAAAATACCAATAAGCCAGCACAAACCTGGAGTATTTCCCTGCTAGTCTTTTCCATCACTTCAAACCTGTCCAGTAATCCTCTTGGACTGCTGAGCAGGGTGCAACAGTCACCACACTCACTGGTCTGGAACAACAGGAAATGTGGCACTGTCATGCCTGAAAGCTGCCTAAGACTGACATCAGCCAACACTGCAGTGGTACAGCAGCTCACAAGCTTCAAAATCACTGAGTCAGAATGTCACGAAGAGTGAAAAGCACAGGTTTAGGTAGACTCATTGTTTTATGCACAAATATATCTGACAAAGTGAAGGCATCTTGCCCTAAAGAGCAAAGAAGATACAAAAAGGTAAGTCATACAAACAAGTAGCTAGATGTTACAGATGACTTCAAGAAAACAAACATTGTTGTACCTAAGACTATTTTCTATCCACAAGTTACACACATATATGAACAAAACTTGTCAGGAGCATATGCTTCTGTCTGGTCTGTCACAACACATCATTTTATTAGTTGACAAGTGCCTACGCAATCTCAGTCAGTCATCAACTTGACTTTTTCTGTTCCAGTGACAACTACAGTACATAAAGTGATGTTGTTGAAACTGTGTTGGAAAAGTGAAAAATACCAGGTGATGTTTTAACTTGGTAAGCCTTGGCATACAAAGTGGATGGTGTAAATGGTGTAAAACTTCTAGCATATTCCCTACCTTTACTTTCTGCGTCTCTGCATAAACCATTTCCTGTCTTGCAACTAAAGGCTTGCACTGTATAAATTATGTGCTGCATAATTATCCAGTATGGATAAAATGCAAGTTAATTGTGACATGATTTGTATGGGATAGTTGTCCTATCTGGAATTTAGATCCAGATGGGAAAATGTTGTTGGACAGCTGCACATACAGTTTATGGTGGCACTACTAGAAGGTTTCAGTGTCTTGTCCAAGGACACTTTGACATTACGAATCAAAACACCAGCCTTGGGGTTTCACTTGGGGATGACTGCTCCACAGCTGCCCCAAAATATACTGCATGTCTGTTAACTAGGGTTGTCACAAAAAAAAAAGATGTATTACATTTGGATGGAAACTATAAAGAAGCACTGGATGATTAATTTGCTTGTGCTAACAAACCTGTACCGACTGTATCACTCAAAGGAGGTTATGTTTTGAAGACAAAATCAAACATCTTAGAAGTAGCTGGTAGAACGAGGTATCTACTAAACTAAAAAAGATAAGATATGGTGGGTGCTTCACTCTTCAGCTCCTTGTGTTGAGGTGTTCTTGGCAAAGTCTATATTTGGTGAATAAAAAGTGTTTGCCAAATGACTATCAGTCTGTGAATTCATACTCATTCTGTTGTGCTAACACTTTGGCTGACTGAGAGTTTAATGTTAATGATGTGCCATTTGCACATTTAAAGTACATTCTGAAAAAATAGCTGGCTTTTCGAGTAGCCCTGTGTACTCTGAACTCTGTAGTGGTGGATAATAAGTGACAATAGTACAATGGTCCATTAGGTTATTAAGTTGAAGTGGCTTTTTAGGAGACAACTACCACTATACTGAGTAGGCTCCTAAAGTGGCAGGTTAGCAGGGTTAATGGGCAAAAGTTGTGCAAGGAAACAGGTTAGCTGGTTGTCAGTCACTGCTGGTTTTCTACTGCTGACATACACAGACACTGACATCCACTCATTTTCTTGTGGCATAACATACTATTCAAGTGTCAATCCTTCACTTTCACTGGTCCGCGGAGCCCTGTGGCTCTTGCTTGAACACCAACCTAATGTCTCACCAGTGACCCACGTACGCATATGCTGCTCAATCAGCAGTGCTGACAGTTAAGACAGGTTCACAGGACCTCTGTGTGCCACACTTTATATTCTAATATGTTGTACTGTATGCTGTTCGCTTTTTCTCAAGCTCTCAATAAAAGAGGACTCACTTTTTATTTCTGCTTATGTTTTGCAATCATTCACAGGAAATAAGAAGTCGGACTGACAGCAGGAATCAGCCTGATGCTGCTGTATCATTTGTTGTCTGAATAAACAGTATTTCTGAATTCAAATTTTACTGATTTACAGAGCTGCACCTCTAAAGGCATAAATAGAAAATCAGTTTTCTCTGACCTTGGCTTTCTTTAGCGAATCAAAAAGTTTCCCATTAGTCTAAAAACAGCAGGCGATATCATATTCTCATCCATTGCCTATAGCAAGGTAAATATCTATGCGTAAACATACTAATGTGCTGTGATTAATTACCCTCTTACTGTGTGTCTGATTGGGAAGCAGATCTCATGAAAAGTATTTCATTAGCATAGTAGCAGTGAGCTCAGTACAGTGTGTAGGTGGAAAAGCATGAACACTACAATGAATTTATTAACGAGATGCCTTCGTTTGAAAGGTGAACTATCTTGTGTGACTCTGAGCTAGGATACATGCATAATATAAATAGCATCATGAGGAGTGAGGATAAAGGTTAGGGCTATAGTCAGTGTCTATTTTTGTAGAAGAGAAGCTAATGGCTTACTACAGAATTATTTGTTTTGAGGTGACAATGAGTATCAGTTACCTGTTCTGAATATGCTGTGTTTGAGATCTGGGACTTCCAGTTTTCATCAATGTCACACGTGCAAAAAGTCCCATAGTGATTCTATTAATGTAAAATCTAAAATGAAATCATCTCCTGTCAGACTGTATAAATGGAAACTACAAGTCACTTTTATCATGGCCTATCATGGTTGAAAAAATATAGATGTGAAGTTAAAGAAGGAGCTTTCTGATGATGAGCTGATTGAAAATTTGAAGGGGCCAGAGGGTTGCTTTTAATAAGATAAAAAAAAAATTTTGCCTTTTTTTTTTCAACAGGTGCTTCAATGTCAATTCCCTCAAAATATCCCACTTCAAAGCTATTGCTTAGAACCATGATTAAAAAGTACCAGATTGAAATAATTGTGTGAGAGGTAGTTTTTCTGGGAAAAAAAACACACATTTCCATCATAAGACTTTAAAATGCCTTTAATCTCTCTTTCTGTTCAGGCTTTCCTCCCACCACAATTCAGCACCTTCTTGCTCTTTTAGTTATTTTGCTTGTATCCTGACCTAGAACAAGCCATCACTTTCTTCCTTCACACACAGTCTTTTTTTCGTCTTTGCTCAAATAATTTCCACCTGTCAGATTTCATCCAGCTCTGGTGCATTCAGGAGGATCCAGAGCAGTGGCTTTTATCCTCTACAAGACTCCACACCATCTACAACAGATGCATCGTTTTGCCAGATATGACAGCTCTTTCATTTTTGAAAAAGTTAAATCAAAATTATGTTTCCAAATAGTTTGTGAGGGGGCAGTAGTACTTAGATGGGCAGAAAAAGTTTGCCCAAGATTTAACTGTGACAACTAACACAGCAAACCTGGAAATTTAAACTCAATGCAGTGAATTTGCATTGAGTGCTTTGAGCATTGAGAGATACAGTTCGTGCAAACTTGTTTCTGCAGACTTTTTAGCTTAAAATCACAGGCATCATAATGACTATCTTGCTTCTGCTAACCAAAATGTCCTAGTCTTTGGCTTCAAGACAATGGAGCCATCACTCTGCCATTGTTCACATACTCATTTATTAATGAAGTACTGAAATGCAATCTGGTTTCTCACTGAACCACACAGATCGGGGAAATAGTCTTTGTAATGAGATTTTTTTCCGGGCTTTTAGCTTTTTTTTGTCTTTTGATGAGTTTCAGTACTGGCAGAGGGGGCAAGTGGATAGTGCCATGATTCAATCCTTTGTTCTTTCAAAAACAATCGGAAATTTAGTTTCTCTTGAATGCCACTGAGCAGAATTTATAGTCAACTACCTCTTCATCACACTGAGAATGTGGTTGTTTTCAAACAAAAATGAAATATTCATTGCTATTAAAAACGTAAAGCCATTTGCCAGAGTTTGTCCTTCCTCACGGTACGCTTCATATCTGAAACGGCTACATTTGCTTCTGTAGATGTTCTGCTGACGTTCTGCTGTCTGCTGTGAAGATATTGCGTCTTTCTTGATACTGCAAACACTGATTAAATTAACACTATGAACTATGTTCTTTCAGATGTTCCAGGTTTTTCCACTTCAAAGAGTTTATTATGTTTAATAGGATTGTCTGGGTGTCAAAAGAGTCATTAATGCTTTTCTAGGGGCTCACTACTCCTTTGAAGCAGGGCATAAAATTATACTATGACAACTGTAATCCCACTGTGTGCTACAAGGTAATGTTAATGAAAATTTTATTACAGTTTTGTATTAGAGATAATATTACATCAGGCATATAACTAAAACTAATGTATTTGCTTTTGATTACAATATGCACTAATGTTTTAGTATATAAAATCAATCAAATGAAAAGTAGGACAATCCCAAAGTTGACCTGTTTGTTTCACAAATACCTTTTTTTTGCTTGAAGTCAGTATACCTTGAAAATAAATCTATATTGTATTTGGAAAACCAGACCAATGTCAGGGACATCTGGTTCATTCTTCTAATTATCACATTCAGATATAGAAATTACTAGTGTACATTTTAGGTAGTCTATGTAGAACTGCTGGTAAGTGATAATATAAGGTATGATCTATGCTGATCATGTTGATGGTTCACAGTCTCCACTTTGGCTGCTGAGCTAAAAGTTGCATTAGCTGACATAAGCTAACATAATTTCACAGACTGTCAGGACAAGCTGCTGCTCAGCCCTGAATAGCTGATGATCCCAACTGAGGTGAATCAGATGCTGATGTGATGCGTGAAAGATTCTCAGTATTATTGTCAGTGCTCAGCTGTTATCTAGCTAAACCAATGTTGTAGTAATGGGGCATTTTAGCTATGTAAGAAATAAGCAATACCACCTACTGCATATATTGTGCATAATATGCCACACTTCTGTTACTGTATTTGTGTATTTCAGGGAATCTGTGTATATAATTTGCTGTTGGAGTATTTACTGATTGTATTCAAACCTTGAAATCTCCAATTAAGGTGTCAACAAACTGTCATGAGAGTTTCTCCTGGGAGGCAAATATACAAAGAGAAGAACCAAAAGTCTGCTCAGCGTAGTCATAGTCTGGTTGAGAGAAGGATGCCGTTTCAAAGACTTCTCACTGAAGTTCAGCTCTTGAATCAGCACTTTGTGAGTTCAATCCATGTTTTAGCAGTTTGTCAATATCACATTCATCACTTGCCAGTATATCTCTGCTGCACTTCAAAGAGTTACACGCCGCTTTTGATATACAACTTAAATTTCTGGGTTCATCCCTTCTACCCCTGAATACTTGTTTTTCATTGCACTTTCTCTCATGTGAATCCCAGTCCTGTTTCTAAATCATCCCACCTGACGTTCAGCCCTGTTTCTGTTTTCTGAAAAGAACCTCCTTTTCACTTTGAAATTTGACAGCTTCCTTTCTGCTTTAGTCCTCTCCCTTTTTCCTCCCGTCAAATTTCTATCACCTAGGTTTTTTTCTGCTTTGTCTTTGGCGATGTTGATATGTCTACTGGACAAACACGCTTTAGCCACATTGTGCATGTGGGTCAAACAGAAAGAAGCACTGAGACATTTAAGGAACACTACTCTTTACACAAACATCTATCAGATCTATTTAGACTCAAACACACAAAATACATGTAGACTTTTGATTTGTGAAGTAAGGAATTGTAGCATTCAACAGAGCAACACACGTTGATTTACCTTGGCACTAGCTTATTAATCTTTCACTCTTTCACTCCCCTTAGACTCTTATAAATTAGCACATTCCTCGTACGAGGGCAAGAGATTGTCTGTCACGCTGCAGAAAAAAGTAATGAACTGCCGTTCAACATCACCCATGAGAGGATGGAAAATGAACATGTGAATCAGAGGTAAATCTCTTCTTTATAAATAAATATAACAGACACAGCTTTAAATTTAATAGTTTAAACATTAATACTTGTGTAGTTCATTTCTAGGTGGGCTTGCCTCTGTAGCTTTATATGGCAAAGGACAGGGGTTATTAGAACATAATTCTACAAAACATATCATGGCCTTAATCAACTGACAATGAGATCACCACAGAAATCATCTGCTCCATCCTCCACTATTCTTCTATACCGAAAGGAAAGTGCTAATGTTTTATTTTAACGAGAAGAGGTATTTGGCTATTTACATATTGGTAACTACTGTGGGAGTTAGGGTGATGCTCACAGTCAGAAGCCCAGGTTAAGCTAAACAGGCTTAGCTTTCAGTGTTAACTGCATGTAGACTGGGTGAGTAGGTGAATAGAGGTCTGGTTGAGTTGAGTGGGAGGAATGCTAAATAAATAATACACTTAATTATCAAAATTTTCCAAAACATCCTTGTCACAGGTGACAATTGGAAAGAAGGCATTTTTGTGAAAGGGATTTTTTTCTTTAAAATCTAATTTAATATAGATTAGCTTGTGGTGGGGGAAATTATGTATAAGGCATGATATTCCTTTCTGCATTATAATGAAACATGCTTAGATCTGACACTTAACATGCTTTGTAAGTGATGAAGGTCTTCTTGGAAACAGGAATAAATAGTGTTTTAAATAAACAAAGATTATACAAAAACATGACGTGAAAACATCAAGGATAATTAATAGCCTCAGATCACTCAAGATGACAGACAATATCCAGGAGGCTGCACATCAAGGTTATTTACCTGAAAGGAGAATACATTAAATGCATTAGGTTTATATTGCATGAGCTGGGTTTCACTTTCAGTCTCTTATCTCACACAGGCATACACTCAAGCACGCACATAGACAAACGTGCAGCTTCTGGCTGTGTACCTTTACAGTTCAACAAAGTTCTGCTCTCCCCTCAGAGAAAACAAGACCACTGCAAATCGTTGGAATATTCATGTATCATGAAAATGATTTTAATCCTCATGAATTCCAATGTGTTCCTCTGGTAGCTAAGTTCAGAAAAACGTGCATGTGCAGCCACTATCCTTAAAAACTAAGCCTGTAAATTTGAGCCAGGCTGAAAAAATGTGTTCTTCTAAACATGGTCAAGTTTTGAGTGCAGACAAAATATAGTTATCTGACAGAATGGGAACAACAGGAGCCTCCAGGGGGGGAAATTACAGGCTCTAACGCCATAGTCATAGAGGTTTTAAAAGATACAAACAAGATGAATCGCATGAGTATTGAGGGGTCTGGCTGAGATGGGCGTAATTGGATATAGAGAGAGAAGAGAGATGAGGGAGAGAATGAAAATGTCAAGAGAGTTGTCTTTTTTTTTGTTTGTTTTTTATGTCTTCCAGCTGGTATAGATAGTCGTCTAAGTGGCATGTCACAGAAACCCGTGGTGAGATGCTTGCAAAATTACTGAAAATTAAGTGTACAAGATTGGCCACAAAAATCCAATCTGCTTCCAGCCTCAGTCATTTTGCAAAGTTGACGATGCCTGGGAACTTGTGACAGTCCAATTAAGGACATTTGCATATCAGGAGGCTTAAATTATTGTCATCCGCTGGAGCATAAAATGGAGGTGCAACTCAGGAGAAGATAGTGGTGATCTGCACTTGTAGACTGCGAGTATGTGTGGGGGTAAGAAAAAAAAGAGCTAGTTTTTGTAGCTTACACACAGCGTGTATATTCCCTATACTAATTTCCCTACTTGTCTATCCTCCTTCATTGTCCACTGCTTCATCCCATGTTCCTTTTAAAATGTCTACTTTCTCTCTACATACTTTCCATCTCCCCCCATCTTGGTCACCTCGCTCTTTCCGTGGCTCT
>JAUBNQ010000005.1:8639111-8658449 GCA_032353495.1 Ctenopoma kingsleyae | reverse complement strand
GTTGTTGTTATTTTTAGTTGCTTTAATAGTGTGGACCACTATTTTCTTTTTGATCCTCACAATTTTGGAATCCAGTCCGCTGAGCCGTTCAATCCGGCCCGCGGGCTGCCAGTTGATGATCAGTGGCTTAGACCGTGAGCTGTCAACAGTTGGCCATGCCATGTGAAAACCGTAAGTCCTGGGTGGAAAGACAACAAAATTTCCTATGTTTCTATGTAGAATTTGTTTATGAAAGATGAAAGTTGACTGAAGAGGAGAAGAAAGGAAGCAAAAAAAGTTATTAAAAGTTGAAGGACAGGCCTTAGAGTAGCGCACTCTAGCTGCACCAACACTGTGCAAAATACACTAATGGAAAAGTTAAAAACTGATCAAAAATCACCCAAAACGTAAACTGCTCAAACGCAAAAAGTATAAAAGATACAAAGACTTAAAGTTAAAAAGATGAAAGTGTCTAGATTTGTTTAAAGAAAATGATGAATAAAATGAAAAGTATAAAAAATGATATGATGAAAAATAATAGCCCACGTCTCCTAAAGAAGATGCATGTTTTGTTCCTGCACAGTTCCTGCTCAACCACAATAATGACAGAAATAAAGGTTGCACTGAATATATATGGTAAAATTAAATAACTGGATGTAGATTTGGATTAATAAATTGCTTCAAGATATTACAACAGTGATAAGAGATTTGTGGTGGAGTCAGTTATGTGAATGCAGAAGATGTACACAGTTAATATTTGGTGTGTAGAGTCTGATGTTGTCACTCCCCAAAGGAATAACCCAAGACGAGCAAGTCAAAGATAGGGGAGTGTTGACCATTACACCCCACTTCACAGAGAATTGAAACTCAGAGCCACAGCTGGATGCCAGGTTGGATATAGGGCTTATGAAATGCTGTATGTGCATGAGCTGGAGGGGCAGAACGGGTGACAGCAAGTGAATGCAGCTGTTAGTGCATAGCTTTTAGGTAAGCAGTGTAGCAGCAGGGTATGCAAATTAATATGCAAGACGTTTAACAGGAGCCTGCTGAGTTCTGGTGGACTGATGGACCTTGTCTCTCAAAGCAGTTTCTACTTTATGTCTTTTCTTCATGTCCTGGGGGAATGTTGGTCTTTGTGGTTTGTGTTCTTTAAATGTCTCTGTGAGTCCACAGTGGATGCCTCAGGTCATGCTCTCATAGTGGAGCAGCAGTTTTATACTGTCGTCCAGGGCACTTTCAGTTCAGCTAACCTCAGGGCCTGACTATCATTCCTTCAACTTTAATGACCCAGTAACTTGTGTACACACACACACGCACACCTCCACTACCAAAACCACCACAATAAGTCATTCATCAGCACTGATTTATTCCCTGTGGGAGTGTGTGTTAATTACAGAGGGCTAGTCAATAGCTTCCACTAAACGATTGATCAAAGTCATGGATATGTGTGTGTGTTTCTGTGTGTGTGTGTGTATACACATCTGTGTGTGCATGTGTAAAGCCCCTTGGGGATAAGTACAGTCTTTGCACCTGCATGATGGATGGCGTGAATGTTATAGCCATCAGCAGTGCTTTACAGGCTGTGAGCGGTTGTCTCTCTGAGCTGACCCTGTGACGGGCAGCGTGGAGCTGAGCCAGCAGCTGGCAGGACTGGACACAGCTGGGCTAACGTCGGCAAGAGCTGAGTGCCTTCAGTACTAATGGTAAAACTACCTCTTTTGTGTGCACTGTAGTTTAGAAGAGGCATGGATGCTGTTAAGTGTCAAAAGTCTTGAATAACTGATTTTAGGATGTGGATCATAATATACTGTTGAAAATCAGCTAGCTGATCCAAATAGGATCGTCCCTGACTTTGTTTTGTGGAGCATTGTGGATGCGCCAGATGTTAAGGCATGATGATTTGCTGTAATTAATAAAGGTTCAGCGCCAAACGCTCAGCCTGTGGTTGAATAGTCACAGCAACTAATTTGAGAGGTATGTTCCGCGAATGCTCTCCCATAATGTCGTAGCCTCCAAAACTGGATCATTAGACAGATGATATGTTTGATTGTATGCACGGGGCTCCTAGCATGCCTGTAGGCTTGGATTTAAGGAACCAAAAGGAACCCTTGTATAACAACCTTTGTATGAATGGGCAATTCAAGTTTCTTACTGGATTTCACTTTTACTGAATTTCAGCTATTTTGGTTACCAGTAATAATAATGTTGCACTCCCCAAGTTAAACACAGTGATTAAAGGAAAATGGTAAAATGATAACTAAACTGTTCAAAGTGTAGCTGTGCATTCACACATTTTTTGCTTGCAATGAGACATTTCCAACATTATAGTTTTGCTCACTTTGCTGAATTCTTGGCCAGTGGTGTTTCCTGTCCATTCAGACTTTGCACAGTAATTCGCTGTGCTCCCAGATGTAAGTAGTTATTTTGGTGAATACTTTTAATCAGAGATAGTACTGCTGATATTAATGCTCTCTCACAGGAACTGTACTCTCACAATTAAACAAATGCACACGTAGAAACTACCCAGTACAAACATGGTCTCATCTGCTGGCAACTGAGCAACCTCACTTCAAGTCCTTTAGAAATTAATGACATTTCTCAAGAGCACTTCAGTGGGGGTAACAAGTATTACTCTTTCATCTCCCTGACTCAGATTTTGAAGTTTCCAGCATTTGCATTGTGAAAATTAACTCATCATATTTTGCATCCATTAAGACATCAGAATCAGAATCAAAACTTTGGGGATGTTATTGTACAATATATGCATCCATGAGATTAACATTATCCCCTTCCAAATTGGTAATCAGACCCATATTGGAAAATTAAATTAGTCCAGATAATTGTGTGAAATTGTCACAAGGAGGTGTGTGTCGAAGGGGTGGATATTACTTGCATGTGTGTGGGATAGATGGGGGGGGGTTCTCTTATTTGTGATGATTTAAATAGACATGCATAAAGACTTTGCCTTTTACAAAGATTGCCAAACCACCAACTGTGCACCATTGCTATCATGCATGGTGGAGCGTGCATATGCGCCGAGGGAGAGGATAAAAACAATAAAGGAAAGAAGAATGAAGGGTCGCCGGGGGAGTGGTGCTAAAGCACTAATAAAGCTGTAGGAATTTTGGTAATTTTCTGGATGAAAAGCATCATTTAGCTGCAGACAAATTTGTGTAAGACTCCATAGTAATTAGAATCTGGGGATATGATTATAGAAGGGCGTCAGCGTGAGCAATGACAGGCTTTGAATCAGGATAGTCAGACACAAGAAGGCGAAGAACTGCAATAACAACAACAAAGGGGAAACTAATGTAAACACATTAGCTGAGTATTATCATAAGAGTCCACGCTTATTTAGAAATTTTAATTATCACTCAAAGCATTGGTTCGATTATTACTAAATATTTCAGTCAACATGTAATTATTTGAATATATGTGATGTATTAAGCTTCAAATGAGATACATGCGAAACTTTAAGAAAGTTTCAAATTAAAACAAAAGTTTAACATGATGGAAAAGTGGAAGTTGACATTGTAAAATATCAAACATTGCAATATCAAAAAATATATATATGTCATGACCCTTTGTGTGTTAAGTCTTCTGTGCTCCTTGAAACAACACAGCTTTTGTTTTGAAGATGGATGTACAGTAGACCTTGGCAAAAGAAAAGAGACACAGAAGGTGCCAAGCAGGAAATCCCAACCAGCATTTGAAGTAGTGAGATGTTTAGAGCTTTAGCTTTGTGCTTCTAGGGGAATGTGCACATGTGTGGGTGAGTTTGTACTGCATGGAGTGACTGGTAAAAAAAAAACATGAAGAAGAACAGAATTGCAATTATGTATAAATTTGTCTTTATATGATTTGGTTTCCATTTAAGTTACAATTATGAACAAACAGAATGTGTTTTACCTAATAAAACCTAAATGAGTGAATTGTTCTTTTCCATAATGAATGTATCATTCAAACATTTACACTGGAAAAACAATTAGAAAAGTGAACCAATCCCAGCTAAGGACATCAGCAAAAGTTAATTGGAATCGTGAGTGTGATCAATAGTAGAGTTTGTATGTTATTAGCATTGTGCTTGTCAATGCCGAACACACCATAATTTCAACGAGTTCACTGACTTTTCTTTCTACTATGTGTTTCAGGTTTCTGTGTAAATGTGGCTTTAAGTAGAGATTTTTTTTTGGCTTCCATCAGAGCCTGTCAGTGGTGCAATAAAAACTGCTGTTTTTAGGGTGACTTAAGCCTTAGTGGACTGTCAATCACAAAATTGTACCACCGCTCAAAGCGGGCATTTAGAGACTCAATTTGTCATTCCTCTAAGCCTCTTGTCCAAGGGCCATATAGCATGCCCAGCGCCTTGTAATGGAAATCAAATTTAGCTTGATAGATCTACAGCCTGTAGAATGAATGGTTTTATTTTTTCTTCATTTCTGCCATCAACACAGTCTCACAATATTTTGGGATGAGCATGAACTCTGGAAAGTAGATTAGGGGTCATGGAAAAGTAAGCATTAAATTCTCTGACAACAAAAGGATTAGGCGATGTATTGAGTGTGATGTAACATGAATTGGCCACACCACCTACACCCAGTCCTTGTGGAAATAAGTAAAGACGATTAAGCAAAGAAAACAACTTTATGTAAGCTTAGAGTCATGTTAAATGCTTTTACTTAAAATAAGCCATCTTCAATAAAATGTATGCACCCCCCCACTCAGTGTTTCAGTGTGGTAGGTTGCCCCTCACCTTGCCACACTAATGAAGAAGTGTGTCAGGGGATATTCAAAGGTTGTATCCTCCAATGGCTGCATTTGAATTTGTCATAATGGGCTGACAATGTCTGCCCCATTGCAAATGTGGTGAAAAGATGCAATCTTCTTCTGCACAAAATTTGACAACATTTCATATTTCAGGTGAAAACCTTGAAGGCAAAAAACTGACAGAATGGCAGAAGATTACACAATTACTAAAAGCTTTAGTTATATACGTCACACTAATTCTATTCTGTATCAGGGTAAGTTTGTTGGAAAGAAACTGTATAATCCACTGCATAAAATTATCATCATCCTGATCCAATCACATTTTGCCTACAACACACATTTGATAACATGATTAATGACTCCAAAAGTGCCAGTTAAATCAGTGATTTTCAATGGAAAAATGAATAAATCTGTGTATTATCTGCAGTGCCGTAAAAGTGATCAGAGTTAGATTAAAGGTGATTAGGTCCCTCCTGCTGCCCGTCCTGCAGTGTCCTCCAAGACAGTGAACCCCAACTTACTTCACATGAGTGGTGGCAGCTCCGCCCTCATTGGTGTGTGAGTGTGTAAATGAGAAGCAGTGTCTTTGGGTACAGATAAGGTAGAAAAGCACTAACGAAGTCCACACCATTTATGGTGCCGAAATTGCCAGTTGTGACAGATCCAAATCAGTCGTATCTTCACTGTTAATGAATTGCATGAAGTTGCAACAACTGTGGTTTCTGTGTACACAGCTTTTGTCTGTCTTGATGCAGCAGTTGCATCCAGAAGAAGATTAGTCTTTTTTTTTTGTTGTTGGCCAAGTGGTATCCTTCAATGAACCTGTCTCAGGTCACTGTCTGAACACTATCACTTGGCAACTCCTAACCAGTTGGGACACCTCTGGAGCTCTCCTACATGTTGGTGGAGGCAGAAGTGATTTCCTAAGTTACAAATGTTGATGAATTGCTCTTACTCTTAAAAATAGGACCAAAATTGCTTCACTCTGAGAATATTTGGGCATTTAGAAGTGATTTACTTCTCTGAGATGCTTAGTCCATGTTTGTTCTTGTCTCCTGGCCAGACTTTACTTCTCATAGTGTTTCACTTGTTTGTTTGTTTTTCTGTAGAGATGGGCTTCGAACAATCAGAAAAAACTGTGCTTAAATGTTGGAAATTTACCTTAAAACTTGACTTCTAACACTATTAGTTTCAATGTTTAACTTTTTTTTTTTTAACATTTTCTGATTTACTATCAAAGTATAGAGTAAGAATGTTTAACTTAAGATAGTGTTAAGCTGTGTACAGCTTGCTGCAGTATCTGTCTGAGATGTCTTTTAGGATGGGTCTCTTTAAACTGTCCACAGCACGGGAATCATCTGAATCGGGTCACATGCTCTTCTTGATCATGTTCATCAGTGGCACGATCAGTGAGACTGTGGCCTGTTTATCGTCACAAACTATAGCTGTAGTTGTTTTCATTGGTGTCTTCTGCATCTGATGTGTCTCTGGCATCAATTGTGTCGATGTTTCCACACCTCAGCGCTCATCAGAGTAGTCACAACAGCTGCCTTTTGCTTCAAGTATCTCTCCAGTATATCATCAAACAATGTCACCTGGTTGTTACATCCCTACATCCATGAGTTTGTGTGTTGGCATGTCTGGTTAAGGGCAAGTATGCAACACATAGCTAGCCATCTCTCAGTTCCTCTTCATAATGTGGAGCATAATTGTGATGTAGCTCTGAATAGTGTGCAGTGTCCGACATTTAGCTGCTTTCAAGCTTTCTGTTACTACTTATGCTTTCTCTTTCTGTAGAGATGTGATATAAATACACTAGAACATGGAAAGTGTTTTTTGAAGAAACTTTTGGTATTTTGCCTCCAGTACCACAAGCAACTTTTTTAAAGCCCTTGATTTTGTCTGCAGAAAATGGTTTTAGATCAATTGTAATGATTTTGCCAGTTGCTATAGTTATTTTTATTTCCAAAAATGATTGCTGTAGTGTTGTTTGGTCCAATTGCATTTTATTTTTTTGTTATCTCTTTTCCTTTGCCATGTCTTTATGGTGGCAGTTGAGATAAGTGACTCATGAATGTGCATGTAGCAGACGATTCTGTTGACATTCCTGCACTGTAGCTGATTTAGTTTGACTGATTGAATCCTATATTGATGTATACAGGTGCTTATGAATGAAACCATCTTTGGTGTGTTGTCTACATTGCTTGCAGCCTCCAAACATTAATTACAGTTACTTTACTGGGCATCTGATAAGTGTATTCTTTTCTGGCAAGCAACAGGTTGAAATAAGCTACTAGTACTGATGGTATTAAATGGAGTCTGCGATACATATCTAATTATGAGATCTGACGATTAAGAGATCAAGTTTTTTGTATTTTTGTACTTGCGTCCACTCTAAATCCCAACCAGCAAGGTCTTTCAAGCATTTCAGTTTGGCACGCAAAACCATTTTTGTAGGTAAATTCAAAGTGAAAAGATGCTGCTGTTATGTAAAAGATAGCTAATATGAAGATGATGGACGTTCTACCTCCTATTCCACCTGAGCTCCATTTAGTTGGGGTTTCACATGATTGCCACAATGTTAGCTGCATGCTGTCATTGGCCAAATAATCATTCACTATTTTAGATCTGTGGGTAAAAACATGTTGCTATTATGAATAAACACTTAAGTTTGTTAGAAACTTTATTGCCTACCGTACAGTGGGTATATTTGTCTTGGAGAATTGTGTCTTGGAGCTTATTTACTGGCTGTGATATCTTTGACACTTGGCCTGCGGCCTCGTGCCTACAACTGCATCACAACCGTGCTGATATACAGTACACCAGCACTTCCTCTCATGTGATATTGCTTAATTAAAGCCTTTTAGACAATCTGCAGGTCTACTCTGGTTTAGAAACACTATCTAGTATGAATGATACATGTAAATTAATAGGTCTAATTTGAATTGAGAGAATTGAAGTACACTGATCTTTTCTGCTAAATAGACCTGTGTTCTCTGAAAGGTTGTAGATCAATGCAGTAAATAAGCAGTGAGTGCAGGCCTGTCATCCTTTATATACACTTTTTTACTGGAACATTTGAAGCATATTTAATGTTGTTTTTATTCATTTTTAAACAGATTTGATTAAGAACCAGAAATTCTGCACACTGTCGGTCACTTAATTTGGTCACATTTTCTTTGGCAGAGCTTAATTCTAATAGTTGTAGCATTTTAATTTGCATTCAAGCCATAAGACAAGATGTTTTATTTATTTCTAAAAAGAAAAAAGAAAGACATTTACGCAAAACAAATCCAAAATCAAATTGTTCTATTATTAGAAGTTTTGCATTTCTTGCTGCAGCTTTACAAGCGTGTTGACTTTGTTCATAATGATAAAATGCTTGTTTCACAGAAGTTTATTATTTTGTGTGAAATGCTACTTTTATTGTAACATCTGAATGTAAGACAGTGGCTTAAAGTAATTACATTGCGCAGTAAGTGCCAACAAACCTCTCTGCAGTTTCAGCGTGATTACTGTAAATGTCACATCAGTTGTGCACTTCAGCCACCACAACACCCACACCACAGTCTAGTCATTGTGATTTTACCGCTTTAGAGAAACGAAAAATCCATATGTCCACATGTGCCATCTACAGTGTGGGAGACAAATGCTTTGGGAAGCAGCTGTATACTGTTTAATGCACACTAGATGGGCCAGCTATCCATAGATATATACCAGCAGTTTGTAGCAGTCCTCTCCCAAAGCAGCATAACTTTAGTTAAAAGTTTATTTTAGAACAGATCGATTCTATCTGTGAAAAACAAAAGAAGCCAGGTGAAGTACAGGATGCTTCTGCTGCAATTCAGCCATCATATCTGGTGTTGTGTGCCCTGGGAGCTGGAGGCTTGGAGCAGACAGTGGGATCAAGAAGTAGGACATTCTGTGTCCTTAGTGTACAGATCACTCTCTTGTCAGCCCCTCCCCGAGAAGGGTTACAGACAGTTGGCGTTAAAAACAGGAATACTGATAAAAAATCACAAAACATGTTATCACTGGGAAGCATCACCATCAAGGCTTGTCCTGTGTTACTTACTGTGTTACTGTGGAATACACGCTGTGTCTGTGAATGCAGGCTCTTCATCTTTCACTCACTGCATTTGAATGTTTCTTTTTATTATTTATTTTCTTGCAGTAAATGACATGCAACTTCCTCAATGTTATTTGTGATGTCTATAAGATCAGACGCTGCTTTTATCCAGATGCTCCCACTCTGATGTTGGCATTTAGGATGGAAATGAGTAGAATTCACTGATGCATTACATTGTCCTCAGAGAGAGAGAGATCAAGAATTTGTATGTAAGGACACGTGTGTGCATGCGTATTCACAGGGGCACAATATGTATGAAGGTGTGTGTGAGTGAGTCAGTGAGATGAAGAGAGAAGAAAGGGGATGTCAAAGACAGAGATAGAGATAACTGTGAAAATCTAACAGCGCTCTCATCTTTCCTAATGATACATTTGCGATGATGACATCTCTCATTGTAATTTGAAGTGCCTCTGCCCGTGTCAGAGCTGTACAAGACAGGATGTGAAATTGGGGTCTCAGAATGGGATGTTTTATTAGCTGCTGGATATTACCAAGGTGGTTAAGCTAGGCTATTTGATTTGCACTGCTCTTTTCATTTACTCAGTTTGATTTGCGATAAGTGACTTTTCCTCAGGACGAAATCGGCAGTAATTTCACAGTTTGTGCTCTCTTTCTGTCTTTTCCTCTTTGTGTATCTCTCTCTCTCTCTCTGAAATGAGAGAAAGAGAGCTGCGTCTTTGGCATCAGTCATGAAGGACTTTTTTCATGTGAACTTCTCATGCATTCACTGCATACAGCCTCAAGGCAAGATTGCCATGCACATTGCAAATGAATTGATTCCAATACAAATGAACTCATGATAGTAATCCCATCCTAAGTGGCTGCTGCTTAATTTCATATTGATGAATGAAGTGCCTCTGCTGCTTCTCAGAACAATGGTTTCTAATTAGAGCAACACTAATAGCAGACACATTGATTGGTTGGTAGAGTGATCAAGATCGTATTGGGTCAATTGAAAAGCCTTTCTTAAAGATCTGAGTTTGTCAGCTTTTAAACCTACTGTGGCAACTTCTTGGGAAACTCATATATGTAACATATGTGGCTATTTGTCTCCAAAACTGATATCATATTAAGTCAACAGCAGTAGATTTTCTGTTACTTAATAAACTGGCAGACAGTGAAGTTAATTTAAAGTTATAAAAAGACAAAACATGCTGTGTTGCTTCTTAAATATCTGTTAGTTTTGCATGCATACGTTACATATTGGTGGAATGGTGATGTAGCCATTAGGACTGTTGCCTCCATGAATCGACCGGTTGGCCAGGTGCCCTTCTGTGTGAACTTTGCTATGTTCTCTCCGTGTCTGCGTGGGTTTTCTCCAGGTACTCCAACTTCCTCCTACAGTCCAAAGACATGCAGTTAGGTTAATTGGTGACTCTAAATTGCTCATAGGTGTGAATAGTTGTCACTCTCTATATGTCAGCCCTGAGATAGACTGGCGAGCTGTCCAGGATGTACCCCGCCTTTCTCTCATTGTCAACTGGAATTGGCTCCATCACACCCACGGCCCTCAACAGAAAAAGCAGTTAGGATAATGGATGGATGGACATTATACTTTCAAAACACAACTCTATTGAACCTTTTGAAATATGTAGGAAATGTCAGCAATGGAAGCAGCAATAAAGCTGGAGTCCCTGCCCTTTCAGTGTGGTCTCTAAATCATAAAAATGTAAGGAAGCAGATTAATTAATTAGATAAAGTTAAAGAATGAAGGTCATACAGACGTGTAGCAAAGGTGGAGCGTGACAGAAGAGAAAGACAAAGGTGACATTTGTAATATTTTTACCACAATAATCTGTTGTTTTAAAAAATGAAAGGGTGAAATTCATAAGAGGATTTGCAGCCTTTGTAGCCCCTACATGCGCCACTGGGTCAGAGTTGTTATAGGAAGAGAACACCAATTCCATTCAGCAAATTCCAACATGTTTGTCCTACTAAGCCTGAACCCAGTTGATACTATTTTAAAAAACAAGATCATAGACACATACATATGCAGTGTATCCAGTTAAATTTACAAATTATAAATCTGCTTAGAAAGCCCAAAACATTTAAACACTGATGCAAAATGAGCACTTTTAAATTCCACAACTTTTCCTGAAAAAATAAAGCTTAGGAAATGGTTGAGCAAGTATTTGTACCGTGTTTCTTCCACAAGCAAATACTATATTCCAAATCTAATCAAAATATTTATTTAATGCTTGATTCTTGATTGTATTGTGGCACCCTCAACACTCCATAAATATAAGCAGAAACTAAACATATTTCAAGAAGGTATTATAATAAAAGATGAATAATTCTTCAGGTCACACCTTCAAACTAAATGCAAGTTTGTGTTTTCTGTCTTTAATTTATCACACATGTAAATATGTCTATTGTCAGGTATGAACTTTTAGATTGGATTATGGATTGTGGTGACATGACTTTAAAGTTAAATGTCACCGTTAATATCTGAATGTCACAGCCAAAATCTAAGTCTTACTGTGTGTCTGCTACACATCCCACATGCTTAATGATGGCAGTGTTGTAACAGTGACTGGTACTATAGTGTGTGTTTCCTTTCTCCGTGCAGCACAGCTCAGATCAAATCATTTGGGCTGATCCAGTGGAATGAAATGGAGTTAGAGAAGGTCAGTCTATGCCACTGTGTTTCTCACTCTGCTCTAATGTAATAAGAGCACACTGAGAGAGACACACTGGATTAGACTGAAATCCACCTGCATCTCTCTCTCCCGCTCATTCTGATTTGCTTGCACCATGCAACCCTCTCTCTCTCTCTGGTTACCCATCTCTCTCCTAAATCAATTGATTTATTCAACCTCCCCATCTCCCTTTCAACTCACCCTCACTAAGTTATTGGGATTCAGTTATTCTCTTTCTCGACAATGCTCCCCTCTACTCACCTGCCCACTAGATTTATTAATGTTGTCAGTCAGTCTTTGGTTTAGAATGCATCACATATTTTTTCAGTATTGAATGTTGTGATCACTTTGAACCAAATTTTGTTCTTAAAGTTTAACCTAAATGTATCCGACTGTGAATAACCAAAGAAAAAATTATCTTTTAGGTGCATTTTTTGATGATAGAACATACACGGCATTAGGCTGGAACTAATCATTTAAACTATTATTGCAGTAAATTGATTTACAAACCTAATACCTGTTGCAACTTTCAGTTTAAATATGGTTTGGTTTTAAGTTTTCACCATCTGATTCTGATTCGGATGTAACTGTCCATCTTAAATTTATATTGATATAAAATAATTATTATTCCAAACCTTGTTTAAGATTTAAGGAGTCTCAGAGTTTTGCTCAACAGGGTTACCAGAGAACTGCATAAAAAAGTAGTTCTTCATGAACCATGGTCCTGTTCCTGCTGATGTTTTCCATTGCAAGAATTACTGTCTGCAGAGTTATTTGACTTTGAATGAAATAGCAAATTGCAGAGCGGGATTCCAACTCTAATTTTTGTGGCTATTCTGCTGTGAGAAATTAGTTGAAAACCTTTCAGTCGTATCTTAATTATTAGCAACTGCCTGTTTATATAAAATTATAAAAGATTATGTAGGTAGGAATGATTTTTTTATTTTTAGTTTAGACCATCATGAATCAATTACTCATAAATCAAACTGTGCTATATCCATCCCACCACTCTGACTCTATTAGGGATGTGATTATAAATAAAAGCTGGTTAATAGATTAATAGATATCCAGCCTTACTTTGCTCTAAAAACACTGCGAAAAATGGTTTGAGTGCTAAGTTCCCAGTGTTTAAAAGCTCAGATTGATCTTTTCAAAGTTTCATTCACCCCCCAAGGGAGAGACTTTGCACCAATGAATCCCACCTATTTTCTCACTACAAGTGTGTGTGTGTGTGTGTCTTTTGGGGAATGAAACAGTCTATTCCTCCACTTCTTCCTACTTCTCTAACCCTCCTCATGCCAAGACAGAGACAACCAATATCATGTTCCATCAGTGCTATCAAGACTGAACACAGTGAATAGAAAGCAGATTTCATTCTTTAAACAGTCCTTGGGGAGGGTTGGGCAGAAATGAGATGGTGGCAACAGCGGTGAAACTGGTGAGGAAAAACAGTGTGTGTGTTTGTGTGATTGAACGAGGCAGAGATGCAGAAATATGCACGGAATTTTATGATAATGTCATGAAATTATGCAAATGTATGGAAACTAAGAGTCTTCTCTTGCAAATCTTTTTTGAATTTTCATTGTACAGTGAACAAGTATTTAGATTCAGATCATCAAACAAATTTGAATATTACACAACGGTAACCCAAGTAAATACAAAATGTCATTTTTAAATGATGATTTCATTTATTAAGGGTAAAAAGCTGTCCAAACCTGCCTGGCTCTATGTGAAAAATGTCACATAAATTTCAATACTTTTTCACAGCACTTGGAGTGCAAAGCTTCACTTGTGAGAAGCCTGTGTATCACTACGTACAAATTTAAAATATCATTAATTTATATAGCTGCATATACTTCATGCAAAGTAATTTTATGTTAAGTACAGTAGTACTCCATTTGAATATTTTTGTGTTGTAATAATTTATTTTACTGCAGAATTTAAAGCTTGCACTTTAGTTAATTTGTCTTGTCCCTTGTAGCTAAATTTAATTATTTAGCCACTGTAGGAACTACCATCTGATCCATTTCACTCTGCTGTATTTCATTTACTTGACATTGATCCTGATCCTGGATTAAAATGGCCCTGGGGTGTCACTCAGTGTACAGTAGAGAATGTCAGCAGTCCAGAAGGGATTTAACATTGCTACAATCTGGACACTGCCAGTGAGTTTCTCTGAATATTAAAGCATTCCCAGGACAGAATTAGTATTTCCAGAAGAGTACTAGCTATGTAGTTTCACTGCAGCAAAGTGTTATTTGAGAATTTTACAGGCGCTACAACAGACTCTTGTATCCATTCACTAGTATCACTTTGGCATATGGTGCAGTATGTGAATAATAATGCTATGAAATCTGTAGAGAAAAATATGAACAAATCCAGTTCCCCTAAGTTACTGTCATACATAACTTATTTCCAATGCCAGGAACAAACAAAAAATGTCCTTAGTAATATATGTCTTAACATTTTTAAATATTTTCTAAATCACATCATAAATGCTTGACTTAACCCTGTGATGCATGCCATCATGCCAGTATGATGTTTCTAGTAGTTCCTGTAACACATGCTTGCATGAAAAATATTCTTCTTTATATTCATTAGGGGCTTCTACTGATACCAAGGGGGAAATCACAACCAGGTTAATCACATCCCACATTTAGCCGTGATACACTGGTAACAGAATTTGCAGATGTAGCAGGTAATGTGTAAGGTCACAGCTGATAATCACTTAAGAAATTAGTTTTCTCAGTATTTGATTGTATAAAGGGATTACACAAATTAAAACAATAATTGCAGTAAGAGGTGGGTTACACCTGTCCAGGGTGTACCCACCTCATGCCAAATGACAGCTGGGATTGGCTCCAGCCTCCAAAAAAACGGAAAAGCAGTGTTAGATGAAAGTCACTGGTTTGCCATAGTTATTAAGTTCTACAGTATACTGTAGAAATCAGGAATAATATAGGCAACACACTTTGTACCAATCCAACAGATGTTGAGATATTTCACTATGGGTATAAAAGGTGGCTTACAGGTAGTGCTAGATGTTGTGGGATGTTATTATAGGTCATCCTGTGGACACAATAGCTGTTTTGATGAAATTTCAAGGCAATCCATATGAGTTCTTCAGATATTTTAGTCTGGATCAAAGTGAAAAGTCTCAGGTAGCCTCTTTAGAACATTTATTTATGAACTGAAAGGTGAAATTGATAATCTGATACTGCAGGTAGAATTTTATGTCTCAAGCAGGCCAACTGACAGCCTTGGCTGGGCCCAGGACAACACAATCTTAGATGCCCGAGTCCCTCCCACTGTCATCGGCTCACTCTGTCGCTTCTCTCTCAGCCCGAATCTCTCTCCACACTCTGGGGCAGGCAGACCCTCCCTAAAATAGTGGATGGTTCTCCTCCTCTCACTCTGTCACCTGAACAACACGCCTCAGCTGGTTCTCCTGCTGGAGTCGGACCTCCCTCATCTCTGATGGAGCAACAGACTGAGCTGTTTATATCAAAGAGAACATGAGCAGGACTGGACAGTTATGTCATGTTAGATGCTGCTAAACGTTTATGTGCTGCCTTGCTCTATAATGACGCGACTGCCCATCGCTTCTGGGTTGAAGGGCCCAGTTCTGGGCCCCCCCTCTGCCGGCCCGGGACAAGTGACCCATTTGTCCCCCCCTGTCAGCAGGCCTGGTCTCAAGTATGACATTTATTCAAAGGGTCAAAACGGATGGTTAAACATAGCAATATAGAAAATGACTGTTGTTGTCAGAAGCAGACTACAGCATCTTAAAAATAGTAAATTAGTATACATATTTAAATAATTCTCAAATTTTACAACCCTTTATGGATGTGCGCAATGTCCGGTCTTGTCTGTTAAAAAGTGAAATAGCTCACAGCTTCTCCTTACACGTATGCACCTAAGTGTTAAACTACATCTATACATCCTTCTTTTGTCTGTGAATCTGAATCCTTGCTTGTACATATGTGTGATTTCCATTTCAGTATATGAGAAGGTATTGGTATTCTTGTTTCTATGACTTGGACTTGTCTTGTATGCTGGGTTGAGGTGGATTGCCTCCACGTGCCAAGCCCTGGGATATTCTGTGTCACTTCTCACTGACATGCTGACATTTACCGCACCACCGCTGTCTTTGTGCTGCTCTCATCACCGTGACAGCGGAGTTACAGATCACCAAAAAAATCCCACTGCAGTATCAATTTGCTCAGCCAACTCATGGCGAATAGGGGATAAGAACCACGCAAGGCGTGCACGATTGTGCACGCACAGACTTCCAGAGAAATGATGTGGAGTGTAGAGGCAGGAGTGAAAACACACACCAGCACACAATCTTCTGGAGTGCACAGTGAAGGGCAAGAGATCCAAAGCCCAAATTGGCTTGTGTGATAATACCCTCAGAGGAAAATCACAGAAAATTACTGCAAGTGACATTTGTGCAGACTGCCCCATGATTTACATCCCTATGATTATATTATCTCATACAAAAGAGAGATGGATTTCAAGCCTGTAAATAAAATAATGTGGCTGCTGT
Source organism: Ctenopoma kingsleyae (assembly GCA_032353495.1). Classification (NCBI taxonomy): domain Eukaryota; kingdom Metazoa; phylum Chordata; class Actinopteri; order Anabantiformes; family Anabantidae; genus Ctenopoma; species Ctenopoma kingsleyae. The sequence continues at coordinate 8,642,386 of JAUBNQ010000005.1, read as the reverse complement.
GAAGCCACACTTATACACATGAAGCATTTCTCATTATCTTTTTCCATATTGATTATGTATCAAAGTAGTGTCCAACAAGGATGCAGCTAAGACTTCATTACACTACACATAACACTATCATTTGCTGTAGGGAGGAAATACATTATTAATCTTCTCTTGACACATGGGCTGCTGTTGTCATTAATAGTTTAAAGACCCTCATGACTGACACTAATGAATCAATGTTCAAACTTTAAATATCATCAAATCATTAATATTTATAAAGTGTAACATATTCTTATGCAGTTATAGAATATTGTCTTATTTAATTCTATACATGTTATCAGTGTTTCTAAACTTTTCAAGAATTTGGGAGAAATCATATAGCATTACTTAGGCTACTATTTAGTATATTGTTGCATGATTGCAGTTGCTGTTGATGCTTTTTACGTTGCTTTTGTATCGCTGTGTATTTATTTTTGAAGCCAGGCGCATGCAAGATGAAGTAATAACTGCCTTCATAACATGACCTCTGCTGTCTTTATCGTAGCTCACAGAGGTGAATGGATTCAAGAAAAAAGATCTCCAGGCATTGAAATAGGAGTTCTTTATATATTGCATTTTTCTCTACAATATTGCTGTGTTGTTGACCTTAGTAAAATCTGTGGAATTTATCAAAGTTACCTCATAAAGTTAACTTCAACAATTTATTTCTTGAACCATCTATTAATAATAGATTTTGTATCAGTGTGTCTTAGTGATTATTATTGTATGCTCTCTGGGACTAATGACACTTTTTAAAATGCACATTTTCCCTGTCGCTGTTTTTTTGTGCATGATTGTGTGCCTGTGCTGCCGGTTTTGTGTTATTTGACTAGTGGCTGTGCCTTGCAAAGAAATTCACCAACAAATAGGAGGAAGAAATTGATTGCCAAAAACTACACCAAGACCTACACAATGCAGGGTTCAGATTATTTAGAGCACCAGGGAACACATTTAAACCTCAGGGATACACACTATGTAAGAAATTCGGTTTACTGAGAAAATGTAAATACAAATGCAATATTTCTCTTACAATAACAGGTCCACAGGGTACCTTTAAATCAACTGTTAAATAAACAAGCAACATTATTAATTTAAATACTTTTTTAATATATCATTATTGTATTTTATGTTACACATTGCATTGATTATGGCCTTAAGTGTGCAATTAGCGCCTCACTTTATCCCACTGAATGATGCTTTATTTGACATTATCTCTCTCTGTAGTTACACTGGAGTGGCCCAGGCCCTGTGGCTCAGCTTTAGCTATGGCTGTTTCCAGAAAGGCTGACAGCATCTATTCTGCAGTTAATGTGGCGTACTGAGAAGCTGCAGTAAAAATAATGTAACGGTTGTAAAAGTGCTAAAGCTAATTAGCTCACTGGCAGAAGCTCACGAGGTGAATGGAGATGGTGGAGATGGAGGACATGGAGTAACGAACTGTGGCCTGGATGAAACAACTCCAAAGGTTAAAAGTGTCGTATAATGCAGTGCCAAGTAAGAGTGAAGTAAAGAATATGTGCATCTTTTACCTCACAATATTGATTAGCCTCAAATAAAACAAGGCACTGTCAAAGAGAAAGATCAAGCGTTACTGCTACATTCTGTAATATTTATGACCGAATCTGTCCATCACTGATTTTCTCTAAAATAGAACTGTGGAAGAGATGTGAATATCCTCCTATCAACTTGACAAACAGTATGTGTTTGTTTGGACGCAAATATCCAAATATTGATATATCTGAATATTCGTTCATTAAGTAGGTATTCGGTTTTCAATTTCGATATTCAGGTATTTTTCTTCTTTCTTCTTCACTAAATGAAAGATATCTGTAGTAATTTACCTTTAATTCCGCTGTTAAAATGTAGACATACAGGCTATATCTCAGCTTGGGATCTCTCTCACACCCTGAAGTGAATGTGGACACACTTTAAACCACAACAAGACAAAAGCTGAGTTTCAGATTTGCCATTAGAAACTGGTCTACCACGGTGACACAACTAGCATAGATGGAAATGGCCACTCCGGCCATACATTGGCTGCTACCCTAAACACTACCTTTGTGTACTGGTGTTATCCAGCCACTTAAACCATGTCAAAGCTCATTGTGAGTGAAACAATGTTCACAATGTAGCCGAACTCCAGAGCACAAAAATGGTATTTGAGACAGCCCTACTTTTTACAATAACATGATAATAAAAGAGTGGTTAATATGGTTGAAAGACTGCCCTTGTTGCGGTTAACGTTTGATTAAACCTGAATATGAACAGTGGATAAAATGACTGTGTAATGTCGAAGGAGTTGACTTTAGCAACAAACCCACAGATGATTATCACCCAGTTTCTTCTTAGCTCTAAGGAGCATTTTAGGGTCATTTAGCTAATTGTTTTGGTTTACTGTTCTGTCACGCTCAAACTGAAGTGTGCTGGGCTTGGGCCTGGTTTGAACATGAAGTACAAACTTTGAGTTAATACATATGATATACTGTGAAATGACAAGCTGAAAAGAGCTTGTTATAAGCTTTTGTTAAATGGTTTTTTATCTTGGCCTAAAGCATACTTACTGTTAGCAGTAATTAAAAAATGTCTTTCTGGCCATTTCTTGCTTTCTTGATCACAGGTGGTTATTGAAACACATCATTTCATAACAGTACGTAATTTCAAAGTAACATTTATGATGCTTTTAAGATAAAAAATTATCTAAATGACCCATCATTTGGCCCATCAGTTCATCTATCAGCCATGACCACTGCAATCTGTGTAATTTTGTGATATATAAAATGTAATTTTCCTGAGCTGATTTGAGATAATGTTGCATTATGTGAATAAAACCAGTTCATGAGCCACCCCTGGTAAGGACTTAATGGTCCACTAAAAGCTGAAAGGTTGAAAGCTGCCTCTTTTGAACTAAACTGCAGTACAAGCAGCAACTAGCTGTGAACATATTGTGTGAACGGCAGAGTCAAAGAATAATAATAATTGTATATGCATTTTCTTCTCATTCGAAAATAATTTCAGGTTCCAGACAACTGTATTGCAACCGAGTGTTTTGCTTTTATGCAGAATAAACTCTGGTTGGTTGGTTAAATGTATGTATATGAGCAGTCTGCTTATCAAATCATTTACAAAGCCCAGAACCACTCAGGTTATTAGTGATTCTATCAGTGCTACATTAGTGTGTGATGTGTGATGATCGAGTGTATGGACACAATATTTAAATGATTAATTTTGACAAGGGGGCATGGTGGTGTAGT
>JAUBNQ010000005.1:8616073-8639011 GCA_032353495.1 Ctenopoma kingsleyae | reverse complement strand
GTGTGATGTGTGATGATCGAGTGTATGGACACAATATTTAAATGATTAATTTTGACAAGGGGGCATGGTGGTGTAGTGGTTAGCACTGTCGCCTCACAGCTAGAAGGACCTGGGTTCGATCCCTGGGTACCTTTCTGTGTGGAGTTTGCATGTTCTCCCCGTGTCTACGTGGGTTCTCTCCAGGTACTCCGGCTTCCTCACACCATCCAAAGGTATGTATGTTAGGTTAATTGGTGTCACTAAATTTAGGATGTGAGTATGCATGGTTGTTTGTCTACATGTGTCGTGTGTAGTATTGATGTATAACTACATTATAATGCTATTCAAACATGATGATGTTGTGGACCTGGACATGAGGAAAGTTTCTCTATCTGGACCTCCTTAAATCATACATGATTACGCCTGGTTTAGAGTATAGTTCATATACTATAAAGGGGCCACAGCATCATGAGAAGTAACACATTTGAAAATGTGATCCTCTGATTTAAACCATTTTAATCACACAACCCATGAAACAAATGAAAGCTATAAAGGAAAAATGCCTTCTTTGTGTTGCCAGTTTTAATTACTTTTCACTCACAGTTGCTTTAACTATCAGCCTGATTTCCACATTTTGTAGGCCTTCACTGAATTAACCAATGATCAGAATAGAGGGTGCAAACAGCAAAATAAGTGAGGCATGACTAAACTGGGAGTGAGGCCGAAATTTTAGCAAGAGCACAACAAGCTTTGATGGATAATTTTTAACATTGTTGTACATTGTTTTTCTGTGTTAGAACAGACTGTTGTACTATAAGTACAGGGCATGTAAAGGATGTAGACATACACAAATACTTAAATAAACAAAAACATAGTTTATACAGTATATAAACAAAACAGCATATAAATCTGCATAAATAAAGTAAGCATTATGCAACTAAATTTCTAATGAATGAAGTTATGAAAGGGAAATGTAGAGGAGAAGAAAGTAGATTTATAATTACACAGTTGTCATGAACAGCGGTTTGTTGACATAGATACTGAACTAAGAAATGCACTAGTCAAGGTACAATTGCTATATCTTTTGTCAATATATCTTGTTTAAGTAAGGCATAAAACTACAATTTTACAGTGAAAATACATGGCAACATTCATCCAGCAAGGTGAAGCTAAAGGAGGAGGGAAGAATGAAATGAAGGGCAAATGAAGAACAGAGAAACGCAGCACCGTGGACAAATGGCATAGATGACAGACACTTAATAAGAAGCTGAATTTGAGAAATGGCAGCCAGCGAACGACAAGAATAAATGAGAGAGTGACTGAGATGAATAAATGAAAGGAGAAATAGAGCTGTTCTCCCACTTGTGTTAGCCAGCCAATCACTGAGTGTTGTCAGTCTGCAGGTTTTCAGAAGTGGAAGGTAGCGACAATGACATACACTGGGGAATACAGAGCACAGGAACACGTGCAGCTCCACAGTTTTACTTAGAAAAGGAGACAGGTGTAGGAACAGCAAGAGGCCAAATCAGCCAAGTTGTTAACAGTGCTTCAACTTCCTCCTCTCTCACCCTCACGCATACACACTTACACGCTTGCACAGCTGTATACAACAAGAAATTGAGTCTATAGGTCATTTTTGTGATGTGTTTTGCTGCTCCCATAATCTCTTACCTTTCGTTCTCACTTCCCTTTGACGCACCCACCCACCCACAGAAACACACATACGCGTTTTTGGCAAAAGCTGCTCTATACCTTCGCACACCCAGGTCCCTGGCCCAATTTGAACAGCATCAGAGAGCGATAGTAGCCCACTGCTGCCAGAAGACCTGGGTGGAAAATATCGAGTCATTTTTCACAACTTGTCTGGAAACTTCTCTCCAATGAGAGTTTGGGCATTTTGCCTCATAGCAGTTTTAGTTTGTGTTTGGGGAAACAAAAAGCATCTGACTTTTACAGTATGCCGTGCAAAAATATCAACAATATTTTTCTAGATGAAGCCTATTCTGCAGTTTTAAAACACCAATAAAATCATGAATATAAAGAAAAATGTCAGTAACCAAGCAACTGTATCTTGGACCTCTTTTGATTCACCAGGTAACATTGTTAGTTGGTTCTTCCACATGTTTTATATTATTCCCAGTAGTTGATAAGTAAAACTCATAATCAGTAGTAATCATTATCACATTTTGAGCCTGGCCTCCCAGGACAGTTTAGAGACATGCCTAGATTATAGGCACACAGATCAAGTTCCTGTAATCTTAACAAAGTGCATAGGGTTTGGTTTGAAACCCCCTTTCCCCAAGTATAGAAATAGTGAAGTGGGCAGCAAAAGCAGAAATACTCTGTCTAATCTGCCATCAGCATATGTCATCTATTGCATCTGACTGCAGTCTTTTGTAGTTCTCCTAAGAATAAGTATGAAATAATCTTTCATGAGTCCTCTCCAGGGACATTCAGATACAGAAACAATATTTTCTCTGTGGCTATTTTCAGACGCATAATACACGTCTAACGTCATTGTATTTACTCCCTTCTTCTCTCCCCTCTCTTCCTGATTTTCTTCTCCTGCCTACACCCCCACCCCCCACCCCTCGAAGGTAAACACTGCCAGCAGCTGTAGTAGAAGTGTCACCTGAGGCTGTCATGTTTCACAGGCTGCAGCAACCGCTCTGCAGCAAGCTCATCCATCCCGCACTCTGACTGCGCCATCAGCCTAATGCACTCATTAGTGCAGACTCCACTAGAAAGGATATGTTCCTGCTTCACAGTCACTGTGGCTGCATGAACCTTTAAACAGGCTGATGTAACTGATAGCAATTTACATATAAAATACACCAGAGATATGGGGGCCATGTTGAGGCAGCATCAACATTTTGATCTTGTATCCCTCTCAAATCAGTTAATAGAGTGTAAACAAGATTAGCATATATTTTGTGTTTTAGCCATTTGGGACATGATGCCAGTATGGTTCCATAATGAGCCCATGTAACTATTGAAACTGATTTTCTGCTAAACCCATTTTCTGTAACGTTTACAAAAATCAAAACAATACTCTGCTTCCATCTGTGTCTCTTGTCGGTTACTGTTTTATTTGAGCCCTGAATGCACTGGGCAAAGCCTTATTTCTTGATACTGGCTTTGGCCCAGGTTTTCTTGAATCATGAGCCGACTAAGGCAGGCTGAGTGGAGCCATATCATTGTGTGGTTGGAGCAGAGCCTGTAACACTCAGTGGTGATGATGGTGAACAGCTGGGCCCGGCTGCCAGAGCCATCATCATGCGATGAGATGATCGATAGCTTAATGGCAGGATTTCATCCTGTATTTGGGCAGTGTGGCAGTACATAATGTGGAGTGGGGATAATTATTTCATCACAGAGATCTGAAAGTGGCTTTTTTTCCACTGACTCTGTAGAGGGCCGTAGGTGATGCTGTGTGGTAAGGATGGACAGAATATTAGGTAAGAGCATTCACATCAGGGATCCTTTTTTAAAATTAATGGATTTATTACTATGCATACTAATTCTTGTACTGACCTCGGTACAATGACCACAGTACAGTGGTCTTACTCTGCTTGTCAAGCTGTTAACATGAATGTTTGACACCATAAAATTAAATTTTTCTGTTGAGCTCACTATTTTTTTATTGAAAGGATATAGCTTATAAAAAATTACCTATAGAAACAACCGATTAAAAAAGTTTCTTCCACACTAACTGATAGTAGCAGCAACAGAAATACTAATACAAGGTCTACACTTAAAAACACTATTTCATACAAAAACAGATTCCAGATTAATTTCATGGAAACCTCTGCGCACAGTGAAATACCCCAAAAATGGCTAAATATCTTGATCTTCATCCTCTTTTCAGTTGATGAACATTTTAACAGGCAACCTATCTGACTAAACTAAATGTGAATACCTATATTTAGGTTCTTCACAGCTGTAGGATTGTTTACATTGAAAATTCAAAATGAGTAATTCCAGAGAAATTTAAACAAAACGTTGTCTTTTTAACTTTTGTTCCACACAAACTAATATGACTAAGCAGACTGGAGCTAGCCTCAGGTCAACAATGCGTTGACATAATCAGTTATGTAAATACAGTATGTTGGTTTGACATGGAATGTGTCACAACGTTTGCTTTCATCCTTCATCCCAAAATGCATCTAAACTTATCAGTATCATCAAAAGTATGGGATTCTGATAAAATGGTGCGCTCTGGTTTGTAAAATTTAAATGGTTGTACTAACATTACCACAGTACAACTGCTATGCACAAGCAATTAAAAACAAAACATTCGGGGGCTCTCCAACCTCAAAATGATGAGACAGCGGAGTAAGTATTTATTACACTGAGTTTTGTCAGATTGTTGGTGTCAGTGCCTGAAGAGTAGTTGTTGCATTGTTATCAGTTGTGTTTCAGACAAGAACTCAATGGAAGACTCACTAGAGCAGATGCAGCTCGTATGGCAGTACTGCTTTTTAGTGCATTTGCAAGTTGTAAGCAGTTTGTTTACGCACATGTAGGCCTATAATACTAAATAATGTTCATTCCACTTAATGTTGTTCTGTACGTTGCTGTACCTTTTGATTATAGTTGAGTACAGTTACTAGGTATGTTATTATTAGCAGCCTCTCACAGACAGTACGTGGACGTGGTAAAGCCCAAAGGGCTGCACTAAAAATGTGACCCCTCCCCCACTGTGGCAGAGTAATAGTAAACACCTTTCCTAATCAGGCCTACCACACATAAATCTTTACTTTTGTGTGAATATCATGAGGTGAAAGTTCAACTTTTAAAATATTCCTTCAATTATAGATTCCATGTTAAAAAAATAATAATGTATTTGGAAAAGGTTTTTCCCTGACTGACTGAATCTCCAAGCCTGTGTGTCCCATTTCAATCACTCAATCATATTTATCCAGTTTGGCAAGTATTGGAGGAGCTCTTTTCAGTTACTTTTTTTTTATGAAAAAGAAGTTTTGGCCTCAACATAAGGCTGAAACTGAAAAAAAAAAACCATTTATCTGACTTAGTGTAAGCGTATAGTATTCATATGCCACCACCTACAATCTACTACATTGTGCGTAAGACCCATTGAAACACTGCATGATAATGAGCTAAACAAGAACTTTCTACTCATTCTAAGCAGGTGTTTTTATATTCCATTAAGAAAGACATCTTGTCAAGGTAATATTTCATCTCTGAGTGAAAACTTGGGTCTCAATCAAATTTACACATATCCAGTATATTTTATTGTGCGCTTGCTATTAGATTTGTTCTGCTTTGTTGACCTTAGATCTAATAAACCTTATCCATGGTCAAAGAGAGTGTCAGCGAGGCAGTGGTCTTTGTTTCATTGTGTTGTGCAGAGAACATCCTCAGGGGCATTAATGGGGGTCATAAACTCTGATACGGATATTTGAGCACATTGAACTCTAACTGGCCTTGCTTAGACAAGGACACATGCTCTCTCCTGAGGCCATTTCCATGGACAGAATCGGAAAATAGAATCTATTGATTTCTGTCTGTGTTTAATATGCTTTCCTTAGCAGTGTTTTGTCAATGTTTTGCATTTTTTGTGTTTCTTCCCGATTTCTTTCTTTGCCTGTCCTTTGCTGGAAGTCAAAACATATCAATTGCCATATTCTGAGTTAATTTTAGTTAGGGAATAAGTATCAGTATCAGACTGAAGCTGTAACTGTAATCTCAATGTAATCCAGCATCATTATTTAAGAACGATGAAGAAGAATACAGTATATAATCCAGGCTTAGACTTGCTTTAAATGAGCTAAATCCAATCATTGTGCACAGTGGACTTTTTAATGGAGATAGACAACAATAATGTGGCTTTACAGTATTATAAATTACATAAAAATATCTTACAGAGAGTTGGGAGGACTCTGCAAAGAAGAGTTTAAGAAGAAGGCAGTACGTGGGAGCCATGACAAATTAATGAATGCAATCTACATCACATGAATAAAACAGGGAAAGTTCAGCAAGAAATCAGCTTTTATGTCAATGCTGTTAAATTAGATTATTCCTGGTTAAGTCTTTGGTGATTGATTCAGATTAGATGTAACTATCAAGAAGCCAAGTGATTATAGTGAGGTGTTTGTGTAATGTTTTAGCTGGTGCTGCATTGGTTGCCAGTTTTTTATTGATAGTTTGTTGCTGGCACAACAGTGATTTGGCTCCATTCCATTTCTAGACTGAAGTAATTGACACGTCGCCCCACTGGGGTTTGTGATTAACTTTATTGACATATAGAAGGAGGTGGGTGTATGGCATTGCACATAGTTGGCAGAGCTAACAGACCTTTTAAGCTGCAAAGATATAGTACCATTGATGTTTTCAGAACCTGAATTGCTGCTGTCCAGTGGAAGGCGTGTAGAGAGGAGATTAAGAAGTATAGACATGGTTGATTTGCCCAAAAATTGTTGCCAGTGATGTCACTCTGCAAACAGACATACTCTAATTCACATCATTTTATGCTGTTGCTTTTAGCTTTTTGAAGACTGCTACTTCTAGAGTGAAATCTGTTCATATTAAGTTGGGTTACAAATCTACATATACAAACTATAAATATTTAGTAATTTAGCAATACATTTTTAGTAAGGACATCTCTACTATGGCATCTACTGCACTAATTATGACCATGTTTGTGTTTATGCTTTATTGTGTCTCTATCCAAACTTTATGGAGGTTCAATACTAAAACACTAAATCACTCCAATTAAAACAATTTTAATACTTACTTAGTTGACTAAAACATGCAATTAGATACATATTTTACATTCTGGTATTCTGTATTCTGCATATATATATACATAGACACACAGTATCTCTGCAAATGTTTTAGGCCACCAATAAATTTGTTGTTTTGACAGTGCTATTGTGACCATATATTTATTTCTCATTCTATTTATTAGAATACAACTAGAAAATATAAAACAATATGTGCACTATATTAAAAAACACAAAAATATAAAAAAAAAATTAAAAAATGTTGATGATGATGAGAATTTTCTTTGAGTTTCTTCTTTGGGACAAAGGAGCAAGTCCAAGGACCTGACTCAGCATCTGGCAGCTTCATCTGGATGCCAAGTTGATCCTTCCACAGCCAAAAAAATAACCTGATCAGGAATGGTCTTTGCAAAAGGATGGCAGCCAAGAAACCACTTTTTGTATTTTGTATTGTTCTAATGTAAAATCTGAGAAAGAAATATATATGGACATTGAAGCATTGCTGAAAAACTCATCAAATAGTGGCCTAAAACCTTTCACAATACTGTATATGTATGTGTATGTACACATACATAAGTTGTATGTTTATATGTAATAATCAAACATATGGCATAGTGTTCAGTCATAATTCATAGTTATTTGTTATTATCATGGCTTAGGACAGGCCAAGACCACTATGAAAATAAGTTACTTTTGCATTTAGAATTCTATCCTTTCGTTTGAATGACAGATTCAGTCCTCCGTTCTTCTCTCTGACACCAGTCTCTATCTCACCCACACATACAACAGAGGTTTCACTTTGTTTCACGACAGTGGGATGTCATTAACTCTGTGAGAGGAGCCTTTAATGTAATTAACAGAGAAGAGACGAGAGAAGGAAGGTGGTGGTGGAGGCGGCAACCGCAAGGTCAAGTAAATCATCTCACATCCCCTCCACAACAGTCCTGCACACAAATACATTCCCTCCCCCTACTAAACCCCTGTTGAGAAAGTGTGTCTTTAATTAAAAGTCCCCCATCTGACATACACTCACATGCACGCACACGCTGTATAGAAATACCACTCCAGTTTTTATGCACTCCAGTCAGAACATATAGGCTTGATTAGTATTAATCCTTATCACCAAAATGGACAGCTTCTCAATTGTGTTTTTTCCTCGGCTGGGTAATTTCATGAAGAGCATAATTACGGCATTTTCAATTTTGGCCCTCTGCAGAGTTATGAGGCTGACGGTCTATCTCTACACTGCAGCTGAGTGGAGTTGGGTTTGTGTGTGTGAGTGTGTATCCATGTATCCCGGAGTGCTTGTAGATATGCAATTGTGTTTTTGTGACTAAAATGAGAAGGAGAATTAGTTGGTCATGCGGGTGACTAATACAAGAGATAATTTAATGCCAAATCCAAATTGGAAAAGCAGCTAAAATCATGACAACTGTGTAAACCTCATAGTAGACAGTAACTCGTGTTCAAATAGAGATGCTTTTCCTAATAATGACAAGTGAAAATATTAAGATATGTCAGTGCAAACATTTTGGTGCCAATAAACTGATGCCTGATCCAAAATGTGTTCAGTAACTGGTTTACTTGCCGTCTATCCGGTGTGTGTTCCAGTAGTAGGAGGATGAAAGGCATGTCAGCTCTGATTAGAGCTGCTGAACTGGCACAGTTTGAGTAAATGTGTGTATTTGTGTATTCATGCCTGTGCTTTGGTCACTCTCCAGCAGGGAGATTGGAACTGCCCTAAGGCAATGGCCATGTTCCCATCCTTCCCAGCTCCTCCTTTCATCTCCCTCCATATCTTTCTTTTCCTCCTCTTCCTGTCAGCAGTGTGACTGTTTCCCGCCTGATATGTCCACTTTTACTTCTCACTTCTCACTCTGTAAACAGCTGCCATGCATATCTATGCACTTATGTGCACAAGTGCCTTTTCAGCAAAAGTAGTCTGTGTGTATATTTGATGCAGGCAGCTCATCAGTGATGCTCTGTCAGCTTTGATAATAACTTGAGGCCCCTAGCACTGTGGCCCCCAATACTTTGTCACACTCCTCCAGCTCTGCTAACACAGACCGCTGTTGCCAATAAAGTACCTCTGCTTTCACTGATAATGAGCTCTGTGTCCTCAAAGATAGTCTTGTGTGGACTAGTGACAGATTCCCTTGAGGCGTTGTGCGCTGCATGACATCTGACACCAACAGGATAGCAGCTTAGGTCCTGAGCACACATTCCCAAATGACAAATAGACAGCCATTTATTTAGACTTGATTAAATGGAAATGTAATGATGCCCAAGGGGAAAGTTAGTAATCAGCAGCAGAAAAGGTAGAGGAAAAAATGAGACAAATAGAGGGAGCCCAAAGAGTCGTGCAAGTTTTTATCTAAGTTTTAGTCTGCAAGTGTGTGTGTGCACAATGAAAAATATTTTTCACGACATGCAGTACTGGAGATGATAAAAACAATTAATTGTGCTAATTAGCTAAACACTGATAATATCCAGCAAATAAACTAATAAAGAATTAGCAATGCAACATCCATATTCAGTAGTTTGCATCCATTGGTTTTAAATGGCTGCCTTCAAGAAGAGTTCCTTGAGACCATAAATCTACCTCTTAAAAGCCTAATGTGACACTAAGACGCATATTTAGCTAACAGTTTAGAGCAATAATTAGTGATTGTGAGCACGCTGCCTCTGCCAAGTGCCAGCCGCCCAGCATCTGTTTGTCCACTGCCGCTGGGATCAGCTCTTCCATCCTCTTCCTTCCCTCCTGCACCAGCCATCTTTGCCTCTCCGTGGGTGGCAGAACATTTTTCAAGTCTGGAGAAAAGTGATAGGCGGACATAAAAGGGGGGAAAAAGCAGCCAGTCTGTTTCCGCCCAGAGGTGTCTGAGTATTCATTTGAGTCTTAAAAGAGGGAGGTCCACCTCCTGCAGTCACCTTGACCCCTCTTTTTGCTCCCCCATCAACTAAAGTTAAATTGTGAGGAGCATTGAGGTTGGCCACCCACTCTCTGCACTAGATCTGTGCCATCAGCATATCCTCAGCATGTTCACACTGATGGGACGCTTCCACACTTGCCTGTGTACATTTGATTCTCGCTCCAGCAGTGTTTGATTTTCCATTTGCCTATTGTGTATTGAGGTTCACTATTGAGAGAAGTTGCACATTGAGACTGTTGCATCTTCTGCCACTCCTCGTCACACACTGTTTGCTCCATTCCATTTTATGATTTTGTTCTCACTGGCAAGCCATGCTTCTTCATATTGTGGGGACCCATTTAACTCTAATAAGTCATTGTTCAGGTAACATAGAGTGTGAAATCTTTACAACATGCAGACAATATTGACACCCCCCATCTGTTCTCCCTTTCCCTCCCTTTACTTGTTCTTTATCATTTTGCCTGTAGCTCATCTGTGGGCACATTTTCATTTCAGAGTCCCTGCCCCAACAGGAAGGGAGGGCGAAGGGGGTGAGGTAAAGTGGAGGGAATTACGACAGAAACAGGATGAAAGGGGAGAGAAAGGGGAATGCTTTGGAAAATAAAGTTGCTCTTATCAGAACTTGCCAGGAGCAATGTGCGCACAAAGCTGCTTTGGAATCCAATTTAGTCTTCGCTGTTAGTTTAAGTGATATGAATGCAATTAGCCATCACAGGTCAGAGTGTGAGCTTGGCGCATTAAGTGATTTCCTGAAATCCCACAAGTGGAAGTGCAAAGGGATGACATCTCCCCAAGAAAAAAAATCTCTTGCCAACTCTACAGATGGGCCACTTCTTTATATGACTTTCTAATAAATGTCAGCTGCTTCTTAGCTCTTTTGTTTTAGTCTTGTCAGCTGCACACTCTGTATTTAAATGGATTTTCCTCTGTATCTCTCTAGAAGGGTCACTATGAGCTATCTTAGTTTTGTTTGAGCCTCATGTTATTCAGTTGTTCTTAATGTTGTTTTTTGGTGAGCTACAGAGAATGTTTACATGTTGGGGTCAGGTTAGGGTCAGGAATGTCTTTAGCATTTTTCACAAGAACATTGTTAGGAACATGAGCTTATATGCTACAAAGCTCCAGTTCCTGATCCTATGTTCTATCTTTGTTTAACATATTATATTTATAACTCTAAAGTGGGAATTAGCTAAGGTAAACCAACGGGGAAAATCCTACAGCATGAATTAACTAATAAGTGTATGCAATCTACTTGTTGTGTTTGATATCTATAACCTGGTTCAGCCTCCAGCTGTGGTAGTACTTGAGTGAACATCTTCAGATTTTTAGTTGATTTTAAACAAGTCTGGTAAATATAAGTGAGCATGGTGATTTTTCTTCTGTGTTTTCTTAACAATTTACATACATACACTATAATGAACAGCTGTTCTATGTGGAATCATGTTGGACTGTCATTGTGTGAAACAAAAAATTTGTTCATGAACTTTCTCTTAAAAACACAAATGTAATTTTCTGTTATACACGTAACCTAATTTACACACACGCATAATAAATTTTCCACCTGGATTTCATTTAGCTGTGATTACCACTGACCTCCTTTTTCTCTTTCTTCTACCTTCTTGGTCTCTAGGGGAGATCTGTGCATTCAACATCCATGGGCTAGAGGCTCCATTCGAGGCAGTAGTCCTGAATGGTACATCTGGCGAGGGCCAGCTCAGAGCCCGCGGACTCGTGGACTGCGAGTTGCAGAAGGAATACACCTTCATTATCCAGGCTCACGATTGTGGCTCAGGTCCTGGTGGCACAGAGGGCAAGAAGTCCCACAAGTGAGTAAAACAAGCGCACACAATAAACAGTACACTCTGAAAGTACTAGAACGATAAGCCTAAAAACAAAGTTTTTGCTCTACATCAAAGACATGAGTTTAAGATTAAGTGATGGATATAAAATGAAAGTTCAGAATTTTAGCCTTTCTTTAATGCTATGTTGTATGTTATCATGCACCTATTGTATCAGATGACTCATATTTTAAAAGAGCAAAAGTACTGGTAAATAAAACAACAGCTGATGACAGAATCACTGAGAGCTATGAAGAAAACCCCCCAAAAAAAGAACAAGACTTTATCAACATAAATACAGAGGCCACGCCATAAGATGCAAACCCCTCATCAGCAGTAAGAATCAGAAAGCCAGGTTGGAATTTGCTGAAATGTAAGAGATTAGCCCCAGAAGTTCTGGATCATAGTTTTATTGGTTGATGAGATTAACCTCTACTAATAAGATGGAAGGGCAAAGGTGTGGGATCTATTCATGATTCACACCATACAAGGTCGTCTGGGAAGCTAGGGTCATGCCTTGGACTTGCATGGCTGCTTCTGTAACAGGTTTCCTAATCTATATTGATGCAGTAATTCACGTTAATAGCATCAGGATGAATTCAGAGGTGAACATAAACCTTTCATCTGCAGATGTATAGGAAAATGCTTCTAGACTAGGGGAGGAGCTTCAACAAGCAGGAAGACATTGATCCGAAACACACCACCAACTCAACATAGGACTTCATTAGAGTGAGAAAGTGGAAGGAATGGACAAATCAATCACTAGACGGCAACCCAGCTGAACATGCATTTCACCTGCTGAAGAGGGAATTAAAGGGAGGAACCTCCAAAACAAAAAAACAGCTGAAGGAGGCTGCAGTAAAACCCAGTAAATACAGTACATATCAAAAGAATAAACATTTTGGTAATGTCAGTGTGTCACAGGTGTAATCCAGTTATTGCAAATAAGGAATTTGCAAATATCATTTCATGGTTATCATGTCCATATCATTATAGTCATTTCATAGACTATAATTTATTTTATTTATCTTTTACTCACTCAGAATTTAAATCATCTTGTACAAAAGGTGTACATAGCATAAAATAAAGGTTGAAATTCTGAACTTTTGTCTCATATCCATAGTTTGATCTTAAACCCAAATGTTGGCAAAAACATAAATTAGCCTTGTTGTTCCAGTGTATACTGTGTTTATGTATATATACAGATGGTGAAAGAGAGATGGATGGATGGATGCTTCATTAAACCCAAAGGGGAATCCCAGTGTGACAGTAGCAATAACAAAACACTGAACATGCTGACACACAGAAGACTGTAGAAAAATATTACACTGTGTATCAGTGCAACTCAGGTGGACAAACTGAAAAGCTGTATAGTAAGGTTCAATTTCCATGGAATGAACCTTAGATTTCCATAGACTGCATGTACAGTATGTGCATATACACTGTACGTATGTTAGTCTACAAAGACCGGAATCATAGAGCACAGTAAAAATAATATAGATCTTCATAATCATTTTTAGGCACAGGGAGGTATTTAAGATTTTGTGCTTTAGAATTTAGTTTAACACCAGCTTTGTTTATACAAATTGAAATGAAAAGACCACCAAAAGCAAGGGAATAGACATTTAAATAAATATAGTGTTAAACTCATCATTCATTTAGACAGTGGCTGAAGTTCAATCACATTATCAGCTATGCTAAAGAACGCAGATGGTTAAGGAAGCATGGTTTTCCTGCTACAACAAAGACATGCAGGTGGTTCGACATAACTGTCTATTCCTGAATATGAAGTTGTATGTGTGTGGGTGCAAATTAAGAGGCTGAGACAACTAAGGATAGAAAGAAGCCTGGCTGATAGTGGTTGTTTGAGGCTTATCTCAAGTCAGCATTAACAGGTAGTTAAAGCAGAGAAACACCAAGCTTCCAGTGCAAACAGCATGTGTCAAAGACATTCTGACTGAAGTTTAATGAATCATCCAAAGAAAAGTGATGAAGAGGAAGTCCACTTAGTTTTTTTAACAAAATGGAAAGTAGATAAATATACAGATCTGTGAAAAAAGTATTTCCCCCTTCCTGATTTTGTGGTTTGTTTGTTGTTGTTGTTTAAATATTTGCCATACTATACATACTTAAATTATTTAGATCATGAAGCAAATTTTAATATTACACAAAGATAACCCAAGTAAATACAAAAAAAGTAAACTTGTTAAAACGAGAACGAACTGTGATTACCCACATTTTTGGAACACTGACACAACACAGCTGACGACAAACACAACGTCTCAGATGAACATGGTGGTAGTGTGATCGTCTGGCGCTGCTTTGCAGACCTGGACGACTTGCCATAATTGATGGAACCATGAATTCTGCCCTGAACCTGAAATCCTGAAAGAGAATGTTGGGCCATCACTTTTTTACCTCAAATTCAAGCACACTTAGGTTATGCAGCACCACAGCAACCTCCCTGAATAGGATCCAGTAACCATCACAATGACAGACATTCAAGAAAGAGTCTCAACAAGAGCTGAACACACCAGACATGATCTGTACCTACTGGCTAAAGATGCTAACTGCACACCATGAGTGCCTGACAGCACAAAGGAAACATCTACTAACGGATGGAACCCCCCCTTGAATGGTTAACCAAATTTGGAAGGAAGAAGGCCACAAGGAAAGCAGCAACCACCATACACCTGTAGAGAGTAAGTCAAGTCCTGAGACCAGTCCAGGCAATCTACACCTATGCCCTGCTGGTCATTAGATACCCCTCTGGGATAATAATCTGGCCAAAAGAGGAGATAGAAGCCACTCACATAAACACAAGGAAGTTCCTTAGAATGCATGGAGACTGTATGCTACGCGGAAGGAAGTAGGCCAAGGAATAGTGAGCATCAGAGCCACTAAAACAAAAAGGATCCATGAATACAACAGAAAGATGGCCCCAACTGATGGCATGCTTAGGGAATACCACAGGAAACAGAAACCTGAGGAGGAAGGGCAAGAAGAGGAACCATCATGAGGACAAGGACAAACCCTAGCATGGCGTGTACCACCGGTGGCTGATATTGAAAAATCCTATCAATGCCTGGACAAAGCTAGACTGAAAGACAGCACAACTACATGGTGCCGCAGAAACTACATCCAAGTACAAAATCAATGGAGGCTGGGGTATCACAACAGGCAAGGCCCCAGGTGCAGTATATGCAAAGGTGCCTCTGAAGCAATCAAGCACAAAACAGCACAAGTTGCAAGATGCTAGCAGGCAGGATGTACATGGAATGCCATAGTACATAGTGGCTGGTATGGTGTACAGAAAAATCTGAAAAGTATGGGCTAGAAGTTTCAAGGTCAAAATGAGATATACCTCTAAAGGTAGTTGAGAATGATCAAGCAAAGATCCTGTGGGACTTCCAGATACAGACTGACAAACTTGTAATGGCTAACTAAGGGTGCATAGTAGTTGTGGATAAACAGAGGAAGAAGGCTGTAGTGATAGATGTAGCAATCAAAAGTGGTGGCTATATCAGGGAGCAAACATTGGATTCTTAAAAGTGAAGGGATATGATGCCCCAGAAGGACATTTATAGTAATAACTTTGATCAAAGTGAATTTTTAATGAAATAGCACATTATTTCTTCAACTCTTGCTCCTTCTGCATCCACATAGCTGCAGTTTCATCTGTGCCACCACAGAAAGAGCACAACACCTCCCTCCACCTTCACGAACACCAGTAGACTACTTTAAAGAGGTCACCGGTTAAAAACAATTTGTCACACTTGTTGGCTGTCCTGAAAGCAGCTTCTGTCTGAAATTGCTCTCCACTCAGCCTTTAAGAAAACTACCTATGTCCACTGTATGTTGCACATCTCCCCTCAATGTGCTACTGCTCAATCCCCTCACCTCATTCAACAATGAAACCAAACACAGAAATCTAATATTTTGCCTATAAGACATTCTCTTACGCACACACACACTTACATAGATACATACACACACACACATACGCACACACACTTACATACATATATACACATGCACACACACACAGGAATTACTGTATGAATAGATAAATAGAATTGCACCAGCGAAGGGTCTAACAATGGGTCTAAGGATTTCATCCCAATACCTAATGGCAGTCAGGGTGCCATCGTTTACCCTGTACAGGTTTGTGCCTCCATTGATATGCCTCCCCAGATCAACACTGACCCACCACCAAACTGATAATGCTGAACAATGTTGCAGGCAGCATAATGTTCACCACGGCTTCTCCAGACCCTTTCGCATCTGCCACATGAGCTCAGAGTGAACCTGCTCTCATCTGTGAAAAGCAAAGAGCACCAGTGCCGGACCTTCAAATTCTGGTGTTCTCTGGCAAATGCCAGTTGAGCTTCACGGTGCTGGGCCGTGAGCACAGGGCCCACTAGAGGATGTCGGGCCCTCAGACTACCCTCATGAAGTCTGTTTCTAATGGTTTGGTCAGAGACATTCATGCCAGTGGCCCGCTGGAGGTCACTTTGTAGGGCTCTGGCAGTACTCATACTGTTCCTCCTTGCACAAAGGGGCAGATACCGGTCCTGCTGATGGATGTTTGTACTGGTTTTGTTTTCTTTTGTGGGATAGATGGATGGAAGGATGGATGGATAGATAGATAGAAAAAAATACAGAAATGCTACAGTACTGTTCTTTGTCACAGCGGAGCTGGAGAAGTCTATGACTAAAGCTCCTCCACTGTTTGACAGCAGGCTGTGGAGAGGATGTGAACTTTTCTCCATAATGTTCAGCAGTTTGTTTGGCATCCTGCTCTCCACCACGGGGTTCCAGTGAAGTCCCCAGCACAGAGCTAGCCTTCATGATCAGTTTTAATTTGTTGATGTCACTGGTCTGATGCTGCTTTCCCAGCAGACAGCAGTAAAGAATATTGTACTATCTACAATCGACTGGTAATATCTGTGTTGCGTTACCAGGCCAGTCTGTTGTCAAGTTTATGTCTGTTGTTGTATTCAGATTTTATCTATTTGTGGTTGTTACTATGGTTGTTTTCTTTGTAATTGCTTCGCATCATCAGTTTTTTAGAGCACTTTGTGTTGCATTGTGGTCATATTGTGCCTTTTTTTTTTTTCATTTTGTGTCACTGTAGTTGTGGTTAGGGGACCCTCTGGAATCTGATTGGACATCCCTGGAACCTCTCTGACTGTGATGTCTGTCAAGTTTTATATCCCTTTTAAGCACTTGAGCATTCTGTAATGTCACAGTATTACTTTTTGTCAAAATAACTCACTGCCTACTGTGACACAGATCCTGTTTGGTTTGTACAGACAGGCTACTGGCGAGAGGGAAAGTGAATTTGGAGACATTTTAAATGGCCTGTCCTTTCAGTGGCAACTTTTAAAGGATGAGGCTGGCCTTTTGCCGCACTGCTCAGTCGCTTGCTCAAAGAAGCTAACAGGGAAGAGGAAGAATATCTGCCTAAGGCTGTGCTCAAATTACATATGACATGTCAACAGCAGAGAACGAAGCCAGTCAAGAAAATTTACAGCTCGGGACGACAGGACAGAGGATCAGGAATGACACTGGATGAGTTTAAACTTCTCTCCCCATCCTCTAGTCTTCACTGCTCTGCTTACCACTAGCTCCTGCCCTATTTCTCACTTCGGTACCCCCCTCCCCTGACTGACTACAGCTTTGCTGGTTCCTGCTGTCTGATTCTGTCCTTCTGTCTGTCAGCCCTTCTGTCTCTGTTACAGACTCCAGTGTTAGAATTATTTTGTTGGACTTCATCTACACACAATTGGATGGTCTGTCTGCCCTGGCTGCACAAATCTGTCTCAGTGTTGTTTTTTTGCTCCCAAATGAGACATTGTTTACACTTCAAACTGTCATGTCAAACTTTGCATGTATGCATCATCTTGCAAAGCCAATAAAAGTGTTCTGTTCCTCCACTCTTGGTGACTTTGTCAGAAACCACAGCAACAGAAGGCTTTATAAACACTGACGTTAATGACTGTCTATTTCTGAGTCAGAGCACCAGTATAACTGCATATAGATTTGCGAGTTCTGAATCACATTGATTCTCTCTGCCCTCTGAAATATTTTACTTGGCTATCTGTGGAAGCTTGTCACTTGTCAGCAAGCAGGCTTTATGGGGAAATTACTTTTCAGTTGAACTGTTCACTACTCCCAATTATAAGCTGAAGGTATAAATTGCATTTTATAAGGAGTCACAAGCACAACAGGGTTAGGAACCATTATTTTAGGTATTCATCATTACCAAAAGGAGCTTAAAATTTGTCATTGCTCCATCCTAAAATTCACCAGTGTAGCTAGACACATGATCACAGATCCTTTGGGATGGATGGAGTGGAACAACAAAAACATAACCTCACTAATTAGCATCTGAAAACAATTTTTTCCATACTCTTTGTACCTTGTCATTCCCCACACACCTTTCTCTGTGCAAGTTTCTACTGTTGCTATGGAGTAATTAGGCATAAGGGAAATCTCACTTCCGTACAAAGTGTGTCATATTCATAATCCCTCCCAGGGCTCACACCTAACCATGACACGTGTATTTAACACCGGCTCAGGGGTTATGTGCCTGGAGGTTGTCAAGGTTCCAGTAATGCATTCGCAACCAGTGGCCCCCAGGTTTGTGTGTGTGCAAATGTGACATACAGATGTTTTCTCATATCTGTGTAGACACACGCACACTCACATACACACAGTTCTTTGGAAGCACAGCAGTTATTAAAGTCATCATTAGTCAATCTTAGAGGCTTGTGTGTCCTCACTGGTGTTGGAAGAGGCTAATTATCTCACTGAACAGCAAACTGAAAAACAGACATGCATACATATACATACGCACACACCAAGACACTCAAATATCCCAAATGCTGAGTCAAATTCAAATCTGATATTTACATAGAAAAAAAACATAGAGTAGTGGGAGCTGATTATGCATTTCATAACTACATGCACACAAATACATATAACCACCTAAAAAGACAAACAGCATAAACAAAAATCACTTTCTTATGTGTGAAGAAGTGGGTCAAGAGCCGTGCCTTGTTAGCATAAGCTGTCATGATAAATTTCTGTAGTGAGAAGACCAGGGAACTCCACATAGATAGCGCAGCACTGTCAATGAGTCGGTGCTTTATTCAACCAAGAATCTTAAATTCATGCTTGTCACACTTGATGCTAATATGAGTGAAACCCCATTCTGTCAAAACCTGTTAGCTGATGTGATTATTATTCCCCGCAAGAGGGAAAAAAAACATCTAGTTTAGGTATATGTTGTTTATCTTTGTCTAACAACTTAACAGGAGAGCATCGTCTCTGTGTTTTTATTAAAAATATGAACAAGGAACAACACAATCTGTGCTTGTCTGCTATGGTTATCAAATGAACAGAAGAAACATCTATTTAACATACAATGATTTATTATGTGTATCACAGATAATTTCTTTTGTAGCTTTGTATCACTTTATCTGTTTCATTTGGCATTATCTGTCAATAATGTGAATCTTCTGAGAAGTCAGAAGAACCTGGAAATGAAGCTAAACATTGAACTGGATTACATACATTATAATCACCTTGTTTTTTAAGATTACATAAGCCTCTGTGGAGTTCTGTGTTAGCGCCTGAGGGTGCTAGTCAATGTGGAAGTCAGATTTCCTTGCATATTGATGAGGGTTACCATCCTGTGTGGTGCATTTGATCCCACTGGTATTGTTTGCATTGTTTATTTTCATTCTAGTTTTACACAAGGAAATTGATGATTCAACCCCTAGGCTAATTCTTGACAAAGATTAATTGAGTCCTTTGTCTTTGTTCTGGGTATGGTGGTTTGTGTGTGTACTGGAGGCATTCAACAATGACTGAATGAAGTTGAGTGTTGATAAATAATGAGTACAGTTAAATATGTAATACACTAAGAACAATACTAACCTGGCATGCATCATCATAACTTTAACATTCATCTGGTATCTGATTGTTTCTTTTTGATCATTTAGCTGGATTCAAATCACAGCTCATGCTTATTTTTCATACACACTTTGTGCAGTGCTCTAACTACAATAAAGCATTTCAGCATTTCAGCATCTTTTGATGAAGTTATATCTACATTAGTAAGACAAAATTGAGAGAACTGGGGTCTTCTGGCAAAACAGAGATTGTAATTCAAAGGGAAACACTGATGGAGAAGTCACATCACAGTCTTAGATTTTATTTTCTCATTCTTTGAAGAATTGCAATTTGTTTAAACTTTCTTTTACAAATAGCCATGCAGTTGGTTTTTTAGCCACTGTTAGTGTTGTTGTGATCATTCTTGCACCTATGTGCTCACTTACTTTAACCCTCTGCTGTCTCTTTGTGTCATCCTAACAAATTGCAAACCCCCTGCTTATGAGCTGAGGACTGTCAGAGGGAAGAATAGCACCCATGGACTCGACTTGGCAATGCTCCAGCAACATGAAAACACTCACTCACAAGCACAGACATGCACACGCACCAGCCCTAGAGAGCCAGGGTTCTGTCTCAGCCAGATGTGAGCCATCAGCAGAGAAACACGCACTCATATGCACACCCACAATGAGACATATTCACAATCATTACATTAGTTATATATCATGTGGGTGCATGAATACATAATCCCACACACAGAAATTCCTCCATAGAAAGTCCCAGAGGTGTGGAACATATGTTTGCTCCCTTACCACTGGGGAGTGTAACAAAGCAGGAGGGTAATGTGTATGAGAGAACATCATTAATATGAAAAAACAAGACTGGCTGAGGGATTTAAGGCACACTCTGTTGCTGCCATCATCTGTCAGTGCTTATCACCATTGTCGACTGCTGTTACCTTCAGCCTTAACATCCCACTAGTCCTAATCCTAAATGATTAATCACTGTCATATACATGTTAATTTGTGTATTCTTCACCTGTGTCCAGTGTTGGAAGAAGTAATCAGACCCTTTAAGGTCCCTGAAACCCATTTTTGTGTGCAAACCACCAAGCTATAACCGCTTCTTAGTTTATACAGTTATGCTGCAGCAGTATGCAGCACAGTACATAGATGAATTGCACTGCATGCTCTGGCCGATGTAATTTTATGACAGAAATAACTATCTAAAAAACTGCTGCTCAGTGTGTTTAGCAGCCAATGTTTTCACTTAGACTAGTCAGCCATAAACAAACACAAAGCCAAGTCCAGTCACTGCTCTGTCATGCATGGAGGTGCTTAGTAAGTTAAAAATGAAGAAAAAGACATGAGAAAAGACTAACTGAAAGAAAATACAATTTTTACATTTCTACATTTTTACATTTTAGTTTTGTTTATCAGTTTTAATATTTCACCATCCTGTTTAGACTTTCAAACTAGTTACACTAAGTGATGCAAATTATAAAGAAACAAAAGCAAAAGAAAAAGTGTGCACTTAGGCTGAGATACCCTGACTAATGGAGAGCCAGATTTAAAGCACCTAGGTGGAGCTGACTGTATTTGCATACTATATGTGCTTTAGGTTGCTATAATTTATAATTTTACCTATCATGTAAAGTCTTAGGCATCACATAAATATGGTGGAGTCATAAGTATATGATTTAGCTGAATTGTAATGGAATAGTATATAGTATAAAGTAATAATATGGAAATAGCATAAGGCTCTAATTGCTCACCATTGCTCGTAATTTCTTTGTCTTTGTTGTGTTTCTTCACATGTTATAACTTGTTTCTTTTTTCCATTAAACAGCTAAACTGTGCTTCTGTTTGCAGAGTGGCTCAAAAACAAATGGTCCCCTATGTTTGTACTTGTGACATAGAGAGATAAGGCCTTGTGGAAATTTATTATGCCTGGGCTTAGCCTCCCCACTGTCCGTCTCATTATTGTCCAGTCTCCATCAGCAGCCAACCACATGTTGGAAAAATATTTACAGCTTCTTTTAATCTGCTAATTTACCATATCCACCAGCTAATCCTGTAAACAACGTACTCATCCTCTCCCTTTTGTCTCTTAAAGCAAAGCATTACTTTGCCATTTCAGGCTTAAAACTGTTTCTTCTTGTCCATCACCATCCATCGCTGGTTGTCAGTCAATGAATCGAAGGATTGATTATGCAATCTGTTTCCTTCTCGCTGCTGGAGGGTTTTGATAAAGACATCTTAAAATGATGAATGGTGGGTTTGATGTGTGACTTAGCTTGGATTGCAGCTGATACATCATTTATGGAATGACTAATTAATGCAGTTTAGTGTTCCTAGAGAAATGTTCATGTGTAGATGTCTTAGATAAAAGAAGTAATCCCGGGGATTATTTTGCCATAGAAATACAAACAAACGCAATTCATGGAGTCAGGTCAGTGTGTGAACATACTGTAGCTTTGTGAGTCATTTAAGGCAGGGCTTTGCACACAACACAAAATCATACATTTTTACGTATTAAAATATTCTGACTTCTAAAATAATTTTGTTATTTTTTTCCCCCCTCTCCCCATTTTATTTTATTGAAATATTGAAATGTTGACTGAATTGTATTTTGACTGTTCTTGAAAAATATCGTGGCATGTTTTTAAACATCTTTAAAGACATTAACTGGTGATTTGACATTTTAGTTCAAATTGGAAAAAAAAGTTGGGCTAATATTGCCATTCTTAGATCCTTGCTGTTAGCACTGCTGAAAATAAACATTTCATCCTGTAAAATTGTAACCCTTGACATGTTCCTCTCTTCTTTGCTTTGTTATTATGCCAGGTATGGAAATCTGCTGTCTAATCTAACTGCCACCAGACTCTATGCAGACGATAGACTATTTTACATTATGATCCATTATGATACATCATATGTTACCCTGTACTGTCTGCAGGGCTGTGGTGCACATTCAGGTCAACGATGTGAATGAGTTTGCCCCTGTGTTTCGGGAGCCCCAGTACCATGCCGCAGTGACGGAGAGCAAGATTTACGACAGCATCCTGCAAGTGGAGGCTACTGACCAGGACTGCTCACCACAGTACAGCCAGATTTGTAACTACCAGATCATTACCACCAATACTCCCTTCGCCATAGATCGCAATGGTGAGTATAAGACAGGGAAAATATGTTAAGGTTAGGACTTTATACAAAGACACTACTGTCTATGTTAACAATCTATAATGTTCAGTGCATTACAAGTCTGTTAAAGTTTTGGTACCTGTTTTTCCTGCACCTGTTTTTTTTCTCAGTTTTGCTTCAGTTTTTTCAATGACTTCCCACATGCCCAAGAATAATTTTCAAATCAAGTTTGCTCTCTGTCTTTAGAGACGATGCAAAATCACATCTCTGTCATAACACAGTTAAGTTTCTTATCTAACTCTCCCATCTATGCACACAGATGTACTTCACGCCACAGGAGAAATAAACACAGAGACACATTCATACTGCATACACTTACCACACTGCAATGTAATAG
>JAUBNQ010000005.1:8586921-8598213 GCA_032353495.1 Ctenopoma kingsleyae | reverse complement strand
TGTTGGATTCACTACATCAGAAAATTATCTTTATATTGAAACATACAGTATTTTCAAACATCAAGCCCTGCTTTATTAATGCTGTGAACTTGGAATTAGGATTTAGTAGCCTCTGCTTTGTAGTGTCAACATACAGTTCAGGAGTACACCCACAAAAGCAGGTGGAAACAAGACAGTACTTGTGATAGTGGAGCCATGTTAAGTGACAGATTGTTAAACCTGCATTTTTTGACAGCAGAACATCTTAAAGCTGAAATGGTGAACAAACCGTTGCTCATTTACGGAATAATATTTACTCTCTTTTAGATCTGTTTTCTTTCTCCACCTGCTCTTGAGGCAAATATCTGGGTCTTTTGTTGCCGAGCAGGTAGGGTACAGCGGCCTTTTGGAGCTTTTTCCCTAAAACAGTTGTGGGTCAGAGAGCTAATTGAATCAACTAAAGCCTGCTATGAATGTCCACAAAGGGTACCGGCAGATTGTTATTCTCATGATGACAAGCAACACATTGTTATCATATTATCATTTGATATAAAAATGCTGAATGTCACAATAGCAATCCATTTTGCATGCTCTGGCATGTTTGCTGTCTTATCTACACAGTAATATTAGATATACTAAGGGAGCATTGTGCATTAAGTATTATATAAAGGACATAGAAACAGCTGCAAATTGTGGGGTACATTAATAAACATCTGTCTAATTTTATAATGAATATGGAAACTGATTTGTGATTTGTGCTCTCCCTTTATCTGAAGACACCAGGATAAGTGAACTCTGGTCACTCCCCCTCCAGACAAATAAACTACAGGTGTTCACTCTATAAGATTAAAAACTATTAAGAGGTGATGAGAGTGAAGCAACCTTGAGGCACTAACTTGTACTATCTCTCATGTTTGTTTAATGCTGTCTAACCCATAAACCTTAATCACCCACTTCCGCACTCAACCCAACCCTTCCTCACATATCTAAATGCACGCTATGTTCTCAACCCATTACCCCTCATTTATCCTTCCACATTGACTCGCTCCTTTCCATCCATAACCAGGCTCTGCCCGTCTTGCACTTCATCTCTGGATGTATAGCTGGCCAATTGCTCAACAGGTCATTTGACTCCCATTTGTGTAGTGTGGTATTACCAGACCACCTGCTACACCCTCTTTCCAGCCTGAATCTGAAAGATGCAGCAGCATTACTTTGGCATAGCAACAAAGTCCAGAAAAATAAAACTGTAAACTATAACTTGTTGTTTAAACTTAAAAATATGAGTTGAAGGGCTACCTTAAAATTTTATGTCAACAAATGCAGTTTGTTCTTCTAACACAATTAAATGTTATCTCGATTAAATATTGCATGTTGTGTAAACTTGTGTCTTTGATTAGTTTGCTTGATTTAGATTTATTAGTTTAGATAGTTGCTTGGACTTAAAAATCTATATCTTATTAGTTACTAGCATGTAAATAAACAACTATGGACTAATGTATGTATTAAAGACACAATAGATTTTCACCATTCCACCATCTGAAACTATTAAATTGAACAATACTTTGAGAGCATCAATGCAAACAGTGCATACTGGGAAGTCTACTAATATGCTAGTTTATATGCTATTTATTATTACTTAATTGAATGAGTTAAGTGAACTCATTCAACTTCTCATTTAAAAGACCTCAAGTCAGAACAACTAATTTTTATAAGTTCTGACAATATAAACTAGAAATTTTAGTTTGAATTAGCTTTAAAATATAAAATGTGGATATTTATGTTAATTAAAAAATACTAGTTAATTCCACAAAAGCCTTGAATGAGAATTTACAGTTTAAGTAATTTACATTTGTAAAAACTAAACTAAAAACATTTGTAGTTTTTTCTGCTACTGCAATGTAAAACATTACAGTACATGCGTCTGAATTTACAAGAAAACAGCTTTATTGCATTGAGCAACAGTTTGACATTTTGGAAAATGTGCTTATTTATTTTCTGGCCAACAGTTACCTTAGAGAACCAACACCTCTCCATAGCACACTAACTATGTTCAATATAAAATTTGAGGCAGCATATACCCTAGCATAAACTGAGCCCTGCCCAAGAGTAACAAGCTCTACCTACCAGTATATCTCATTTGTTTGATTAAAAAATTGTAAAAGCAATTTACAGGCAGTTTAAAAGGTGTTATGTGTTAGACTTTCTGGAGGATTATCATCACCATCATGTTGCCAAGCAACTAGTGTGGAGACACAAGCTTTAGAGGAGTTTGTAACCTTAATAATTTTTTTGTTTTGGAGAGAGTGCAGATACCTGCACTCCCTTTTCCAGTCTTTATGCTAAATGAATGGTCTCTTGGCACCAGCTTCATATTGATCAGACATTTACGGAAGTGAGGTCTCATCTATTGCTAGACACGAGAGCAAATAAAATTATTTCCCAAAGTGTAAAATTATTCTTTTAATGATAAAAATCAGGAGGAACATGCACCAATTAAAGTCAATTGGTCAACGTATCTACCAAAGGCAAAACCAAAGTGGGAAACCAGTGAAAGAATAACTGATGAAGAATTTGCAAAAAAGTAACCTCTCCCCAACACCACAGTTATCTGTTTTGACATTATACACAGTTAAATGCTACAGACATGCATAAATCAGTAAAACCTCTTCTGCGTGAGCCCTTTTTTGCACTCACACATTGTGCTTTTGTTCTAATTTAGCACTCGCCATTGTTTGTGTCTATTCTCATCACAGCCATTGACAATCCCATAGTAACAGTGCTGCAACAGCCCACAGCAATTGCAGTTTGGAGGAGGTAAATCACTACAAAACAGACGCCGTTTGTGCATGTGTTTGCGCATGAGATTCTGAGTGTGTGATGACGAGTACATGGCAAATTTAATGGGCTGGTTAGTAACAAAGAACTCTTTATATTCTTCTTCTCCAATTTGGCTTCATGCTTATATCTTCATCATAGATAGACTGAGGAAATGTTTTTGTCCTGTAGCAGCACTGGTGGGACACAGTGGTTGAGTGCTGGGTGCCCAATTAATATTGGGTATTGGGTAATATTGTGGTAGTTTACTATTCAAGAACTGGTTTCATACAGCTACAATGCAATGATGCTGCTATGTGAGAGAAGAAGGTAATTCGAAAGATTATGACTGTGCAAATGTAATGTAATGTGTAATCTGTAATGTGCAAATGTATGTTTGACCACATTTACAAATATGCTGAGTGCTCAGTTTGAAACTGAGATAACGACTGCGATGAACTCACTGTAAACAAAACTCATAAAACCACTGAACAGGCAACATCATTTTGTAGTTCATTCTCTTGTTATGTCTGAGAGAGACAAACACAAAATCACACCCACAGATGGAGAAAATGATGGGAAAAGCAAAAACATCACTGTCACACAAAATAATGGCCTGCACTGAAAGAAAACTTAATTCACAGCTGACAGGACAGACAGTGACAGCTTAATGACTATTGCAGCTAATGCAGGTACTGCACTGCACTCCAACAACAATGCAGCAATTTTATTAGCCGGGCACATTGTGCCAGAAGGATATTGAGTTGTGATTCCAGAAATATCAGTGACAGTGAAAAATTGGAAATGGAGATTTGTTTTGATGGTACCCTAAATGGACAAAATGAGATGTAACAAAAGCAGAAAGTAGTCCTGTGAAAATTAGATATGATTTCAGATAATAATCTGCAGCTAGTTGGTGGTTCCACCCAGAAAACACATCATTTCTATCCCTAACACAATCATTCCATCTCCCTCTTTTCTCAGGATGGAATAAACGAGTGGATTATGAGCCAGGAACAGGCAGTAAGCAGCTCTTTCCTAAGATGCACCTAGAGACGTGTGGTGGGCTGCTGTCGTCGGTGCGGACCACAGTGGAGCTGCAGACCAGCCACATCGGGAAGGGCTGCGACCGGGAAACCTATTCTGAGAAATCTCTACAAAAACTCTGTGGTTAGTTTTGCAACAGCCAGTCATGTCTATTGTGTTTTGCAGGCCATAAACTTTCCTGTGTGATCAGAATGACAAACAGTTTAGATTGAGAGTGTATTTCTGGCACATAGCAGTGTGAGTGCTGGAACTGTGGCTATTAGTATGTAGAATATACAGTACAGTAGGTTTCTGATCAAAGGTGACTTCAGACTGAGGTGGCAAACTGAAAGTTACTGCAGTGAATTAGAAGTAAGCTTCTGCTAAAAGCATCAGTTCAATCCATGCTCTGAGTACCAGGGTCAGACAGGGCCTGAGGCTCCTTTCTCTGCCCTTTTAAACCAACATCTGAAAGCTCCCCGTCTGTGTTGCTTTCTTATCTCTGCTTGTGTCCCTGGTAAATCCCTGTGCTAAATGAAGGCACCAGAATGGCAACTTAAAGCTGTGTCACTAATGATGTGACAGAGCGAGGGCATTAGCCGCCCCAGATGCATCTACACTTGCTCCTCTGTGAATGATGAGCAACCAAGCCGCCGTGTCAATGCCCAGAGCTGCAACACAGTAGCCGAGCCCGCTCACTCCCCCCCTCTCTGCCCACACTGCATCGCCAGCAGGGGGGCTAGAGTCATCATCTTTGACTAACGGCCTTCACAAGCTCCATTCCAGCTCATCTGAATGCATAACGTCCCCTCTCTTCCTCCCGTGGCACCCAGTCTATGCATGGTTTACCACTAAAGAGTCCTTTTCAGGCACCTCATAATCGTTATCTGATAGCGAATAGAATAAATTGTAATTGCTTTTTTAAAGCACAATCAATTTGAGATAATGTACAAAGACATCGGGCAAAGAGAAGGCTGCAGCTGGGTGCTGGAGAAGTCGATGTGTATTTATTTACTGAGGGAATCTAATTACTGGAGTTAGAATGGCGACAGTGGCCTGAGTACGAGGTAGAGAAAAACAGCTTTACAAGACAGGAGAAAAACATCAATTAATGTGCTAATGTGTTATTAGCACTAATGAGCAGATTCATGTAGGAATTGTTGGTCTGGACAAGAGAGACATGGCAAATTCTGTCGTTGACCAATTCTTCTTAGAGCAGCATGGTTTATGCGTTTCTTTGATGTATCACCATCCATAAGCTGTTAGAAATGATTTATAAATGTGGTTCAAACATAGAAATAGCATTTTTCACTGTCACACAGAAGGGCCAAGATAGATCGCTGAGGACATGTCAAAAGAATTAAGAAGCAATGTGAGTGACATGAAGGAGAAAAAAAAAACATGTCAAGGTGACAGTTTGAAAATAAAGATTGTTTAGGACAAAACATACAGAGATTATTATGTCAAAGTAATGATGGAGTTACTTCTAAAAGGAAGAAGAGAAAGAATGAAATGACTCAGTACAGTGCCGTACTGATTTGTGTGTCAGTGTGTATGGTGTCATATAACAAAAGTGTCAGCTGTAAACAATTCACGAGATTGGCTGATTTACACCAAGCACAAGTCCTTGCAGCGTCTCTTCTCTTTATGACACCATAGCACTGGGCCGGTATGTCCTTTTTGTTTTCGTTGAGGTACATTTTAGTAGTGAGCTATGTTCTGAATTTGTGAAGAACGATTCACATCTCTTTCCTTCTGAAAGTCAGTTTCATTTTCCATGAATCAATACCCACATCCTCTATCCATCCCGGTCCATTGATTACATATTAAGCCCTGCCATCTGCCTTACTCATAAGTAATCATAGCCAAGGTTAGGCCAATATACACACCATATCAGCCGTGATTGTTATTGACACATCCTCTGTCACACCACTTATTTGTGTCCACGGCTATGACCCCAGGGGCGTCGTCGGGCAGCACTGACCTTCTCCCTGCCCCCAGCACTGCCACCAACTGGACAGCTTCCCTGGTAACTGACAGTGGGAGGGACAGCGACTTGATCTTCAGGTTTGATGGCCGTCAGGCAGCTAAAATCCCAGACTGGGTAGTACCCCAGAATCTGACAGACCAGTTCACCATTGCGACATGGATGAAGCATGGGCCCAGTCCCGGGCTCAGAGCTGAGAAGGAAACTCTGCTCTGTAACTCAGACAAGACTGGTGAGTATCAAATTGAAAGATAAACACTGACAGTGACATTAATGGACTTGATGAAATGACCTGACTCACACTGCTACAATCGGTGACATTTTCCCATTAATTTTTAGTCAGTCCCACATACACCTTCAAGAACACCAAATGCATATTAAGACACACCTGAAAACAGTTACCGTCATGGGTACTTGTACTTCAGTGTATACTGTATGTCGCAATAATATTTAATCATTGTCATTTTAGTTCTGCTTTATAAATACATCATCTTAAATGAAAAAAAGACTCAGATGCTGTTGGACTATCAAGGTCAAGCTCTATTAAAGTCAGTAGAATGTTGACATGCTTTACAAATAAGGATGTTTTTAAAAATTCTGGTGAAAAGTTGTGGAAAGTGACTTTTAAAAAGTTGGCTACCTTCAGAAATAATATTGCTGTCCCACTTTTCTCAGGTTTCAGAAAGCAAAATAGCAGACTGACTTTACATGACAGTGAGTAGGTGTGGTGATTTTTTTCTTTTTTTTTTTCACCACTGGTGCCAACTCTCTTCTTTTGTTCTCACTTCAACAGAGATGAACCGTCATCACTACTCATTGTATGTCCACAATTGCCGCCTGGTGTTTCTGCTGAGGAGAGATTTCACCCAAGTGGACACATTCAGACCGGCTGAGTACCACTGGAAACTGGAGCAGGTAGTGATGTTGGGGCACAGGACAGACAGGGAAACTTGTTTCCTCACTTTATACCTCAGTACAACTTTGTAGATATGAAAAGTGGGTTAGGGACCAATCTAATAGACAGGAATGAAGCTTTCAGCCTGGATTAAACCTGCATTATACATCCGCTGGGATTTTTTTCTTGGCTTAATCATATTAGTTTGTATCTCACACTAATAATAGAACAGTTCTGTATCATTTGCAGTATGGTACAAGTCCTGTTCATCCTGTGAATACAGGAATATTCATTTCTTCTTAGTGCTGCCTACACTGGAATAAAAACACAACATTTAATCAACCCCAACTAATTTGGAGAATCCTCATGCTACTCCTCAATAAATATTTGTCTTGGCTATGAAGGTTTTCCAGATGGAGTTTTGTTATAGCCAGTTGTGCTTTTTTTTTCTTTTTGTTCTCTCTGTTCTGAAAAGCCATGTAAATATTTCTCTAAAGATGCAGCTATAGAGAAAGATAAAACATTGTAATCTGATAAGGGTTAAGACATAGAATTTACTGCAAATGTTAATTTGGGAGGTGTTTTGTCACATAAGTGTTGATGTCAGTAGAGCAGGACTGGAAATTTTAAAAGAAAAACATACAGCCAAATTTGATTAAGTGAGCCATGACTTAAAGTATGCAATTATCTCATCAGTTTGGAATAATCTATTTTCTTGTTTAATAAAAACCCATCAAGTGTAAAAAAAAAAGTCCATACAGATGTAGAAAAAACAGTCTGTTCTCATCATATGTCTACACTAAAATGTAGAGATGGCAACCTGGGTTCAGGGATGTGTGTGTGCATGCATGTTTGTGAAAGACAGCTGTTTGTTGATCAGGAACTCTCAGAGTCTCAGAGTCAGATGGGTCAGACAGGTCACCTTGACTCACAGGACTCACGCTCACTCAATGAAGGCATTAGATTCAGGAGAGAGACACAGCTGAGCCTGGACATCCAGATACAGGTCCCAGGGCTAATTTGATCAGACAGATCACTGGTCTTGATTTGGGGGAGAGAGGTTGTCCATCAGTCTCCTGACAGCACATGGTGTGTGGGGGGCATCATCTGGAAAAATTTAGACAGAGTCTCCGGAGATTATCAGTCACTTGTCTGTCTTCTTATCTAACTTTCTAACTCCGCATTTTCTCCTTTGTTTATAAAGGGTTTTATGAGTTACATTTTAAACATCATCAGCTTTCTGGAGATAAC
Source organism: Ctenopoma kingsleyae (assembly GCA_032353495.1). NCBI lineage: Eukaryota > Metazoa > Chordata > Actinopteri > Anabantiformes > Anabantidae > Ctenopoma > Ctenopoma kingsleyae. The sequence continues at coordinate 8,590,258 of JAUBNQ010000005.1, read as the reverse complement.
TCACGAACCCCACTGTCTTTGGCACATCAGTCAAAAGTTTTCTCTTTTTTAATCCAGCGGTCACACAGAATATTTTAAGTATTTTCACTTTTAATCCTTTAAATCCATTATTGTGATAATACTTAAATGCTTACCATTTTTGATACAGGACTTTTATTAATACTTTTGCTCAGGGAAAGCCTCAGATAATGATTAATTCCTCCACCACAAACTCCTTCTGTTTTCATTTATTTGTAACTAATAATAATAATAATAATAATAATAACAATAACAATGTGAAGTTATGTTTACTGTGAAACAATGATAATTTTGATTTTGATTTTTGATTTAGATTTTACATTTTTTTTCATACTGTTACAACACTAGTAAATCGTGGTTTTATATCAGGCATGAGTTTTTTGTTGCATTAATTTCTATTTGTCAATTAGCTCAATTAGTCCCCCATTTGCCTCCTTGCAAAGTCTACATACTGTAAATGAATTGAGCAATTAATATGCATCATAGTTTGACTATTTTTGTCTAAATTGATCTCGCCTTGGTGAGGTTTTTTTTTATAATAATATCTGTAGGTGATTAAAGTTTCTAGGAACCACTGCCATGTGTGGTGCTGGTGCTACATATGTCTTTGTAACAGGCTACACAATAGGTTTTATATTGTAGACTTTCTCTGAGAACTTTTCTGAATTTCCGTCTCTTTCTTTGCCTCCCTCTTGTTAATAGTTGTCTCTGAACCCTGGGGCATGAAAGGAAACTCTTATTAAGTCGCTATCTCGCCTTGCATTGTCGCCACTTCCCCCTCATTGGCTAATGTCTTTTTAACAAAATGAACTTCTCAATACCTCCAACTCAGAAACCCCTAGAATTTCTGCCTACATGGGTTTATCCCAGAAGTCTAATTAATTTCTCATACAATCCAATCAGGCACCGGTAAAAGATAGTTGCAGATATTAGTTTTACCTGCTGAAAGATGTACTGTTAATAACAGACTGTAGCTTGAGGCAGCATGGCTTTATGTACATAAATCTATTGTGTTCACTATGATTCAGTATTTTTAAGCTTTGCTATTTGTGCTGTGTGCATTGTTGAGAGAGATGGCCTGAGGTTTTTGAAATCGTTGAAGGCTTGCTAATGCATTGAGCATTAGCAAGGAAGGAAACTGTCAATCTTGATTTCTGCATGAGCCAGTACTGAAAGAGCCCTTGCATGTGTTAAAACTATGTCGAAAATCGAATGGGGTGCTCAGAGTCCAAAAAATAGCTTTAGGCACATGCAGGAAGGAATTTTTCCTTGGTCACCTGCGTCTGGCATTTATGAACACTACTCCATGCAACACCACACCCGTGCTGGCACAGAGCGCGCTGCCATGGCAGGAGTTCAGTGTGTCCAAAATGCTTGTGGGACACATGTTTGGCACATTAGGACCACGAAAGTTAGAATTTCAGTTTGAGGCTGGTGGATGTTAATTGTCAGTGATGTTTCATCGCGTCCCTGTTTCCAAAGGGTTTGATAATGTGTCCCTTGTAGAGACATGAATGGAAATGCTTGGTGGGCAGTTAGAACAAAGGGTCCATTGTGTTCTTCTGTGACAGGGCAGAGACACTTTGACAAGAGGAGAAAATCAATGAGAAGTCACTTCAAGCATTTCAGCTGCAAAAAGAGGGAGAACAGAACTACTGGGATAATTTAGATCTACAGTAAATGATGTTTCCACCAGGAGTCTAAATTGAATATGGAAGTGACCATTACCTTTGGCTACCGCATGAAATACAGTTATTTTTCCAGCAAAGTAAACAAGCAGACTTTTCCTGATTTCACATTTAGACAGCAGTGGAAAATATGAAAGAAAAACAAAAAACAATCACTTTATCATGTGAAACTGCCCATGAACAGTGTATAATGGGGAGCAATGGCTCAAAAGCTCAAGGTTCACCTTGTGACTACTTGTGGTCTTTTGAATGATTACATAAGCTAGTTGCAACAAAACATCCAGAAAGTAATTTGACTGTAGTTCAAACTGTGAGAAGAAAGACATATTAAAATCCTGTTTCAATATTTCTAGTTCAATAAAAGCGCATGAACTGAAATGCCAGTGATTTTAAAGACCATGGCCAGAGCACCATCCTGTGAAAATAAATTCCAAAAAGGTTTCTGATACCAGTTCAAGCTCTCACAGCTGATTTAAATGCGCTTTACCATCATCAGATGTGGGTGTAAATCTAACAAACAAATCAAAAGTGTTTATTCATATCCATTGTGCACATGACAATGCTGGAAGGCATTCTCAGTCATGACAATAAAAGATGGCTTTTTTTTTTCCTTTTTAGCCAAACACTTGGCATGAGCCCCCCATCATTTGCCTTCTAACTGGTCCAGGCTTATTGTCAAAACAAATACCTCCTGAGCACAATCAGAAAAATGCTGAGCATCTGGCCTTTTCAAATTGTTGAGGTGCAGCTGTTTACTGCTGCCATCAGAAACTCCTTGTTAGTAAACTATGGCCTGTTTGGGGAGCATACTACCTGATGAGCTTATGAAATTATGTTGTCTGTATTATGAAGTCAGAAAAAAGGTGTTTTGAGACAATTATGAAACTCTGCACATCTGTCTTTCTGAGAGAAGAAGTTTTTGCAATAGAAATGATAGCATGCACACAAACATCACACAGAAAAGAGTAAAAAAAAAAAAAGAATGATATTATAGTAAGTTTAACAGATGACAAATAATTTCTTTGATTTCCATATGTTAGACAAATCCTGTTTGTCTTTGTCTGTTTTGCTATTTTACCTTCTTTCTGCAACACAACACGCACAACATTTCTCTCCTCATGGGAAGGGTCGTGTTGAATGATAGATGACTCCTACTAAACAGCCTGCTAAATTTAGAGCTCTGTTGCACCAACGGGCACATGCATGCACATTATATACACAGGTATTTGAAGGGTTGACCTTACTGTCTGTTTTGCGTTGTACAATTCCAGTCCTGATTGGATGCACATGGATGCACATACACTGTTTGGCTTTATTTGAGGCATTAAGCTCCTGTAGATGTTTTTTTCAACTGTCTGTGTGTGTCTCATCTTTCTAGCTCAGGGTCAAGACTAAGATCTCACTGTTTACTCAGCTCAGGGCTAAGATCTCACTGCTTTAATCACAAATACTGTGACCACTGTACAACTGCACTTCAGGAGACTTACACTGGGCTTTGTACATGATCATCCATGCCACTCTGCTTCTAAAATTGCACCAAGCGGAGCATACAGTTCTTCTGTGTCCAAATCCCTCTGAAATAAAGTTGTCATCACAGTCTCCATCCCCTCTCAGCTACCCTTACAGCACAT
>JAUBNQ010000005.1:8546488-8556629 GCA_032353495.1 Ctenopoma kingsleyae | reverse complement strand
TGTGTGTGTGTGTGTGTGTGTGTGTGTGTGTGTGTGTGTGTGTGTGTGTGTGTGTGTGTGTGTGTGTGTGTGTAGCACATCGACCTGGGGTACTAGAGGAAATCATTCACAACTTGGACTACTGTGATATCCTGGTGTTGGGGGAAGAGCTGAGGCTGGGACAGGAGTCTCTCCAACTGCAGCGAAGCGTTCTGCTGGGAAAACACCTTGATGCCACCAACTCCACCTCTGGCATGTCCATATATGGTAGGTTACTATGGTAATAATACATTTGGTGTGTTAAGCATGATAATGACACAATGATAATAATAATACTGAAACAATACCTTTGACAGATACTGTAGATACATTTTCTCTTCTGGTCTCCGTCCCCCCTTCAGGTGTAGACTCCATGTCTAATTATGAGCAGGTGATCAGACAGGTACACTACTATAACTGGCAGCCTGGACAAGTAACAGAGAGAAGGTTTCGTCTTACCTGTTCAGAGCTCAATGGACGCTACACCAGCAATGAGTTCAACCTGGAGGTCAGTGTGAAAAATTCACTGTGTGTTTTTAAAGGTCAATAATGATACTGTTTTTAAGAGTCAGACTGCTTTGGTGCCAATATCCAGCACATGCTGCCGAACCATAACACTGGAGGTAAATGACATTGACAATTAGAACCGAAGCTGAAGCGGGTTCACTATCTAGAAAATGAATAGAAAAGCTTTACTAGAAAATTAATGAGCAGCTATCGTCTATATAGTGATAATATTCTTAGGTTTAATGCAGCTGTATTAGTACTTTCAGTTTAGTCAGTTCAGAAGACAGATTCAGCAAACCCAGGCTCGCATTAAGATCCATGTTTCAACTGAGAACTGTTTCAAACTGAGTGGAAATGAAAGAAATGTGCTCGACCCTCAAAAATAACAAATGACACTGTCCATATTTGGGAAAAATGATTAATATCACTGACAACAGTCAGTGGCATTTGCTAGTTATCACCAGAGGCCATGCTGATTTCTACTACCAAGTGAACTAAAGTGCTTAAACTGGCAAAATGACTGAGCTGACTCAGCTTAGGGCTTTGGCAACATTTTTAACTTTGATAGCTCAGTAGGCAATCTGGTGGCACTGCTTTCAAATGACTTTCAAGTGACAAATGAATGAAATTGTATGTTCAGAGTACCAAAAACGTTCAATGACACATGTTTTATGAACAAATCTGTTCATCACCAACCACATTAATGCAAAGGCACCTCTCAGTTAAAAGGTCCATGTGAGCCACTCAGTGTCAGTTACAGATCAGTAGAAGGCACAGTGAGCAGGCTTGTCACACCTTCACCTGTGACACATGTTACTTAATGATAAATGCCAAAATCTATTGCAGGAATTAGCTAATCTCTGTTTCTGTCCCTGTTCTGAACAAAGTTTGACTTATTTAACATTCTCTGGTATTTACTTTAATCTGCTTTACATTTCTCTTTACTGTATTGAGCTGACTCTCTCATTTTTAAATTCTGGACTTGACTGACTCTAACATGTTAAAATGGATGAAATTCTCACTTGTGCTTCATCTGTTCCTAACCCAGGTGAGCGTACTGCATAATTCAGAAGGAGCTGAACATATCAGTCATATGGTAGCGCCGCCTCAGTACATGCAGGTGGTCCACCATCCATCCATGATTCACGACATGTTCCCCAGCCACAACTTGGGTAAGAAAACACACTAGTTTAGTGCACTCAATGTCTCTATTTCCTTTGTAAGCAAACTGTTTGATGCATTCGTTTAATTATTTCATTTGACCTACTTTCAACTTTGCATGTTAATATCACATTCTGTCACAATACAGTATTTTCTGCAGAGTTACAGTGGAGTATGGTAGCAGCAATATGATTTAACAATGTCTAGAAGGTATTCTAAATTTAAGTCCACTTACAGATTTTCCAGGGCCAGTAGAGCGAATTAATTGAGTCATATTTAAGATTTAAAAATTAGAAAACCATTGTCACAAAAAAGGAGTTCAGTGGCACGGTGGTTGTTATTCACTGTATTCACTGCTTGATATGAAATGGTTGAGCTGGTTAATTTTTGTGAGTATTATATTTGTGCCCTGGGGATAGTGACATGTTTGGTGTTATAGTGGCCCTTTACTACTCTATATCAGTTTCACTGCAAATGAAGCACTCTGGTCTTTGGTCTGGTCTGGGCTTTCACATCTGTGACAACATACAGTGCACCAGTTAGCCACAACATTAAAAGCCACAGCCACATTAAAACGGGACGGGTGACAAGTGCTGGAAGCAGAAAGAGCAGTCAAGCTGGACATTCTGACCTCTGTCCACCATCAAAAGTTCCTAGAATGGGAAGTGAATCATGGAGCAGAGCAAGACCTGATGGATCACAGTTCCTTTTATATGTGTGTCATTTACCTGTGGAAGAGATGGTACCATGATGCACCATAGGAGTCTGATCCATGGAGGCCCCACCTCACAACTCACAGGACTTAAAAGACATCCTGCTGATGTCTTGGAGCCAGATACCTTCGGAAATCTGAAGTCGAGTCCATGCCTCAACAGGTCAGAGCTATTCTGGTGGCAGAGGGAGACCTACACAATATTAGTAGTTTTAATGTTGTGGCTATGTTCAGTGTTTCTTGAATGCATGCTTATAATTGGCAGACTTTGTGTCTTGGCATTGCTTGGTAAGCAACGACGTTGATTGCTACAACTGTCAGATATCTTCTGACAAGACAACATCTCTGTGAGACTATATGCAACCATATAAAATCACACAAAAGCCAAACGTCATGGTGATGCAAGAGGATGCCACCAAAAGTCACACAAGACCTCAGTAGCCTCAACACATTTCAAGTAAGGATAATGAATCCATTTCAATTGCAATAATCAATGTGGAAATGATTAAGGCTAGTAGACATGACAGAATTGTTTTTCTACACATTTGGGAAATATAAATGTGGAAAAATAAAAAATGATTTGACAAAACATTGATGGACACTTGGAAACCCTTGCAGACAGAAGGAGAAGTGCTGCAAATAAGAGCCTGGAGCTTCTTGGCAACCAGCAAGCCATTACTAGAAAAAATGAGTCTGTGAAGAGTTTTTTGTCAGCTAGCCATGCTGGGGTAAACATGGGGTGATCCAAGGGACTGCTCAGATCTGCTTTCTAGTTTGTTTATCATATGGTCCATCAGACTGTTGAACAGACTCACACAGCAGGGCTCAGTGTAAACAGGTCACCTAAGATGATGCAGCAGCCTTTTCCCCCTCACTCACTGCATATGAACAGAGAGTGATGGGCAGTAGTAAAGAGAACATGGTGAGGAGGAGAGACATTGGTCTTAACCGACCACATGATATTTAATTATTCATCAACTTCTAATGGATTCTACTTAGAGTCCTGGAGAGTTCAGTGGCCAGTGCTGTTAAGAACCCAGAGAATTGGAAGGAGTGTGTGTGTGCGTGTGTGTGAGAAAATTAGGTCAAATGAGCAGAAAGGGTGGTTGGAAATCAGAGAGCGACGTATGACAAATAAAAATAAAATATTTCCACTTGTAGTTTCAGCCATGGCACAGGTAGCTATCAGATCATATCAATCCAAAGCAAAGTAGAGGGAAATGTCACTGTGTGTGTGTTTGTGTGTGTGTGTGTGTGATAGAGAGCATTCACTCACCCAAGTTACTCTTAGGGGCTGCACGAAGCTTCACTCGGAGGAAGATCAAACGGCATGGATTTAGTGTGAAAATCTAGGGAACTAGACTGAATGAAATGATCATCTGAAGAGTCCTCTGTGAGTCTCAGTCTTGTTAAACACACACACACGCATACACACACACACCAGCAGAGACTCATGGAGAGAGGGCAGGCGTGGAGAAGCTGTGTTATTTGAACAGGCTGGAGATCAGAGCAGAAGAAATAAACATTTTAGATCAAGAGAAATCCCTCAGTGTATGTTTTGGTTATGCTACTAAATAGGGCTTATGATACAACTTCTTTTAAAACATATTTGGAACATCTCTAGCTCTTATTTTTCTGAATTCAAGCCAGCAGGCCATGGGCACAAATTGCATTAAAGGTTTAAACACTGACCAAGTTTCTGTGCTTCTGTATGCTGGCAGTAAAATTGAGTCAGTTAAAAAAAATAGGATTTTCTTTTTTCACACTACATTAGTTGAGAAAGAGAAGGAATCGGTCTTCATGTCAGTAACGGCACTTTTTCTTACATGTTTGTTTAGCTGAACATTTAATGGGCAAGAAAATCTGTTAGAATTCTTTTGAGAAATTGTTATTGTAGTATTTAAGCCAAAAGGCCTTAATGACAAGTTTTCTCATATTCCATAACCATAACGCAGGATTGTTTTAATCCTTTTTATAGCCCAAATGACCAAAGTACTTCATAGAGAATTTAGAGAACTACAGATAATAGAACATATTTGCTATATTAAAATGATCTATGGCTCTTTAAATCTACTACTGCTTGTCAGATGAAACACTGTCATTAATGTTAACATGCTTACATGCTAGCGACATGGATCCAATCTTTGTTATTAGGCATTAAGCAAAAAATTAATTTCAAAGTTTCAACATGGTATCCCATTCATATCTTACTTATACTTTAATATAGTATTTGAAATTAATAATTGAACTGTCCATTCCTTGAGCTCAACTGGCAGTTACATGTCCTTTGCACTGTTTTTTGAACTAACTAAAAGACTAAACTAAGAAAAGGCTGTTATTCAGAATATCTCAGTCTCAGATTCTACATTAGTTATTGTTTTCTGCTTTTTTTCAAGTACCTCAACTTCAAAGTGCAACACTAATTCAGTGGAGTACATCTTAACATGTTTTTAAAGCATCTGCAAACTGATGCCCTGAAAAAACAATTTTTACCTGGTGAAGGTCTTCTGACCAAAAACTTTCAAGTAAAATCCAGTGAAGTCCGGCAGTGTGTGGAATTCCTGGTTGATTCTTGGTTGCTTCTTTAAAACAAATTTTGTTTTGTTTTTTTTCCTGCTCCTTTTTTTTTCAAAGTTCTCTTGTGTTTCAGTTCAGTCGCTCATGTTTCTCTCACCTGTCTGTCTTCTTCTCTCATCCTGTGTTGTCAGGCGTACCGAGTGCTGCCACTGTTGTAATTGTAATGTGTATCGCCGCCCTGGTGGTAGTAGTGGTGCTTGGTATCTACCGCATCCACCTAACCCACCAGCAGGAGGTCAAGTCGGCCGAGATGGCTAAAGAGACAGACACAACCTGGGACGACTCAGCTCTGACGATCACTGTCAACCCAATGGAGGTAGGAGGATTGTAGTTATGATGAAATATGGTGTCAGAGAAGGAAATAAAATGGACTAGATGTAAGTGAGGTATAAAGGTACATGAGTGTTATACTTATCTATTATTATCATAGTTTCTTGCTTTTAAAACTATTTTCTCATCATTTCCTACCACAGAACCTGGAGGATCCAAAGGCTGCACAAGCGGAGGCCAGCGAGGAGGAGGAGGAAGAAGAAGAAGAAGAAGAAGAGGAGGAGGAGGAGGACGATGAGGAAGAGGAGGATGACATCACCAGTGCTGAGTCAGACGATAGCGAGGAGGAAATGGATGTCCAGCTACCCCGGATGCAACGCCCAATCAAGAAGGGACAAAATTGGGACAAAACAACAATATGTTATTGAAACACTCAGTCACTCACTCACACACACACACACACACACACACATTCTGCAACACATCCATACTGAAACTTCTAGTCAGAATCTGAATGAATGAAACTAACAGACTTTGTGATGCTCAAAAAATGAGGTAGTATCTCCCCCTACTGGAAGATTACACAACCACACACAGTGCAATGATTTAACCTTAGCCTTGTCAGAAAACCTCCCATTTTATACAGCTGATGATAAATTATATGACCCTAGAACTGCTCCTCAATCAAATTACTTTCTTAAAGAGACATTCTTCAAATTAATTCATTCCCTGAGAGATGTTTTTCCTCAAATAATACAGTCTATGGCACAACTACAGTCTTCACTAAATTACAATTGTTTTAGTTCCACTTTGTCAGTTGTACCCTGCACCACACATTCAGTTTGATGTGTCTAATATCACAAGGAGATTTCGAACGCCCCATAAAAATGTAAAACAGTCTTTATTTATGAAAACTGGGTCGCAAACGTAAAGGAATTGACTATTTTTAGTTTGTATACTTCATGATATTTAGCAGTCTTTATTCTAGCCTATGTGGCAAAGCCAGGTGATTTTACAGAAATAGAATATTTTCAATGGTACTCAAAAACAAAAGAAAAAAATTATCATTGTGTGCTGTCACAAACATCACGTTGAACTAGCTAAGGGGTCTGAGTTTTGGATTTTTCAGATAGGAGTCTCCTTGTAAATTTTTATACGCTCCTTTCGTGTAAATATTGAGTATAGTAGGTGACCCTGCCACCACCCCCTTTCTCCTCGCAGATACCTCCTCCACACCTGTACACAGCACACAAGCCATGTCTTCATCTGTATGTGCTCACCCTGAATCCTTACCCTGCAGGGGTCTTTACAGAGCTCACCCCCTCAGTCATCTGTGTGTTTCTAGCTCAATGTTCAGATCATTCCAGCTGACAGTGACTTGGGTTTGTTTGATTTGATGTGCCACTGCATCCATAGTGACTGTCAGTTAAAGCTTCACTAGGGGTGTTCTTATAAAATATGCAGGTAGTCTAAATCATACTGCATGACAGGCCTGCAACAGTGAAGAAGAACATATTTGTGTATAGACCACAAGATCTGCATAAGTTTTAGTCTCAGGTGTGGTCACAGCAGCAAGGTCCTAAACGATGGGTTCTCAATGAGATGAAGTGGCACTACTACTCATTCTACCATCCCCAGTCCTGCTAGTCATTAATGCTGCATTGCAGACTTGTTAGAAAGTCAGAAATTGCAACATTCAACAAAGAGAGATGCAAAGGAACAGTCTTACAGTTGAAATTTCAAGGACAAAGTCACATTAGCGCTCCACTGCTATATCGGAATATGTTGGAAATGATCACCCAGCTTCCTCAGCTTTACATTTTTGCATCTTTCCGTTCATTTTTGGGGGTTTGAAACTCACTTTATCAGTCTCATTTCCAGAACCTGCTTTTTTTTTTTTAGAAGTATTTAGCAGCTAAAGAATCTGATATTCTTCTCAGGAGTTGGTGGAAGCCAAACAAGAAAAAAAAATAATTCAGAGGATCCAAAATACATGATGCTAAAATTTCTGTATGACGAAGATGTAAATAGTCAACTGGATATGGTGATGTCAGTGTTCTCAAATTAGGCTGCTTGTAAGAAGCCAAACAGTCAATCATTGCAGCTTTAGCACCTCATCAAAAATAGTCTTTTTCATATATTTACTCCTTGTTACATACTGGCCAACATATATACTCGAACACCAACATGCCATATTTGTGATAAGACAAAAACAGTCTGGGCTCTACATGAACCCCACAGCAAGCCACGTACCTTTAACACACATGCTTCATAAGTGTTCCATGTGTAACAAAGATAGTCAAAGAAAACTTTCCTGCTTTCCCGCAAGATTATTAGAAAGCAGAGAAAGTGCAAATACACCTCAAGCAACTTTTCCAAACTTCTAACTCTGAGTCAAATGCAGCATTAATGGAAGACATTTAGGTTTAGCAAGTGATGTCACATACCATAAATCCCACTTCATTTGCAGCACTTGGGACCACCGAATTGTGAAGTAGCCTGGTGCAACTAAGATAAAAGGATGGAGAAGTGAATAGATTTGGTAGTGTCACATTTGACATTATCTTAAACCCAGTCAAAGGTTTCTTCACCTTGACGTGAATGGGCATTCATCTCTGGCTGTGGCTATCCAGAATGCAGTCAGTCTGTAATGTTTGATAGCAAAGAATCCACAAAACAGAAGGTTTTGTTACAGAAACAAATAAGATGTGTGGTGACTGATAGTACAGTCTGCTGCTGCTGGATCAAGGTTTGTTCAAAGTCACAAACAGTGGAAAGTTTCCTCCTTTAACCTAGTGAAAGATTGACAGCTGTCCTGTGGGTGTAGCTGGGAAAACCTACTTTATGTGTATACTGTAGCTCTGTGTTCATGTGAAGATTCATATGTTTAAACGTTTTCCTCATATACTGTGACACCTGGTCTCGTGACTTCACAACCCCCCAAAACCTTTGGTGGCTTTTGCATTGGCCCAAGCCCTAATGTTGTCCTAACATTTGTTTTAGAAGAGGAGGCTGGTGAAATTAACATGGAAACCTTGTATAATGTGTACATTTTTTTTTTTAGTTTCTTTTTTTCTCTGGATTCTTCAATCTGTTTTCTTTAGAATGGTCACTGCAGCACTTTCTGTAAATTGGCCAATAAAAACTTGTTTTGGAATCTAGCGGTCAGACTCTTGCTTGTGTGATCATGAGTATTGTTTATTTCGTAAGCTTGAGATTTAGCTTCAGTCATTGTTGGTCAACTGATAATAAAAACTGATGACAATTGAATCTTTAAAAGTAAAAGAACATTATTTAATTCTAAAGGTTTAAGACACGATTGTAATAGCATAAACTTATTTATGGAGTAATCATAGTTATGTTTAGTACATTAAAGAAAAATGTCTTTACTGATAATATTATGTCAAGTTAAAATCGTAGTGCACTAAAAACATCTGACCTTGGTTAGAAATCTTGAGAAACAAAAATGGCAATTATAATAGATGTGTTGATGGCAAATAGTCTAATGACAGTCTTTAATTCAGTGTAAATCAAAAAACAGAAAAAAGAAACAAAATTTCTCTATTTAACTGAAGCAGATAATCCTTCATTTTTTAAACTACTTATCATCTTCGGCACTGATGCCCAGTGGATTTACTTTTTTATTCTTTTATTAAAGACTCAGTACTTATATAGGCCACAGAAGCATTGTACAGCTACCAAAATGTCACTAACAGTATGTTTGTTTTTCCTCTATCCTTCTATACTGATGTCCTACAGTGTTATTTTTCAGGTATTCAATTACTTTTGGTTGTTTATACATATATACATGCAGTATACAGTATGACTAATCATGATTCATCCCTGACAGTCAAGCTGAGGGTGGCTATTGTTAGCGTTACCTTTATTTATAAGCTGCAGAACGAGGGATTATCTTGTTCACCATTGCTTTCTATACATTTTATTTTATGGTATAATAGGAGCACAGGCAAAGCTGTGGCCTAAGGTACATAAAACTATTATTAGGTATGTCTTTGTTGTGTCTTTCTCTGTGTGAGTGAGAAGGCCTGAGTTTGGTATCTACGCTGCCTTTCTGTACCTGCTTGTTAATCTACTCTAATTTTAATACCAAGAACAATCATGTGATTACTGCTTCATGGTCCAGAGGTTGAATAGAACCTATAAGTGTAAATGTGGACAGAAAACATAAGCCCAGAGATGCAGGAGTACTTGGGCAGTTATACAACACAGTCTGTTTTCCATAAACTCTGGAATACAAAATAATTTGAGATGTTTTGCATAAATAAATTATGGAATAAAGTCTGTGCGGCATTATCTCAGTTACCTTTGTAGTTTTGACCATGTTGGCTACACATGAGGTTGGATACTCTGTGCAGCTCTGGAATGGAAAGCTGTTTAACAAATTACAGACTAAAAAAAATATAAAATTGAGTTTTCCTGTACTAGTTTGCCAAAAGCTAGTTTCCATGCAGTCCACCAGCACAATTAGTACTACTAGCACTAGTGCCACTAGTTAACTAGTTGCACAAGATGTTAATTAGGTTGTGTGATTAGGGGAACAGAAGGAACCTGATTTATTTTAAAATAACAGCTTGAAGAGTGCTTGGATGGATAAATGACTGAATGTTTCTATTTTACAACAAAAAGCACATTTAAAAACATATTGATCTGTGACTTCATACTGGATAACAAACAAGGAAAATAAAGATATCATTTACAGACCTACTGTTGTAGGTTTAAGCTGTAGCTTAATTTGCCTACCCATGATAGTTTTGCCAGGGGGTGTAGTAGACTGGCGGCCTGTACAGGATGTACCATACCTCTCGCCCAGAGACAGTTGAGATATGCTCGAGCACTCCAGCGACCCTTGAGAGGACAAGCAGTTAGGAGAATGGA
>JAUBNQ010000005.1:8483054-8496112 GCA_032353495.1 Ctenopoma kingsleyae | reverse complement strand
GTTTAGTCCAATGACATGAAGTAACCAACACATATGGACAAACAACTCTTAAATATATACAGTATATTATATACTTTACTAACTAATTCTGTTGTATGTAAAACACACACCAGCACTTAGCATAAACTAAGTTTAAAGGGGAACTCCACTGATTTTCCAATTTTCAGTGTAAGCGGAAATTGTCTTGATGCATACTCAATAGTCCAGGTAAGGAAATCCTAGAAAGTTGATTCTGTTCATCTGGACAAATTTTTTTTAGCAGGAGGTATATTTCAAGACTCATCAGTGGAAATTGGAAATCATGTACTCAAGTCATAGGTTATAGAAATAGATTAAAGAAAGAAGATGAAAGTCTGATATATAAAGAGGTAAAACTAAAGTTTAATCTTCACATGTAACTCTAATACACATTAGTATTCCTTTATTGGATTAAGCTGGACAGGAGAAAATGCCACAGCACAGAGCCAAAAGCTTGTCATAAACAGTGAGACTAAACAACAGCATTTTCTGTGTGTTCCTTTCCTTTCCACTTTAGTTCAGAGGTAAACAAGGTGCCAGTCATAGCGCTCCATCAGGTTGTTTGTCATCATTTGTATGGGTCCCCAGTGCTCAATTTACAAGTGAGGCACAACCAACACCCCGAGGCACTTTTCATTATTCCAAGAACACTGGCGTTGTTGGCAGGTTGCATGTTCTGGGAACACACTTTCCCTTTCAGTCTGACACTAAATAAATGCGTGTGGTGTCTGACTCAGACTGGACCTTCTGGAGCTAATGTAATGATGTGATGCTGTTGTTCAGGCCAGAATCTGAGCTGTGTATAAGGTAAGTTTTTGTTCTGGTCTGGTATCTTTGTGTCATTGATTGTCTTTTTCAAACTGTCCATGTTCTGCTTTAGGTGGTAAAGTTTTCACATAGCACGTGGCTGTCTCATTTGACATCACAAGTTACACAATAGTTAAACATTTGGTGGTGGGGCTTTTGTTTAGTCTTTTATCTTTTCTATTGAAGAATGATGCAGCTGAGTTGTCATCTTTCAGTATCTGCTCCATGAGGCTGATGGAGTGATGGGAGAAGTCACGGACATGAACTCAACAGGTCAACACTACCACCTGGTGGCTGGAAATCCAAAACTTCACAGTTGTCTCATAGCAACATTTGAGACGTGTTTAAATTACTGCAATCAATCTAAACTGTGTAGCACAACAAAGATTATCTCACACACATTACATTTTAACCAATCTGTCAAAAGTGATTTTCTTCATACAGTTTCTTCAAACATCTGTAAAAAAGCTCTAACAAACATAGTGGAGTAGGGGCCAGGCCTGTTTGTTTGGCCTCTTTCACTTCTCCTCCTTTTTATTTAGGTGGATTTGGGGACATTTTTTCATAAACTGTTAGTGAATGTAGGTTATTTACATTCAAAGATTTACAGAAGATTCAAGCACTGAGTGACACTTGAATATATTACTTGCACTCTTTCCATTTTATTGACTTCTTGTTTTACAAAAACAGGAATGACAGAATGCATAGACTGAGCCACATAGTCAGCTCATCAATGACAACATGAAGGGAAAAAAAAGGGAATCAGGAAAAGGCAACCATTTATTTATAAAAACAACACTGTTTGCAGCATTTGTTCTACGTGCACATTCTTATGATCTCTTTCACACAACTGAATGACGTGATTGTCATTAAGCTAGCACACGCGCACACACACACACACACACACAAGCACTCAATGCACATGTGCAGATAAAAGGAATAAACATGGGATGCCGCGAAGAATCTGACCAACCACAGACACTGACACAGTGAAAGAGGTGCATAGAAATGTTCAGTTAAAGAGTCAGTTCACCCAAAAATAATATGACTTTCCTTGGATATTTCTGGAATTAGAAGTTTAACTGAATTTTGTTTATGCTTCGCACATCATTAAAAAATGTGTTTACAAAAAAAAATTCAATTTACGAGGTAATAGTGAAATATCTCATCAACTGAAAAAGTTAAATTTAAAATAAACTACAAGGCTAACTGACACTAAAAGTAGAAGAGAAAACCATTTGTTATTTAGGTGTACTGACCATTTAATCAATTTATCTACGATCAGCTCACACTATTTGTCCTGTTTTAAAACCCATGGGAGTGTAGCCATCACGATACACAAACGTCCAGTTAGTAGCAGCAAAGAGGGCTCCCATGGAGTCACATGCAAACTACATCAACAGTGTGAGTTGATGGTACTGTCTGTAAACATCTCTAACTAGACAATATTTGTACAATGAGGCTAAACTATTGCATCCTTCATGAAAGCGAGCATCGCCAAGCTGGGTATTACGCCACATATGACCTCACACCAGTACTCTGACCTATTAAGCAGTGAAGACATGTTATCAGTGTGAGTCAAAACAAACTTTACTGCAACATCTTAGGCTTTTAAAGAGAGATGATAAATTGTGTTTGAGCTGTGGGTTAGACTGTGCCCATTAATGTTTGCAGTATGCAGTGAACGATGCGGAGTTATCAATAGGCTAGGTTTTTGTGTTCTGTGATTACAGAAATCTAAGAACAAACAAACTACTATGGTTGCTAATGGATACCAAAACTCTTTTTTTTTTATCAGTTGTACTGCATGACTTAAAAACAAATAGCAGAGAGCAAGCATCTTTCTATTCCATAACAAGGACATCAAATAGTACATAAAACACAAACAAAAAAAAGTTTCATTTTTCTAACCAGTTCATATGCAGGGAATTAGTTTTTTTAATATCACAACTAAACAATGCTGGTCTGCATTAATTAATGTGCGTTTATGACAAGCATATTTCTGGCCAGTTCCTCCATGGAGTAAACTCAAGAGGATTGTCCTCGCCTGTAAAACTAGCCTGTATTCTCCAAAAAACAAACAAAAACACCAAAATGAGATGACGATTCTGAAGTAAGATGTTAAAAAGTGCTATGAAAACATTGTTGTTTATGAACACAGTAACAACTAACCAACCATCAAGTCTCTGCCACTTTAAAGAAAATGCAATTGCCTGCATTTTGTTGTAACTAAGCAGAAAAATCCAACACAATCATCTTACGCAGGTATTTTATATATCTATCATATAACAATTTATTAAAATGTGTTAATTCTATTTATTTTAATTCACACTATGGTTCAGTGTTTTACTTTCTTGCCTTTAGTAAAGTTAATCCATTTTTAAAATTTACATTCCAGTAGTTAGACTAGTGGATTATATTTAGTTTGGCGATTCTTTACCCCTTGACTAACCTTGTGACTCTTCCACATATGCTAACACAAACACATACAGGTTCCTAGGTTGAGATTATTATACAGACTTCACTTGTAATAGGCAAGCACATACCAGTCATGTATATGTTTAGTGTAAAGAACAGAAAATGCATGTAAATTCCTGGATTATGAGGATATCACGACCAGTTATTAGTTTACTGAAAACCTTTAGGTGAGTGGGTCTATGCTCACGATATGTCAAAAGTTCACTAATGTCACTGGTAATCACACAATACCAGTGTAAAACTACATTTGTACAGCTTTGTTGCAAGAGGTCATCCAGAGCTCCAACTGCTCCTACAGTCATTCTTCAGAACCTCTGTCAGATATTTGAGCTCACTGCTGACTCAGCACATTGTGCACACTGCTGCAAGTTTGCATTCTGGGTCTCTGACGGAAGCAGGGAATACTGCATGAGACTAATAAAATATTTTACATATGACCATCAGCATGACAACAAAGCCAACAGTATTATTAGTAGAGGCAGAATACACTGTGACTGCTTCCACAAGCAATACATGTAACTGAAGGTTGAAAAGGATGGAATAAAAATGAAAACAGGTCAACCGTTTCTTTTCCACTGCTAAATCTAGATCCCCAAACCAAACAGGAAGATTTTTTTTGATCCTCCTCTTTGTTCCAGACCATCTGATTAGAAAACAAAACTCCCAACTTTATCTTTAACAACCACTCATGTCATTGAGCGAAAGCTCACTGTGCCTTCTCTGTCTTCTTCTAGTAAGCAGGTTGTTGTGTTAGCAGGTGTGCAGTTGCTCTCAATCGCGTTCCTCCGTTTCCAAACAGGGTCAGGGTTACATATACCGTCTAAAAAGGGGGGGGGACTAACCATTCAGAAGGTAGACAACCAACTCATAGGTGCACATCATGATGGCTGTGTTGGGAATCTGTCTTATCAGGTGGGTTGTGAGGCCACGGTACAGAGCACGGTAGCCCTCCTCTTTGGGCACGGTTGTTAAAGTCTGGAAAAAAGAGCGGTACTTGGTGCCCTCCTCCCGTAACCTGGTGCGGATCACTTCTGCAGAGAAAAGACAAAAGGGAGAGGTTTACAGAAACGTCCCATAAATCACACAGGGTGAAATTACCTTAGTACAAAACTCAAACTCTCACCATGAGGATAAGCAATAGTTGTGGCACATGTCTTGGAGGTGGCAGCAGCAAGCATCATCCCCACAAAGTCTGAAGCATCTTTAGACGTCTCCTCCTCATCCTCCTCCATGTTCTGTGGTGCCTTGGCCTCTAAGAGGCGGCGTTTGATATTTTCATAAATCACAAAGTGGATCACAGTCTCAGAGATGCCGGCGTAGGATGCCGACATCCCCCTATAGAAGCCTCGCAGGCCGTCTGCCTGATACACCCGCCGAACACACTCAAACGCACTCATCCTGCGTTCACCTCGATTCCTGAGTAGACAGCAAAAATATTACATTTCCACATCAATTGCAGGACAAAATGTATTGCAGAATACACAATCATATGTGTTACACTATAGCACCCACACAGCACCATGCTTCCGGCCCAGCTCACTGTGAACTTCTAAAACTGTACAATGTATACAGTAAAGCAGCCTGTGTCATTGTTGAAAATAGAATGTAACCTGGCACAAAAGTAGCACAGGAAGAGCATAAAGCATCAGAAATTTTAAACCAAAACATCAATGTTTGGAATATGGAATAAACTGACTTTAAAGCTACAAAAATTGGAAAGAGATTCCTCTGTGGCCATAAAGGAAAGCATGTCATAAGGTATATAACAGTATATTAACTGTTACCGTATTTAGCAACTGAAAATGTATAAAGTATATATTTACCTAGCATCCAACTGTAGACGGGTCTTTATAAGCCATATTGGGTTGGTTGCTGTGATAGCTGTAAAACCTGTGAAGGAAAACAACAACAACATGGTTATAGTTTGTTCAAAATCTATATGCATGATCAGCACAAAAAACTAACACTATAGGTTAAGATATAAATGTTCTTTAAGCTGCATTCATGTTGGTGTAGTTAAAACCAGTGTAAACATGTTCTTATAATAGACTGTAAAGGCACAAAGGCAGCTTAGAGAGATAAAGACAGTCCCTCTATAGACTATTTTATATGTGCCAATAGCAGAGCAACTGAATGTCACAGATTTTATGTCTCGTGCAAACAGTAAAACTGCCTTATCCAATTACCTAGATGATGAGATAGTAGAGGACAGAAATGCACAGAGAGAAAGAAGAACCAGATATATCAAAAGAAGCATAGATCTGTGGTGAGTACTCACGCAGACCCAAGTAACTCCTCACAGATGCAGCTAGAGACCCCTGGTGCTGCGGGGGTCTCATGCCCTTGCGAGAGGAGAGCTATGGTAGAGTAAAAGCCTAAAACAGACACAGGCTTGTGTGTAGCAAAATGACCGGCATGCAACCATTTAAGTCCCCATTTCCCCCATTACACCACAGGATTTAACCCACCACATTCATGTGAAATCAAGTGTGAACCCCCCAACCATAACAGCAGAAGGGACACGCTGGAAGAAATCAGCTTGCTCCTGTCAATTAAAAAATCCCTTGGTATAAAAAACAACAGCTTATGTAGCCTGATAAACATGAGAGAAAGAGAAATGAAACAAGGTTTGAGGCTTGTTTGGACATATATGCAAAAGACACTGCTGCACATAAACTTTAAAATGTCAGCAGCAGTCATAATACAGTGAACTGTTTTAAATAAGAGAAACACTGCAGGAGTCAAGCAAGTTTGCTTATTTAAGGGCTGGGAGAATAAAACTGTCCTGCCATCATGCAGGTAAGGCCCTAATACTAATATTTATATTATACACATATAAATACACATCATTTTTTAGCTTAGGAACATCATTCTACTAAGCGCATATCAATTGTTAGACAAGACAGAAACCAGTTCTAAGCTCTGCTGTCACACAGGGCTCATGTATCATTGCACGAACAAGCTTAATCAGCCGACTGCCAACACCTGTCAGTTCAACTCAGTCAAGTCTCACATCACAAAACATATGGATCACCACAGGAGAGAAATGTACTTAAAAAATGCTGACCTTGACTGAGTTGTTGACAGGTCAGAGTCATGGTGTGCTAAAAGCTGGACCACTGTGAAACTGCCAAATTCACCCATACACACACACACAGTAGCTGTAGCTGCCTGACCCACCCACATTTAAACAGTTAGATGTTACCTGCTGATTCACAGTGACACTAGTAGATAATCTACACTTGGCATACAAACTATAACAGAAATAATAATGAAATGATTTAAATTTGACCTTTTAACATGCTTTATCTTCAATAAGCTATTATAAGATTACGAAGGAGCAGTACATGTGTTGGGAAAGGCGAACGAATAGGATAGGCTTGTTTTGGAATACACAGGATTTTCATGAGCATGTGGGGTGCTGTGTGCAGGTTGTCATGTCCCTTCAAGCAAGCACAACACAAACCAGTTTTCTACAGAGACATTCAATTGTTCATCTAAGCTTACTGAACAGAACAGATTCACTAGCTCAGAATCTCCGACAAGCATGCTGGAAATGTTACTGTATGTTAACAAGTATTACTTAGTAGAGCATGACAAGGTGCAACTTCAAATATATTACCTGCCATTCCAGCCGACACCATGTGTACCTGTGTGGAGTCAGGTTCCAAAACACCGTTCAGTTTCTCTTTGGCAGTGGAGTAAGCAGCAAAGTAGATTGCTCTATTGGAAGAAGACAACAAAATGGTCAGTCCATGATACACCAGTACAAGGCAATACAAGTAATATATGCCATGTTTTTGTGATTTAGTGTAAAGCTAATTAGTCATAGTCAACTATGTGACCCCAGTAGCAATACAGCTTATCAATTACTCTACATTAACAAATAAAACTGTCCCCATGTCAAGTTCAGCTTAATGAGGCTTAAAAATGAATTTGCGGTAAAGCTGAGAAGAGAATTAACATTTAAATAGTCAGACAAAGAGTGTATTCATTACTAAGAAGCACATGCTATTATTTGTTTTCACTAATTATCTTTACTTGTTTTCACTAATTAAAAAGGGCTTAATGATTATGTTCATATTCATGTCTAAATACAAGTGTTTTTGCTTTTTCCCTTCTGGCAGCAATAACACTGTATAATTTGAAGTCTGTTTGATTTGTACCATTCATAATTTGTCAAATGTGGTTAATCAGACTGTTAATGACGCTCACATCTCCTCAGTCACATTATAAGACAGTTTTTGTCTGTGCATTCAACTTTAAATGCGCGTCACAGCTCAGGAGGCCTTGTTGCCTTTGCCTTCACTGCATCACCATTTATTCATGTATGATGTTAACAAAACACTCTATATATGCTTAGCACTGGCAGCATTAGCTGCTGCCCACCACCATTAGCCACCACTTTTTAGTGTAATTACCACTGAGGGTAATTAATGATAATGACTATAATATGTTAATACCTAACTGCAGTCAGTTAAAGAACAGTCAAATACTGTTCTCAACATACTGTTGCCATGCACACCACCTAGCAGTAAACAGCACAAAAACCGCTGAGAAAGCCAAGAAGATGAATGAGACCTAATTAACCATGGATCCCTAAAGTTTTTCCTTAAGTTATTACATCTTCTGAACAGCCCTAAACACAAAGATGGTCCATTTAAATAAGATAAGACACTACATTATAAACAGTTGGAGCTGACATGAAATGACAGCTTCATAGTCACTGACATCATAAAGTACACATGCTAACAATATGATGTGATGATAGTTTGACAAGAATCAGCTTACCTGGAAGGTGCCACACCCACCAAATTTGGCCCCAAGCCCCTGAAGAGAGAGCGAGGTCCTTCTTTCTCCAATATCAATCTAATTATATAGAAAATATACATCAGGACTCAACCTGCAAGACTGTGTGCATGTTTTAGTGTTACTCATTACCTGCATTTTCCACCATGTTGTTCAATTTACTGTAGTGTAATGTATAGTTTTAAATTGTAATTAAAATATGAAATGTATATGGTAACAATTCAGGTTATTTTTCCCCAAGCGTTTTTCTTTGGCCTGCAAAGATGTTCATCTTAGTCGCATAATCCATTCAACACTCAGAGAGACACTTCCAAAACCAAAACCACTTCAACTGTTTTGATGTCCGGTATGGATATTTAATATCCTAAGGATGGGAGTACTGTTTTTGTAATTCAATATAGGCTGCCATAAAATTTTATAATTTTCCAACCAGGATAAAACATGTACAATTTAACAACAGCATAACCTTTCCTTTGCTTTCCTTCCACACTCAGCAGGAACTTTAACCTACTTTCAAAGCCCTAAAACTAGCAATGATCTAAGAATAGCCTAATTGTCGGTAGTGAGTTGTTTGGCCCGACCAATGGATTGCTGGTTGTAATGAACACTACTGGGTCTAGAGGACACATAACAGCACATGCATAAAGATTAGCCTTTAGTTGCAGCACTGTGTTCAACACCAGTCTGAGAATTTGTGTAAGGCCTTAAACCTAACAATGCAAGTGCCTTGAGGTGACTTCTGTTGTGATTTGACGCTATATAAATAAAATTGAATTGAAAATTTCAACTACCAGATTGACTGGCCCTTCATTTTAATTTGACTAAGTTCATTAAAGTTGAGAGGTTCCACTGTGCTGTAAAACAATTTATCCAGGGCTCAGTGCAGTCCAGACATGATTTGGTTAGAAGGGACCAGGCCATTCTCTCCCTCATGGAACTGATCTAATTTCCTTCAATATCATGACTGGCAATCTACCCAAATCTAAGAGGTACTTGAGTAAGTATCCTTAAAGTAGGAAAATGCCTGTCATAACACACAAAATCTCACATCATAAATCAATAATTATGCAATAATCAATCCAACTCGAGCTCGAGCTTGGTTTAAACTTGTGTGCTTTTGTGTGTTGTTTTGCCAAAGGGTGAGATTATGGAACAAGTTTTCAGGGTCAAAAACAGCAACAACATGGTGCCTGCTGAGGAAAGAACCATAACTCTATAGCGATACCTCTCTGGGGGAGCAGGGAGAGGGGGAGCCATGAGCTGCATACATGAAAGCTTTGTTCTTTTTGGTTATTGCTCCAATGACCACAAGCTAGCAATATTTACTGAGGTCTACGTTTTATCAATATTTGAATACATTCAGTATGTAAGACTTAATGATTGTATAAGTGCGACTGTGAAAAATATACCCACTTGAGACAGTGCAGGGGGCCTGGTGGAGACATGCGGGCCACACTGGCCCCATTGACGGTACTGAGCTGAACCTCAGACACGTAGAAGGTGATAGAAGATGACTGCAGACGGGTCTTCACTACTTCCAGTGGACATGTCAGTATGGCTCCTACAGTGCCCCCACATCTGGCAGAAAGACAGAGATGGAAAAGGTGGAGGTGAGACAGCAAGCAATCTCCAGTCTCTCCCGACAGTATTGAGCGTTGTTCTTCGGTGCTGACAACATTTAGGATGATCGTAGGTATACAAAGCATCAGTTTTCTTGAATAAAAAAATTCACTAATGGTGTGGTTACTGGAATTCTAAAGATCCCTGGCACGTAGACAAGAAATGGCACAGTGTGGGAACAGCGAGAACCAGCCAGGAATGCTTTGTATTTCTTGGAGAATAACAGCAAGCCTCTGTTCAGTCCACACCCCATTCAAACTCATAGATATTTGTATTTGTACATAAGGACTTATTAAACAGGACTCAAATAACAGGTTTTGAGAGTAGAGCGCAGCATTGAAACTATTCACTTAATATAAAATAAATGTCTTCTTTTTTTAATTCCTTCCTATCTACCTACCTACCTTAAAATATTGATACCATTTACCAAAACACACTTTCATGACTGTGACTTGTAAAACAAATGATTTAAAATATTTTTAACAAAACTGTGCGTCAAGGTGTTAAGACAACATGACATGATATTTCATACAACCACTGTCCTAGATTCAGGGTGACCAGCTCAGGTATTTCAGGAAAGGCTGACAGGTAATTATTATATGACTAATAAAATTAAATAATATAAAACTAACACATGACTGATAATAAAGAACACAAAAACAGTATTTGGCTGCACTACATAAATAATCTGAACCTTAAGATGCTGTATTGTGCAGGGCCAAACAAGCACAACAAAAGTTCTGTCTGTAATTAGGGTTCATTTTCAATCAGCCTCAAAGAAGAGACAGACCTGTTAATAAAATATCTGGCAGGGTTAAACTAATGTGTGTCATGCAGTTACTGTATACACAATAGAGAAACTAGGACAGCGGCATGTGATAAATGTGTATGTATAATAAATCGGATTTGATCTGACTGAGGTTTCACCTTTAAGTCAAAACAGACAGTAGTAAAAGGACTTTACTAAAGACTACTACGACACAGTTTAGATGTCGCAATAGTCACATCCAATTATGCCTGTTTGGTTTCGAAACACTACTTTCTGAGTGACTTTTAGTGGCAGTCTGCCCACGTTTGTTTTGATGCACTAACGTTATGGCTGATGACGCCGAGAGCGGGCTAGGTTCACCTTTAACACTGGCGGTTTCTGGAACCGAAGACCACAGACAGATGATTATACTTCGTATAAACAAGTGCTATAACGTTACAGAACACTCTTCCACCATCTAGACATGTAGTTAATTCATACATCGATATCGTCATGTCACTGTAGCGTGTGACTTTGAGCTTAGCTCCCACGGGTGCACATGCATCGGTTAGCTAACTGGTGCTAACACTGGTCTACAGGTTAACACGGCGTACTAACCAAATCTTAATATAATAACAATGACAGTGCAAACATTCCAAGGTGTATAGCAACACCGGTTAGCAACGGCAGTTAACGTCTGTTAGCCATGAACGCCGAGCTAGCTAGCTCTACTCTTACATGTATGACACAAACATTTAGTTACTCACCCTCCAGCAAACAGATGAACCAAGGTATCTCTTTGACTCATTATTTATCATATTCGGAAACCGTCCACGGAGCACCACACGAGGATTTCGGGAATGGACGTGGAGAACCAGGGGATTCCGACCCTCGACCTAGCAAGCAAATGATACTCAGTACGTCTGTGTTGTGGTGGAGGTCATACGCGTTACAAAAACGAGGGTATACAACAGCAGCTAACGTAGCTAGCTGTCAAAGCTAACTGGTTTCCGGGGATAAAGGTCAATGTCAGAGCGACAGGTTTGCGTCTCGTCCTTGTGAAACAGAGCAACGTTAATGTTTCGCCATTCTGTGCGTGTATTTAATGTTGGTGAGTGACTATAGTCTTGTAGTAATAACACCGACCGTACACACGACTCGGCTCCGCTCACAGCGATGTGCCTCCCTCCCCTCTCTGTGAGCCCTATGGATCAGGTCGCAATGTTTATCATCGACCGGGAAGCCGCAAAAACGTAAGCGCTGATTGGCTGAGGTAGACCCCCCACAGCCCGCCCACGTCACTACTCATTCACGTGATAACGCTTTTATTTTGAAAGACAGATGTCGTTGTTCTGTCCAGCGTGAAGTGGGACTGTCTGTCTGTCTGTAGCTGCTGAGGCAACGTTAAACAGCAACGTGACAGACGTGCACACTTGCTATTTGGTAGTTAGTCTAGCAAAACAGTCAACATCAACTGTAGAGCCAGCACTGTCTACCTAAAGGCCTGAAGCAACGTAACTACTTCATAAACGCGTACATTTCACATCATCTGCTGACTGTTTATAGTCCAGCTACTTCTTTGTTGATTGTTGGAATCATGTCACGTATTTCACGTCGGAGCACAAAAAGACCCCGGGATAGATCTGACCTGATCTGACCAAGGAGAGATGTTTAAAAGCTCCACCGCCCAAATCGAGACTTGAATCCTGGACCCTCAGATTAAAGGTCTGGTGCGCTGAAAGTATTTACACACACAGTATAACAACGGGCACGGTCCTGGAAAGAACCTAAAATAAACATCACTATGTCAATAGAAGTGAATAAAGACACAATCTACAGTTTTGTTCTGGGCAAAAGTATATTCAAATGTGTATCTAAAGCTAATATGAGGTGTCAGCAGTCTGAGGTAATCAAATCAACTGGATGTACATACATATTTTAGTAGGATTAATATTTGTAGTTGGAAATTCCCTGTTTTGTGTTTCTGTGGACGGCTACAGCCGTGTTGAGTTGCTCTGGTGCATTGGATAATAACAAAAAGAAGGAATTCTGTGCTACAAATGCTGCAACTTTGCAAGATGTTCATCCTACTTAGACTAATTTAGTATTAAGTCTTATATTGTTTTCAGATAATGATAATGAAGGATCACAGCCAGTAACCTTCTTTAGTCTATGTTAGTCATGTTCAGAGCACTTGACTATTGTTTTACGACACACTCAAACTAACTGGGAACAAACTGTAAGCATATTTATCCTACTTTACAGGGTAGCTTAACAGAAATCTGTAAACTATAATAATTGCTCTAACATAGACCAGAAGGTTCTAAGACCTACACCCTGTTTGGTTTTCCATAGCCTGCAAGTCACCAGATCCTAAAACATAATACAAAGGTACAGCAAGTATGAGAACTCATCCTATATGTAGGCTCTGGCACAAAAGAAAAGTTTTTGAGTTTTAGAAATTCTATGAAAAAAATTTGACTTTTAGACTATGACTTAAATTTTGCCATGTGCTGCCCAATAATGGTTATTGGCTACCTTGTTCACAATTTAGTGCTAAGTGGTACAAATATCTGTC
>JAUBNQ010000005.1:8463053-8475080 GCA_032353495.1 Ctenopoma kingsleyae | reverse complement strand
CGGCTGCTCGCCTCTGTGGCAAGACAAAGCTGCACGTCGGCACGGTAACTTGTACCAAGTCCTGCACACAGAAGCAACAAGTAGAAGGGGGGAAAAAATGAATTCGGGAGGTGTCTAATGTCACAGTGGCGTACACGACACTGGAAGCGGCTCCATGCGTAATGTTCTTCATAAAGCAGTCAGTAGGGTTGTTTCGCCGACATGGAAGATTAATGAGCGTAAGTAGCTAGCTAACTGTTAGCTGGTAAACTAGCAGAGACTAGTCGACACTTTTTTGTGGTCCAGTAACGTTAAGCTACGTGCAGTTATTCCCTTCAGAAAGTGTTAACTTCCTGGTAAATGATTTTTTTCCGTACTTCTTGTCAATTGTGCTACTACATTCTGTTGTTGAATTCGGCATTTAAACCGTATGTGAAGTGGCTTCTCTTGAATGGAACATGAGACTTTTATTGTTTGTTTTTTTTTGGTCCTCCTCCATCATAAAAGTCGACAACGAGCAGTTTGACAGATGATACGTGTCTTTTGTTAGCCCAATGAGCACGTAAAGACTTGTTATGCAGACAAACTAACTAATGCCTCCCTTAATCTAAAAAAAAACATTTGTTTCAGACTTATACTGAATACGAATTTCAGACTGTTAAATTCCAGTATTTTTGACTGGAGTTTGGTTAGACGGATACTGACTCTACAGGTGAAATTCTTTGTCGTCCTTCGTTCCTCCAGCTGCACTAAACACATATCATTATATCACCACCAATGCGGACCCTTGTGTAATTTTAAGGCACGATAAATGTCTGTTTCAATCCAGCCTGCACTGTGACTAGGTTTAGATGTAGACCTGAACAATTTGGTCTGGGAGTATTTTTAGGCCGCTTAATGGTAGGGTTTATTGTTTAGGGCCACATTTAGTTTGTTCCTCCTTCTTCCTCCTTCCTATGGTGGAAAATGTATAGGTGTCTTGTATTGAAAAGCAAAAAAAAAAAGAGCAAAATTATGAATTTGACTACGTATTTGTTTCTGTTTCTTATAAGTTGTAACTTTAAATCTTGATCATAATTGGTGTTAATCCTTTTTATATGCTTTTTTTTACATGAGGGGTAGAGATCTTACCTTTACAGCTGAAACATACTTATATAGTAGTATGAAACATAATAAAAAGATTGCGGCTGTTTAAATGGTGATCTACTAGGTTTATGACGTGACTCTCTTATAGGCCATGGTTTTTGAACACATGACATTTGGTAATGTTTATAGTTGTGTCATGTATTTCACTGTAAAACTGTCATTTTGCCCAACCTTCTACAATTATCTGTCAGAGAAGAAGCACACTTACCATGATCTCCAGTGATTTTAGCCTACACTGTGGCAACGCAGCCACAAACAGCTGAGTTATTCAGTAAGGTCACTGAGGTTCTGTAAAGTATTATGGGAGACAAAGGAAGAGTGTAACTGATGTTAGCCATGGTGCATTGGGAGACGTACACCACAGGTAATTTAATGGTAATGGCTCTTGGAATGCATTGAATACTGTATAGTAATGGTGATAGATTGTAGTATACAACCATCAGACCATCTTAGGGCCAGTTGAAGTCATGTTTAGATTTGTCTACACTACAGACACGTTGCTGTACAACTGGACCCCTAATAGTGCTTCTTTTCATCTATGTTGTGATGATAAATACTCGCTTTATTAGGTAGCACTTTTCCCAGTCACCAAGCTGCGGGTGTACTGGCTGATGCAGAGTTCAGCTCCAATGTGCTTTTATAAACTAACATCGAACTGCATCTATAAACCACTTCTTAAATATATGCAGAGGCTTAAACTTACTTCTTCAGTTGTGCATGGCTTCATCTTTGGCTCTGGCTGCATTATTTTCAATATCATTTGAACTAATAATTTCTCTTTAAAATGCTACAACACAGATGTTCATCATAACACTGGAGCCTCCAATTTTCTGTGTTCTTTCCTTCTTCTGACCAACAAAACAACTTAAATAATAATTTTACCATGTAATTTATATTTTTTGCCACACTGTATACATTCCTATAAGCTCATTCGCTCTTTGTGTCCAGAGTGCAGGCATGGATAGTAGTCTGGATGGCTGACGGACAGGCACACGGACCAATCACGTGAGAAGATGCTGGCTCGTAACCGCTTCCTTCTCCTGGTGGTTGTGGGTGGGGCCGCACTGGCCATCATCAGTCTGAGCCTCCAGTTCTGTAAGTCTACTGATTGTGTTAGTGCTCAACTTAGCTGTTTTATGTGTTCATTGTCTCTGTTAAACCTTTGTGCACTATTCAGATTTGACGAGAATCAGTTGTGTTCATTAGAAAAGTTGCTCTGTTCTTTCGTTTACATGTGTGCTCATGTTTCTATATTTATATCCTCTCGTTGCATTCCCATTAAGCGTCCCCATTCATACTAAAACAAAGCAGAATCCCCTGTAGAGTTCCTATAAATATCCAGCATCAACAGTGGGCCTCTGGATGTTCTGAAACCTTCTGAGAGTCTGCTACAACACTCTGTGCGTTGTGGAACAACTAGGTGTACACAATTGAGTCCCCATCACGTCATTGTTCAGCATCTCCTGTAGGTATTGTCTAGACAGTATATCCCTCCCAGCCACGGTGAATGCAAGGAAATCACCACTCTGTAAAAAGACTCTCTGGTCTCTCCTGCACTGGATGTGATTTGCAAGCCTCACAGGGGAAATACTCTGGGCGATGAAGCAGAAGGGGAGTGCAGTACAAATGTAAAGTGTAAGATTAAGCTATTTTGTGCTTGATTCCTTAAAACCCCAATGTAGTGCAAGTGTTTTTGGTGATTGAAGACTTGTGTCTGGACAAGCATATAGGATTAAACTCCCATAAATCATGCTCACACATGGGATTATAGTGAAATTCAGAGTGACGGAGCTGGAATTTTGAACGGCATCTTTGCCAACATTTTCTCTCCTCCAGCTCATCTCCGTTTTGTGAGATACTGTTTCATCTTTTAAAGCCGAGTGTACAGAAAGCTATCACTTCTTTGTCTCCTAATTTTTCTTTTTGCTTTAAATGTCACAAGATCACAATGCAACATACAAAGAAAGAGCAAATGGGTGCTTGCTCATTGAGTGTTTGCACTTTGCAATCCCAAGTACACCCGGGCTTCTCCAGTCATCACTCGCCTCCTCCTCACCCTGCTAACAATGTGTGCTTGACCGTGTAAGAGGAGGTTGCTGTGCAAGTTGTTATTAATGCCTATCTGTCAACCCCACTCTCATCTCCTGCCCTGTAATCTTTTCCTTAGTAAAATGTTCATAGACAGTGAAAGACTCGGTAGTGTCTATGAAACAACCTTCAAAAAAAGTGTGTATACGTACCTGTCTCTCTGATTTGATACTGTTGTGTTGTCTGCATCGGAAACATGCTAGTTTCTTAATTAAGGGACTTTGTTTCTTGCGGGAACATTCACTTAAGAACTCCAAACTGTTCTGATTTTATTTTTTCATCAGTTGCACTGCTGGAGAAAGCCGCTGTCATCATTTATTCATCAAACATAGAGAAGGATTTGAGCCACATTCCAGGAAAAGCAGGGGATGAAAGTGTATGGGATTTGTCCTCATGGTTAATTGATGATCAACTTCTGTTTTTGGTAGAATCTTCTGCAATTGCTCTCTCTCAAATAATCTACTTCATCTTGTCTGCTCGTCTGCTTTACCCCTTGCTATTGGGAAAAGCCCTTCCACATGTTTGTTATTTTTGTTTAGAGCATTACTATGAAAGACTGAATGACAGATGATGATTGATGACAGACTAAATGCTTCTATGGCTCCAGGCTGCCTGAAATTAAAATGAGAAGGCCCCGAAGGGTGTGCCGTGATGATTGACATTTGGGGGACTCCTTAAGGGGAAAAAAAGGACAACTATAGTAGTGGGAATTAAAGTGACTGAAACAAAAAATGAGCTATTCTGAGACATTAGCAGTGGTGAAAGGACAGTTGAAGCAGAGCTTGATGAGAGTAAAATGCTACAGGAGAGATGGTGGATTTACATTGAGAGTGGAATGTCACAGGAATGTCATACAGCGGCTTCACAAAGTACTCAGACTCCAAAGTACTCAGCACTCACAATTCTGCAGTGCTGGTGCACTGTCTGAATACTTTCTGAAGCCATGCAATTTAAATGAAATGCTGCTCAGATAATTTGAAAGCTGGTGACATTTTCTAATTGCCAGTTTTTGAAAATCTTATCCAAAACAGTAATCCATTAACAAATGTCTTTACGTGCTCATTGGGCTAACGTCCAAATTTTTGCATTCCTGTTTCTAACAATGTGCTGGCAGTGTCAGAGATGGTGTGCTGCCAGAGAAGAGATGGGACTGTACATAAAAGTCTGGATACTTCTTTATGTAACAGCAGGGACAAATATGTATCAATAGACACAGACACTGTAGCACAGCTAGTGTCCAACGTGCCTGAAAACAAGCTGCCTGAGTGGAACCTGTAATTGCGATACATTATCTTCTGTACCTAGTTTTTGGTCAGTTGTACCAACAACTACTTCTGCTTTTTCATTTCTTTCCTACAAGCTTTAGGATCAGATTGTGAAACACCTTTTACTGGATCTCAGTGCAGCTCCTGATACCATCTGGCACAATATACGGTTGCAAGAAAAAGTAATGGCGCTGCTAGCAATTTCCTGATTTTCGGTATAAATTGGTGATGAAATGTGATCTGATCTTCACCTAAGTCACAAATATCAACAAACAAATTTTTTTCAAAGTTGATAAAACACACAGTCGTGATCTTGTTTCATGTTTTTACTGAACATACAGAGCACTGGTGGAGAATGTTGCTATGTTGCTTTTATCAATCTTCAATTCTTTAGCTGTTACTCTACACTTGTTTTCCTCTCATTGAGTATTCTGCATTGTGTCTTTGGAGTGATCTTGGCTGGATGCACAGTTCTACTGAGTGTAGCTACAGCACCAAATCATATCCATTTACAGACAGTATGTCTAACTGTGGACTAATGACTATCTAAATTCTTTCAGATTACTTTGTAGCCCTTTCAAACTTAAGCAAATCAACAACTCTTGATTGTAGATCTTCTGACATCTATTTTTTGCGAGGCATGGCACAAACCAGCTGATGATGCTTGTGAAAAGCATACTGACACTGAGGTTTTTTTTACAAGTTGGAGTAGTTCTAAACTACATCTCCACTTTCATTTATTTGATTACACTCTGGGTTTGCTAACACCTTGCTCCAGTTGATGTTTAGTAGGATTGCCATTACTTTTCCTCTGTCACTCTGTATAGTTATTGAATGTGTTCAATAAAAACATGAAAGATCAACTAAGAAATATTGTATTTGTTGATATTTATGACTTTGGTGAACACGAGGCAGAGAAGCTGTAAATCCTTCAAACTTTAGAGTTATAAGGGAATGTTAATGAATAATGGCATTTTGATTTATTTTTGTGTGTTATTACCTGCAAAAAAATCAAGGATATATTTTGTTGCTGCCTCTTGGTTTCTTATCTCAAGACTCCAGGAATCACCAGGAAGTCAGAGCAGTGGAAAATAAGTCCCTGCTTCCCTGTATAACCTGTATCCTGAATGTAAATATGTGTTGTTTGTAGCCGTTACTTGTAGCTGCCGTAACAATGAACACATATGTATTTAGATGAGACTGGATTGAGACTGGACTGTCAGCCAGCCAGTTCACTGCAAATGCATGACGAATAGCATTTGTGCTGAGAAACTCACTTCACATAATGACTGCAACTGTGAGGGGAGGTTGTTTAGTCCTCCTTCCATAACATTTCACTTTATTTTCCTAGTCATACATACAGTTCAAAAGTACACATAAATTTCTCATGTCATTATAGTGTAACACATTGTGTGGGCTGAAGCCTTTCCCAGCATGAATTTGGCAGTTGCCAGTCTACCATAGGAGACCCCTGTTAGTAAAGTGTCCACCTATGTGTCCAAATGTCCACAGAGTACTTAATCTGTCTCAGTATTTGTTACACTTTCTTTTTTTTTTACTGCTCATTGGTTACCACAGTTTGGTCAAGTACTTTAAGTGGGAACACACCTTCATAATTTCAGTCCTAACCATATTCTAAGAGGACCTGTTCACCACCTAATTACCGTGGTGCCATTGCTGACACAAATCTGTTTGTGTACATCTTTAAGGCAGTGCACCCTCTCTGCCTTCAGCTAAAAGTCAAACTGCATTTATGTGTGTATAACGAGTGGTTCACACCAACATGGGGGTGGAAGATTTATCATGGAGTTCTATGTTTAGCTCCATATTTGTGACTAAAGATGTACGGATCATTTAAACGTAACAGCTTTCTGTCATTTAGACATTGGACACTTTTACTTTAATGTTCCTTATTTTAGCACCAGGTCACTTTATGCACAGACATCAACAATATGATGGGTTTTTTTTTTATATAACATCCTGTGTGTTTAACTAAAAACATTAACAGTCTGATGCAATGAGTTGCTCTTTGCCTTTTTCAGTTAAATAAGGTAATTGATAAGTTAATTTTTGTTTTACATTATTATAATAATAATAATCCTGCTACCCACCAGATAAGATAAGACCTAAACAATATGACTGCACGCAGTTCAAACTTGCAGTATGTTGAAAATAACAAGTAAATGTTACTAGGTCCGACCTAGTAAGATGGTGTTGCAACTTTTATGGAGAAGTGACCAGGGTGCTCATCCAGACATGAAGCCGACATGTTCAGATGCTGTCACACTGAAAAGGAAAGAATGTCTGAAAGGGGCTTTTGTGTAAGCGTATGAACTCTTAAAGCACTGAAATTGGAAAAAGAGATTTGTCAAATTGAGTTGTCACTTTCATTGAAAGCACTTTCAGACAGTCCTCTGTTGCAGGATTTCCACTGCTTCTGTAACACTGAAATTTTCCCAGTGTGGGATGAATACAGGCTTACCTTATCTTAATAATAATCATAATAATGATAATAATATCACAGTTCATGAGTTTACCATTAGGAGAACATTGGACAACAAGAGTTGCAATGAAGAAGCCACTAGTCTCCAGAATTAAGCAGATTCTACAGCAGAAAGTCAAGGTATCCAACTAAAGTTCAAGAAAGTGGATTATGCAGCAGACAACGATCCTGAACACAGAAGCTGTTCTACCAGAGAACAGTCTGAGTCAAAGTCCTGACCTTAATCCTGTAGCATTGCTGTGATAGAACCTGAAGCAAGCAGTTCATGCAAAGAAGCCAACCAGCATCCTAGCTGAAGCTGTTCTGCTAAGAAGAATGAGCTAAAATCACTCCACTCTGCGGGTCACAGCGGTTCACTGAAGCCACAGTTTCACATTCTTTTCGTGCACACAAATTGGAGATTGGATAATTTCCCACAATAAATAAATGAATATGTGTTGTTTTTTGTCTGATTTGTTTAACTGGGTTCCCTTTGTCTAGTTTTAGGATTCATGTGAAAATGTGATCCTGTTTTGGGACATAAAATCCTAAAGGGTTCATAAATTTTGAAGCACCACTTTAGGTGGATAGATGGAAACACATTTTAAGTCCTAAATGCCTGCACTCCAGCCACATTTAGTCTGGGTACATTAATTTGTGATACTGTGAGTGTGTGTTTGTGCTACAGTTTTCACTCTGTGCCATTGCTGTGTATTCATTCGGTAGTGTTGAGCAGCCACTTACAAAAGCTCCATTGTGTAGGTGACTGTGACTGAGCTGGCCTCCAAAAGTTTGGTTAGTTCAGGCAGACGTGTGGATGGTAGCGGCGAGGTGGGGGTGGTAGTGCACGGGGGCAGAGTATAGAGAGGGACAGGTTGTGGTAGTGAATAAGCTCCAGTGTGTGTGGCTGGTCCTTAAGCTACGGAGAAGTCGTCAAAATGGTCTCCACTCTCGCAGCACACCTTTTATTTTTCCTCATCAGTGGTGAGTTCATTCAGAAATCTATGTCATCTGTCAGAACTCTTTTGAGGAACTTACTACTTAATGTCATCTATAAATGTTTTTTGGAACTTATTTAATTTGAGATTTTTCACTGTTTTATTCTGGGTGTCGCTCCCGGTGCCAAACAGTAATCTCAACAAAATGTACCTGGACTTTATGTAGTATTTTAGAGTTTCCTTTCAACTTGAAACTGAACTTTTGTGCCAAGATGTTCATGACATTTGCTCTCATCACTTTCATTGTTCTGTGATGTTTAATGACTAGTCCTGAGTGAGATCTCTTTGTTCAGCATTTATCTGCTACTTGTACAGTATAACTGGCACAAAAAGTCAGTTTATCACAGTTGCCTTTGTGCTTAAAATATGTCAGCTGTTGAGATGAAGTGATATCTTGCTGTTCAAGAGACATGTGAGATATAACTAAAAGTGAAAGTTTGCATCCTGTTTTCATCCGGCACCCATCACTGCCTACCTCAGCCACACAGCTGCTCTAAAGTTTATACTGAACGTTTTGACTCATCTACTAACGGAAAGTCCTCAAACTGTTGTGAAGCTGACCTTCACAACAATTTGTGAAGGTCAAATCTGTATAGCTTATAAATGTCAGAGGGAAAAGTGGTCATTGTAAATTAAGTTTCTATCCAGTTTTAGAGCAGATTTTAACCACACTTCCAAATAACTGGCAAAAGAAAATGACTTCCACTACCATTATGTGAATATTAGTAGTTGTCTTAAATGAATATTTATTGTTACTTGACAAAAACACAGAGCTGGGGTGAAAATGATGTGGAAAGCTGTATTAATGAATGTGAATGCTATAGAAACATTTAGTCTAGGAGTGTGTCTGTGTGTGTGACATGAGCTGGGTATCTGTCTTGTTAAAGGGGCTTATGGATTCAGCTTTTTTTTTTTCCAGAGTTGGATCTTTGTGAATGTCCCTTCCTGTTTCTATTGGACCATTTTTCCCTGAGGTCACAGGTCACTGGTGTCCAGGCAACACACTAGGTACCAGTGAGGGGCTTTAGGGTAAAAAGCTGTTGATGTGGAGGTGGACTTTTGTTAAACAGTTTTCTTAATTTTAGACACTACTTGTTCTATTAGCAGTTCTTGTCTGTTGCTATAAATTATTCCTTGTAATCTCTCCTTATCTGCTCATTTAGCATTTTTATATTATTTACTTTATCTGACTGTATGAAATTAATATTGAATTTATCAGTCATAAGAGAAGTATGGGTGACAGTATTGGTTTGTCAGCTGTTCACCAAGTAGGTTTAAGCTGAAATATCTCAGCTATTTGATGCATTGCCATGAAACTGTGTACAGACATCCATGATCTCCCGATGATGACAAATTACTTCCCTACATTTTAATGCCTTTTTCTCTGGCGATGGCCATAGCTGGAGGCATTCTGATTTCCAAATAGGTCCACTCGCCCTGTTCTTGTGAACGTGATGACTCAGGAAAATTTGTAACAGTCACCCACTTGCACTCAAGGATTAACGCTGATGTTCCCTTTAGTGCTCCCTTCGTGCAGATATTCTGTGACAGGGGTGAGTGACAGCTGGTGACATAAATTAGCAGGACAATCCAGCAAACAACTTGCAAACAAGAATAGCAAACATTGTTGGCATGTCTGTCCCTTTTTTCATTTGGTTTTATATCCTTTTTTCTTTCTTTCTTTTCTACAGTAAACCTGATCCCCATTACTCCCATAGCAGAGGAGCAGATATTCCAAGCTGCTGATGGAGATGCTGGGGTGGCTTTGGGAAAGAGCCGAAAGAGAGTGTTACCAGTGCCACACACCCAGGAACCTAACCCCATATCTGAGGCGTATGGTTATTGCAACACTCCGAACCGCACGGAACAGGCCTGGGAGGGTGAGTCCCGCATAGTGAAACTCTGCCTAGTCTGACTCATAACTAGATGCCTTGGTTACACCCACGAAACAAGCTGATTTGATTGCCATCATATAAATACTTAATATAGTAATACTGTCAGATTTAGTGCGTCAGGAATTGAGGAATGAGTCAATTGTATGAAAGTCTTTTCCACTAGATTACATCATTCTCCTGTCTTTTTAATTTACCATTAATGACACACACACTCACAGTCTATTCTGCAGTAATCTACAAACTTGTTTGATTCTTCTTTTGGTTACAAGATTTGTTAAATTAACATTTGCTTTTGCAAGATGTAATGTATATAAACTTTTCCAGCCTTGTTTGGGCTCCTGAGCTGAGTTTTTCCTCCTTATGTTGAAAAATATGCTCCTGCTGCATCTTAAGGAGAGACTGAAGCAAAACAGTAAATTTAGGGTTACAAAACCAAAACTATAAGCTCAAAGGCTTTAAAAAAGTCTGTCGACCTGAAATGAAGTGCAGTTAAATGTAATTATCTGTGGGTTCATCATTATGAGTGACATGTTACACATTTGATGTAAGTTGAAATAATAGTGTCAAATCTTTGTATAACAGAAAAGATTATTCTTTTTATGTATATGTGGGTTTGTGAATTGTTTTACTGTTACAGTACACTACACAGAAT
Source organism: Ctenopoma kingsleyae (assembly GCA_032353495.1). Taxonomy (NCBI): domain Eukaryota; kingdom Metazoa; phylum Chordata; class Actinopteri; order Anabantiformes; family Anabantidae; genus Ctenopoma; species Ctenopoma kingsleyae. The sequence goes on along the minus strand of JAUBNQ010000005.1, from coordinate 8,464,575 downwards.
ATAAAAGGAAGAGAGATTTCTCAAACATTTCACATTCCGCAAGTAAGAAATAAGCTTGATATTAATGCACATTATGTTATCCTTCAAGCTAAGGTACTAACGTATTAAAATGACTGTTCAGTGATGATTAGTCACAGTTCCCCTGGTTCTCCATTTAACAATTATTGTGTTCCAAAATTGAATTTGCACTAATATTATCCTTCAAGGTGATAGTACTGTTTGCATTTCAGGTTTTCTGCTGAGGTGATTAAGTTGCTATTGCCAACAAGTGTAGTACCACAAAGTGAAGTCCTTTCAAAAGCTCTTAATTTTTTTTTGTAATTGAAATAATCAAAAAAAAGTTAATAACATGTACTGTCAGTACTGTGGGCTTTTATATGAATGCTGATGAGTCTCTTCTGACAGGTCACAGTCCTGCTGACTACAAGCTGCTGTCTGTCCAGGTGATGATTCGTCATGGAGACCGCTACCCACTCTACTCCATCCCTAAGACCAAACGACCTGCCATTGACTGCACCCTGTCCATCAGCAGGTATGCATACATTTCTAACAAAAAATGATTAAGGTACTATATATAACATTTTAAGCATCAATACGTCATAGCCAAATTAGCTGAAGTTTCCTGGTATTTGAGGATCTTTTTTCTGTGGTCTGTGTCCCTCCATTTGTGCACTTTCCCTGTAATACTAAACTGAGGTGGCAGAGGTATTTCTGAAAAATAGGTAATAAAAAAATGGCAACAAACTACATTTACATATGCACTACATACAGTAGCATACACAACAATTTGTTACAGTCCACATCAAGCAGAATAACTAAAGACATATAATGGAATGGGGGGGATTAAAACAAGCCTAAAAAAAGCATGGTTGCTGTTTTAATTAAACCAGGTCAGAGAAAAGGAGTCAAAATGCCACCAGGATTTAAGATGGATTCCCAAGCACAGTCTCAGGCACTTCTATCTGATGCCTAACAAGAATATCTGCTGGAAAGTGGGAGAATGTGAGACACTAATTACTGCAACAGCTTAGGATATTCTCCTACAAAAACTGCTGCCTTGTTAGCAGCTGTCAGAAAATTTGTTCATTGTGTAAAAGAGAAAACCTTTCTACAGTTTTCGGTTTGTGCTATTTGTTACACATAATAGTAATCCATGCGTATGACAATAAATCAGAATCTTTACCAGATCCACTTTCACAATCCCGTTCACCGTGTTACTGAGAGCGGGTGGGTTAGGTTTGCCTCATCAGTTTCTCTGTGCTTTGGTGCAGATGGATTCACACACATACACACAAACATATTTGCATGTGTGTGTGGTCTGTTGAGGCACAGTTGTTAACAATATTATCTTGTTTGAGCAACATCCTCATTGAGGAACTCTGGAAGTGTTTCTGCAGCAGAATCTCCCTACAGAAATGGGGGTGGAAATTATACACACGCTCAAATTAATATTATTATCTTCTTTAATTCATTTTGCACCACTCTCTTTCTCTGTATCTTTTCAACTCAGCCTCCACTTGGC
>JAUBNQ010000005.1:8443050-8461183 GCA_032353495.1 Ctenopoma kingsleyae | reverse complement strand
AAGAGCTGCACCATCCAAAGTGGGATGGATGCCGTCTCTTCTAATCAGCCCAGGTTTTCTCCAAAACGTCTTCCAATTGTCTATGTAGCACACGTTATTGGGACACCACCTAGACAGCCAGCGATTAAATGACGACATGTGGCTAAACATGTCATCAGTGATCAGATTAGGAAATGTCATTAGATTAGCAGGTATAAACTAAAAACTAAAATAATGCACAGAAAATTAAATTATAGTGCTTTATGAAATAACCAATAGCCAGTGGCACTAAATGAAAAGTCACATAAGTCAGACAAATTAGCATTCATCCTCTGGGAACCTTGAATATTGTCTTCCACAGCTTTCGTGCTAAGGTAGTTAAAACCATTTGTACCCAAATAATTTTTGCACCTTTAGGTCTAATAAAATACATAAAAAAGTAAAATTTGTCTATTTTTAAATTTATATTTATTACTTGGCTCAATGTATTTTAAATATGAACGCCATGATAAGTCCAATTGCAAAAGAGGAACTGGGTAGTGACATCTAGTGGAAACTGGTGTAATCTGAAGTTAGGAAGGAAGGAAAATACTACCACATCGTTGTAATTTTTTGTTTTATGGGAATTAGAATTTGTATTACAACAGGAGTTTCCTACTATGGGAAAAACAACCATTTCACTCTGCACTGTTCCATAACATAAGGAAGAATTAAACTGTTCATGTTCACAAAATTTTAAACTTTAATTTTGTCCAATGTGCACAAAAAAAATAAATCATATCAGGTCACAGGTCTGTCTCAAAACAAATCACTCATTATTTGTCATGACTCCTCCTCTTTTGCATAGACCTTGCCTAATTTAACCCCATCCCTGTTATTTCCCCACATTTCACTTTCTGTTTGGACACGACTTGTTTGTTTTACTTAACTGCGTCTTTTTATAAGGCAGAATTCCAAGAAAGCCAAACAGAAGCGAGCGGATAAACACTATGTTGGCAGAGAGTTTGAAAGCTTTGAAGGATCGATGTTGTTGACGCCATAATGGCGGTGCAGGGGTTTAGATGCAAAATGGTTTTTGGGTTATTTTCAGTTTGAATATGCTTCTTTGTAGGCAGATGGAACATCAAAAACAGTCTGTTCATACTAATTATAAATCTCTGGCAAATTCACTGTGGTCCAGCTGAAAAACAGGAAGCATAATATAAACACAGCAACAGAACGGACAGTCAATTATAAAGATTCTGTACAGTAATAATAATGTAGGTAGCTCTGTTTTTATTTAGACCTTGGTGTAATTACAGGGATCTGAACTAGCGTATGCCTTGGCCTGCATCCTTACAAAAAGCTGAGGTGTGTGCGTGCACGCGTGCATGCTTGTGCACGCTGGCTGGCACCAGCTTGCCGACCCACTGTCTCTGTCTGCGGTTAACTGAGCTCTCTTCAGCAGGGAACATCTCTTCTCCCTTTCCTCTTATTCTTCAATCAATACAAAATTGTCAGGATGTCAAGATTTGTGTCTTCCTTCATCAATCATCCCATATCCTTTTGTGTTTATTCCTCTGCCTCATTTATCCTACCTCCTTTTCCTCCTTTTTTCATCCCTTCCTCTCTCCTCACTGATCTCTTTCCCTGTCCTATACTGTGATAATAATCCTGCTTAATGTAATTGGGCTTTAATCGTTGGTTAGCAACAATCAGCCTAATAGACAGCCTGGCTGGCTCTTCACACACACACTAGCATCCCAATCCGCTGACTTCTATTCTCCCAGAGTAGCCAATTAAATCTAGATTGTCCCAAAAATTCCCCTCAGCAAACTGATCTGCTGATGGCAAAGCTGGATGGAGCACCTGTGATCACAAGATCTCATTTATTTCAACAGCTCCAAGTGTTCATGTGCCTTGTGGTGCAAATATTACGTAACTGCATTTTATACAAGGAGATGTGTGGAAGGATGGTGGCGACAACTGCCAATGCAGCGTGACAACAAAAGAAAGTGATGCCCTTAAAAATAAAACATTCAGGCCAGTGTTTTCTAAAAACATCTGAAATTAGAATAGTACTTAGTTTGACAGAAAAAAGGGATATAGTACAAATCGTGGTCATGTGATTGTCCTTCATATTGGTGGCTGTAGATGCCAGATTGTGTTTACTGTGTTCAGTCAGTTACAACTGTCACCAGAATGATTTAAAGGTAGCGACAGAAGGTCGTTGTTTTAATAGCGTGTTTCTGAACCGTCCCTGATCACTATGGAAACTGTGTGTGTGTGTGTGTGTGTGTGTGTGTGTGTGTGTGTGTGTGTGTGTGTGTTAGAGTGTGTGTGCACTCTTTTAATCTGAGCGGGCTGAGCTTTAACACCGCCTCTCCCACCCCCCCACCCAGATTTGTTATATTAAAGTGTAATCTTCAGTCATCTCTAATCTATTAGATCACCAACTGCTCCTCTCGCTGCCCTCATCCCTGTCATTGTTGGTGAGTGTGTGTTCATACATCTGTGTGTGTGTATGTGTGTCCCAAGGCAACACATTCTTTCATCTTTTTATATCTCCATCTCCCATATTCCCACCCACACATATATTGAACAGCCCCGGAAAGTTGTATTATAGAGACACCTGGTGGTGGATGTAGGGAGTGGACACAAGTAGCTGGATACTGAGCATGTAGAAATGCAGTTGTATTTAGAATATTCAGGTCAGGTCAGGTTGGGGAGCATGCATTGGTACAGCGCGTTGCTGCAACCGCCACACGATTGTTCTTCACGATTGATTTTGGGAGATTTGGGATTTAACTGTAAAATCACAGCTAAATTGTGAGAAATCAAATGTCACAAGAAAAAGTTTGCTGTCTGCTTAAAAGTTAAAAGTCTGCTTTTAATTGTTAGAATCTACAAAGTTAAGAAGTCACATTTTGCAGGCAGTAACCTAAAATAACCAACTACAGCTATGATACAAGGTTATATAACACACAAACCAGAGGATATTCGTCTGCACTTTATTCTATTCAGCATGTTCTTCAAAATGTCATTTCTTTGATGCCAAGAGGTCAGACAAAGATTTAGATTAAGATTAAAGATTTAAATTCACAATAACTGTGAGACGGTTGGTATAAATGGCATGCACTTCTTGCTATGGTCCTAACAGGAAACTAAAGTGTCAGTGTGTGGAATCATGTGACTATATCTAATGTGCCGTAAAATGTTTGACAAAGCAAACATTGTTCTGCATGTGGTGCGTTATTGAGTTTTATGTTTTGAGGTAGATTATTTAGCTTGTAGCTGTCATTAAAATGAAACTGTTTCCATCATGTCATTTAAAACCTTGGAATATACTCAATTTTTCTACAATTGTTTTATAGCTGCAGTAATGATCATTGTAATTTTACCTGATGACGTTATGGAGTTATCTGAAAATAATACACATTCTACAACATACTAATCTTGTTCTTTACCACTCTCAGGAAACCTTCCCACCCTCTTATGAACTCCTTCATCACTCACATGGGCCAGGGAGGGCGTGGTCACTGGGAGCCACCACTGGCCACCGTTCCCCGTCTGCCCAACCATAGTGCCTGTGAGATGGGAGAACTCACGCAGACAGGTAGGCAAGGAACCAGACAGTTTTATTTTGATCTCATCAACCAAATCTGAGTTTTCACAGACCAATATAACATTCTAATAGTGTCTACAGAAAAATCTTTACATCAATCCAGTAATTTTAAAGTTAATGTCTTATCTCTTGTTGTCATTTGTTCTTGACACTCTTTGTTATAAAGATCAAAGAAACCCTCATCTTTTCTCCATCCCTTTCCAGGTGTGGTGCAGCACTTGCACAATGGCGAGGTTCTTCATCAAGCCTACAAGCGTCACAATCTTATCCCCTTAGATTGGTCACCACGCCAGGTATGGGTGGAGACCACAGGTAAGAGCCGGACTCTGCAGAGTGGACTGGCCTTCCTCTACGGCTTCCTCCCAGATTTTGATTGGACAAAGTTGACTGTGCGTCACCAGTGGAGCACGTTGTTCTGCGGCTCAGCCTGTGACTGCCCCGCTAGGAATAAATATCTGGAGGAGGAACAGAGGAGGCAGTATCGGCTCCGAGTGGCTGATACTGAGCTGGAGAGGACTTATGCAGACATGGCACGCACTTTAGGTCTGCTTACCCGCCAGCTCAGAGCTGCAAACCCTATAGACTCCCTCCTGTGCCATCTGTGCCACGGTCTTTCTTTTCCATGTGTTCCCACAGGAGAGAGTGGCATGGGTGGATGCCTCACCACGGCACAGTTTGCTGTGATTCGTCGGCAACAGCTGGATGATGAGGTGGATCGGAGAAGAGTAGGGCTGTATCATAAATATGCCATCCTGGCTATGTACCCCTACCTCAACCGAACTGCATTTAAGATGGAGCGTGTTGCTAAGGGTTTTGAGGCTGGCAGGCGGCCTCGAGCTGGGGGTGAAGAGGTCTTCACCCTTTCTTCAGCCCATGATGTTACCATGGCCCCACTGCTGAGTGCCCTGGGACTGGAGGAGGCTAGGTTCCCACGTTTTGCAGCAAGAATAGTCTTTGAACTGTGGAAGAGTCCACCAACAACGCAAGGGCAGTCAAAGAAGAAAACAAGCAAAGGTGATAAGTCAAAAGCGAAAGATGGGGAACTGTTCATTAGGGTGCTGTACAATGGTGAGGATGTGACATTTCACACCACCTTCTGTCGCTCACATGACCGCCATGCCAGCCAACCACTCTGTCCACTGAAGAACTTCTTGTCTTTTGTCAGAAGAGATATGTTCAGTGTTGTCGATGCTACTTCCTACCAGGAGGCCTGCTACAACCGTCCTGGTTGACAGATGGACAGATGGAGAGGAGGATAAATGAAGAAGGATGGAGAGTTGGCGGATGCTTTCCTTGGTTTTTAGTTGTTTTCCACTTTTGAACATGGTGCACTTTAATGCTGCTCATAGTGTCTTACATTTCCATGTTTTAATACATGTAGCCCCTTCCTGAGCACAAAGTCAGTGGCAAACACACACATTACTGTACATATCTTGAACAGAGGCATTCAGTTTCTAACCTTTCTACAAATGTATTCAAAATTCAGTTTTGCATATTGTGTTATTTTTTCAAGTGTATCTGTAAGAGATATGTAATTCAAGGAACATTGTATGGCACCCAGCCACTTTATTCCTACATTCAATACCACCATGGAATTGTAAAATTCCAGTATTTCCATGTTTGGGGAAAAAGGGGGAATATCAAAGCAGGACGTACAATGCTGTATTAATCATTCTTGGGAAATATTTAATGTTTCAATGAAAATACCTTTGGGCTAGTTTGAGCCACATTACTCGGTGTGGATTACTCACTTGTCACTTAGCATTTCTTTGAGTTTCAGTGTTTATTATCTGCAGTAGCTGTTTAACAGAAAGGTTATTTCTACCTTGGCACCTTCATATGGATTTGTTTTTTCTTTGCTTTATTAAAACTGCGGTACTTTGAAAGTAACTATTGATAGGTGTTTTCTTCTTTTTATGTTAATTTTTATGTTTTTCAGTATATCTGTATTTCTGTCAAATGGTCATAGACTGATTACATTCCTTTTTGTTTTTTTGCTTCAAGGATTGAATACTTAAAGTGAAGTACTAGGTACTTACCATTGCTTTGTGTGTGTGTGCATACTGTATAAATGACTGAACACCAAGATGAAATTAACTTGTTTTATTACAATACCACTAGGTGGCATATTGGCTCCACCAACCAATGTATAACTGGCCCATCTGCTACTATCAGTTATCCACTTCATCAACAATGCTGCAGGGGCAGAGCACATACTCAGTACATTTATATAAATGTAAAAATGTTGAGTGCCTGTTTCCCCACCACTACACGAGTCATGTGTCATCATCATTACGAACATAATACAATGCTGACAAGATATCAATTGTACAGCTCATTTTCAAAAGTGCTTCAGCATGCTCAACCTAGTTTTTTCCTCTCAGAATCCTCAGAATCAAGAGTATTGACTAGAGAAATGCAATAACAAGAGTGAGTTGGGTAAATTACATTTGCAGTATATGGATGTTATATTTGTCCTGGCAGTTAAAGGTCTATTTACTATTGAAAAAGGGGTATGCTATAGTTGCTGCACTCATTACAAATATCATCTGCTAGAGTAGATTCATTTTGTTACTGTATAAGAGTAATCCAGATTTTTAGGAAGTTGTGAGGTTTGTGAATTGCTTGAAAGTAAGTAGCTTATAATGAAAACTTGGATTACCAAATGTCTAATGTACATATTCATGGGCATCAGTGAATTATATTGTTTGACAGGAGTTACATTAAAATGATATCTGAAGTATGAAAATATTTGAAATTCAATACCAGTGGATTAGAAATTACATTTCCCTCAGTTGCTTAGTCACACCCTAAACTTCAGTTCACATCTCACTCTTAAAGTTGAGGCAAACCACATAAGCCTATGCAAATTTATTCCCAAACTTTCCCCACTCACATCCAGACCTTCTCCCGGGCCATTTCCCATGTTATGCCATGACGTCAGGCTTGTTAATGATAGGAGCTAACCTTGCTCAGCAAGCCTCATTCCTCCCCTTCTTGTCCTGCGCTCTCCCACCAACGCCTTTCCCTCTAGGCTTTGACCACCCTCTGCCACCAATGCCTCTGATGTCATCCCACCAGACCAAGGTGGGGCAGAAATTTCCTCCCGCCACAACTCACTCAGTGTTTGATGTTGTTACACTGCCTGCAGGTTTGGCTTTGCCACAGTGTCTCTCAGTGTGTGTGTGTGTGTGCTTGTGTATGTGAGAAGGGTAAAGACAGATCAAGGTGAATTTATTAGGTATGCATTGATGTAGCTTCTGTCTTGTGTGTGTGTGTGTGTGCTTTCAGCTTGTTTGTCTGCACTTTGCCCCAGAAAAATGTCCACTTGGCCCAGTATCCCAAAATCTTTCATAGATTTCCAATTCTAACCAGGTTGCCCAGCATTAATAGCAACACAGCAGAAAACCTGATGTGTGTTGGTTTTTAAGAGATGATGAGGACATAGATGACTGACTGCTCAGACACTAGGGGAGAAGCATTGTGGTCAATGCAGAGAAGAAGCAAAGATGGAAGAGAGGGAGAGGCTGTGGTTATGGGTCAACATTAACCTCATGGAATCAGCACTGGACTCTCCTTTCTCCAAAACCACAGTTAAAGACACAGGTCAGATGAATTAAAGAGAGAGATTAGATTTCATGCTGTGTAGAGGTTTTGGAGGAGGAACGACAGCTACTAGACTTGGTGAAAGAAGGCAACCAGAGGGAGCAGCTCAGACAAATGACATTAATGACTGCAGCATTCTACAGTGGCTTCTTCTAGCTCAAGTCCACTATAATAATTTATAAACCAGTTAGACTGTTTGAGAATTACTTCATGCTTCATGCCTATGCTAAATACACAGTGCAGACAGTTAGACAATTGAACTCTAAATGGATCACCTGCAACAAGTTGTATACATGACCTAAAATACAACACAGTGGAACATTTATATTCACATGCATTGGAAATGAATTAATACAGTGAAACAATGGATGTCTAGTTCTGGCATTAAAAGGATATCACTGAAACTCTTGTGCTTAAATCATCAGTAAAAATATGGATATCTTTACTAAAAGGTTTCTGAATAAAAAATGTAAGAAATAAAGGAGAAGATTGTTTTGTTGTTGACCTTTATTGTGAAACATCTAACAAATCTTTTATTTATCAATTGTGTGTTTCGGGGGGGAAGTGTAAACGAAGCATGCATTTCTCCGAAAATTAATTTACGCATTTGCATACGATTTTATAAATGCCACAAAAGCTTCTTGGTTGCATATATGGATAGATAGAACATATAAAAGGAAACAGTAGGTGAATCACATGCTAAAAAACTTCACTTTAAAGATGGTTATTTGTGCGCATGCTCAGCCGCGCTCCCCGGAACATAAGATGACGCAAGTCGTAAAAATGGCGCGAGTATCTGTCTCGATTGCTTTTTGCGCAAAGTTGTCTCTACTGAAAATGTGTTTTAGCGGAACAAACATCCAAGTAAGTATAAACAGAAGTTCGCCACTGTCTCTGTTATTATTTCTGAGCAAATTAAACCGATGAGATATGTAGCAAGATTTGATTAGTGAAGTCTGGCGTTAATAGTAAGTTGATTTTGTAGCTTTTGGCCTGTCACAGGCTAGCTGTTTCCCTCTTTCCTCTCGGTTCTAAGCTAACCAGCGTCTATATGAGGAGGTATATCAATTCTCTCTTTTAACACTTTTTAAGAAAGGAAATACTACAGAAAACTGCAGTAACATTCTAACATTGAAAGCTAGTCAAACACCCAAAACCTGCTGAGCTAGGAAGGTGGTATTATTAGCACATGCCATGTTGTACTGGGAGATGAGGTGACAGAAGAGATGTGTGTGGGAGAGAACCAGACTGAAGGAGTACGTGTTAAGTTTAGGGTCAGCTAATTGGGGTCTGAAGTGTATGTGTATCCTATCACTGTCTAGACTATGCCACTGGTGTGTTTTCTCAGATGTGAGGCTTCATTAAGCCCTTTACTTAAGCAAACACCCCAGCTACTATGCATGTGTGCTACCAAACAGTGCTTGTACAGTTTGTATATGGGTTGTGTTTGATGCTTCTTCTGTGTGCACTTATCTGTTTCGTGATTTATTGAGATGGGAGGAAGTTCTCTTTGGCTAAAATAATCAGGATTTATGAGTGTCTCTATGCTGTAAGTGATGGGCCAGAGGCTTTGCCCCACAAAGACACACACAGCTGGGCTAATTGTGTTTGGTCATTACTGTCTCCTTCCTCTATGAAGGGATCGTTCAGTTGGTCTTCCATCACAACGCGCACACATGCCCACACTTATTTAAAAAAAAATCTGGTGCTTTTTGCTTCTCTTCTTTCCTGATACAGTCTTTTTAAGGCTTGTTTCTCCAGGTGTGTGCCATATGAGCACTTTTTTCATTTAATGTGTGTGTCACTCTGAATGCCAAGACATGCAGACACAACCTGATGTTCACCTTGAGTTGTCTTGTCTCCAGTGATGTTTGTGTCTATAATAGGCACACTCATCTATGCCTGTCTGCGTCTGTGAAGTTTAGTTGTTGGACACACTGAATTTCTAAGTGTGCACATGCACAAATGCAAATGGATAAGGACCCCCACCAAAACTATTAGACTAAAGGAGAAAAACAGAAAGAGAAAGAAAATGAGACAGACAGATGAATGGAACAGACATACATACCAAACACAGTGGAGTGATAGAGATGCATACAAATATACAGCAAGTCAACAGCAGAGAGTGAGAGATGGAGTGAAGGAGGAGGGGGATAAAAGTGTTTGGTAAATGGGTCAGGCCTGTCTGCCATCCCAGGCACATACTCACAGTGTGCAGCCCCACAGGGAGAGACCCAGACTGTACAACATACTGCTGAGAGGAGAGACGGCAAGAGACGAGACGAGAGAAAAATATGATGAAGTAGAAGATTAAAGATGGATTGTAGGACAGGGGATAGAAAGCAAGAGAGACAGATGTTTTTGCTCTGATCTGAAATGGTCAGTTCATTCAAATTACACAAAAAAACATACTGTATGTTTTTGCTTACTTCTTGTGGTAGAAATGTTGATCATTTTGGCCATCTTTGGGACGAATATTTGATCAACTAAGATTAAGCAAATTCACATTAGTGTGCTGCAGTGTACGCCATGTTGTCATTCCTACTCTGGTACAGTTGGCCACCACCATAAGCATAGTCACATTCTGTGAGGAACACAGTTTTTATTGTATTAACTTTTATGTATGGTATTTTTATTTGCAAATATGATAAGTACACTAGGGATGCTGTGTGCTATCTACAGATGATAGCACACAGCTAGATGAGAGGCTGGTTGTGGTGTGTATATACAAGTGTGCTACACTTAGTTTCAAGAAATGATTGATTGTTGATTCCTTATAGTTTTGTTTGACTTGTATGATGTGTGGATAGGGAGTAGGGGTTGGTCTGTGGCAAAGGTCCTGCCACTCTAACCCAAGATGCTGAATGTGGTTCAGTTTTTTGTTGCCATTTTTTATGGTACATGCCTGATGAAAGGACATGGTGAGTTTGTTTGCTGGACTGGAACTACATCAAAGAAAGAGAGAGAAGAAAGGAGACTGTGTGACGCTGTCACTGAAGTGAGAACTGTTCATGGCTGCTTGGTTTGAACAGATGAAAGGGTTAATCTCATTTGACAACATACAACAATGAGTAATGACTCCAAAGCCTCCCGCTCCCTCCCATGCTTTTGCACTGTTTCATTCTCAACTTTTTCCCTGAAGCGTGGCCTTATTTGTTGTACAGCCTTTGCTACACTCTGCCTTTTTTGCCTCCATTGTATGGGCTACAGCCTGCTGCTTACTGTCTGTGTTCGCCTAGGTAAACACATTTTGGGAATAGCAACTAATCCATCACGGGCGTCATGCTGAAATGTTTCTCCCCCGAGGCTCTGCAGTGCTGTGGTATCAGGTGGAAGGTTTCCACTTCCTGTCTTTGTGGGCAGGTTCCTGGCTGAGGGGGACAAGCTCCCTATTGGCCCCAGTGGGTTGAACATACGACCCATGGGCGACACTACCTTTTCCACCACAGCCCAGGATGGCGCCACTTTGGGCACTTTGTGTGTATTAGTATGCATCATGTGTTTATGAATAATGAGAAACTTGGTTTCTGTAGCCAAGAATAGAACTTAAACTTCTGTTTCACTAACATTGTTTATAGCCCTGTTAATGGTTGTTGGAATCTCCCATGGCTATAGTGTCAAATTCTGATGCCAAGAGATTGCAGTGCATCTCTCTGGGTCATGAGGAAGGGTGCATGCCAGTATGCCTCCACACATACACACTTAGACAGGGTGAGTGTTCCTCGGTGAGCTGTACAGATTTTAAATTGAATCTCTGTTGTCCGCTCCGTGGGTGACCTTCCCATTTGGAGCTGAGGAGTGTTCCAGAAAGCCAATACAGCTACCTTGATTTCATTCTCTCAGAGTCAGATAGAGACAAGCAGGAAGAGAGATCCAAAGAGGCAGAAGGAGTGAGAAGCCTAACTCTGATTCCTTGCACATTCCATATTATTTTCTGACCTTGTGTATGATTCCAAGGATGGACAGGAGAGATGAGATCAAAATTTTGATAGTTTATTAGCCATGCATTACGTATTTCAGATTCAACCTTGAAAAATATTAAAGTGTTATGCACTTTTGTGTATTTCTGACCCTAATTTGTCTTCAAGTCTGTAAGGATGAAGATGTCAGTATGCATCAAATAAAGTGCCTGTCCAGTCATCGTCACTGGAATTTGAGGAGCTGCATCTGACAGTTTTTGCCTACAGACAATATAACTCTGTACACTTCATGCAGCAAATGCACAGGTACAAAAGACTATATGAGTAAGCAGGAATTAAAACCTCTCTGTCCAGCTGTAGATTTAATTCACACAACTACTTTTATCACTTTTTCATGTACACAAAAGCACAAGTAATATTATCCTCATTTGCATTTGCTTCCCTCTTTATGACGGCAGTCTTTCCACCCTTCCTTGGTGTATGCAATTTTAACAGCTGTACATGTGGTCAGATAACACTTTGTTTTCATCCTTTAAGCATTTAGAATACAGTGCAGAAAAACTGTTCTGTAGTTCTTTCACACCAGTGCAGCCCTAGAAGACACATCAGAAGAACTCCCACCTTGGTGAGGAACAGCCTCACCACAGATGGCTTTCTCAACAACAGCACTGAGTCAAAAGTTCACTTCTATCATTGGAGTAAGAAGAATTAATACATCAGCATCACAACATAGTCACAAATTGAAAGAGAGAATTAAATAACTATAAATCCATTCAAGGTCAAATAAAAGAGAATACAAAGTGAGAACTCGCAAAGCAGTAATCTCCCTTCAAACCAGCAGCCTAATGGGGCCCAAACTATTTCAGTCTTGACTAAACAAAGCAGAGATGGCACCTTAATGAGTCTGCCACTCACCAAGAGACAGCAGCCGCTTCTCTCTGAAATCATTTCCCAGTAACATGCTTGATAGTTTCAACTGTGTCAGACTCACCTTGAACTGCGATGTAATCACTGTTGATTATTGTTTCTGCCCCTTGGACAAAATACCCCAATTTATTTCTTGTTTTCACTGCTGACGATTTAGGCTCCTGAAATAGACTAGATTACATTGGCAGTATTTCTGTTTCATTGTTGGTTTGATGTTTGATAAAACTTTGGGATAATCCAGGACATTAACCATAGTTCACTTGTGTTTAACATTTATGAAGGGAAAGATGCACTAAATGCTGCAAAAGGTGACTGCAAAATAAATGTGCACATCTTTACAAATTATTTGGTTATAGAATTTTGATTACGTACAGTAGCTTCTAATCACAGAGGTGGTGAGTGAAGCAGAGACATGCTATTGGTTAATGGTAGTCAGTCAACTAATGGCAAACATTTGCACAGATTTACCTTTTTACTTGCATGTGAATACAGTAATCATGGTGATTTAATTCATTTCAAAATAATAGTTGTAGTATATTTTTCAGGATTAATTATTGTTGTTAGGGTATTGTTAATTTATCATATTTCAGTTTTTTAGTAATATATGTAAGAATGCAAAAATGTTGCTCAAATGTCCTACTCTGACAAGAAACAAGTGTAATACTGACTTGATGTTGGCAAGATAGATTTGTCAGGGTAAAATATGGATCAAATGTCAAAAAAAGGAAAGCAGGCGAATAGAGGGATAGATGAAATAATGGCACAGCTCTGCATGGCTTGTTTGACCCCCCCCTAAAATAAATTCTGATGCTCTTTTCTGTTCTTGATGCCAATGAGAAGCGCCATGGGTATAAGATCAATAAGTCTCAATTCTGCCAGTGAACTTGGCTTTACAGCAGAAATCTATAGCACTGTTTTGAATTATTATTACAAATCCATTCCTCATGTTTTTTCCTGTCCCTGCTAAAAGAGGTGGAGAGGTTGTTGAAACAATGAGAGTAAATCAATGGCTATGGCAAACAAAGCATGCCCTGTGGAGCACACAGCATAGGTCAAGCCAAAAAAAAAAAAAGCAGTTGTAAGATTAGTATGATTCAATAGTTCCTTCTCTGTTTGCTCTTCAGGGAGGTTTACACTGTACTCTGAATAGAGGAAGAGATGAGGGATGTTTCCATCTATCTTTCAAGAGGTAATGAAGTCATCATCCCCCGATAGATGTGTCCTGACCCTGTTGTCTCCTGATGGTGAGTCATCCGCTTGTCACTCTGGACATAAGCACACACGAGGGCAATGCATAGTCATGAAGACTCTCACACACACTCAAACCGTCTCATAACACCACCACTGCTTCCACATCCCCTTCTGTTCTGTCCTCCCACAGTTTACAGCCCCATCATAACAAATCACTGTTATTAGACATAACACCATTATCATAGACATAAACACAGTGCTAATATCACTGGTGATTAAAGAATATAGGAAGGTGATGTTGAACATACATGTCCAAACACACGCAGGAGTTAACACTGCACACATGTTGCCTTGATTATGGGAACATGACAATTTTTGTAAACTTAACTGACTTGAAGTAATTATGTTCAAGTGGATATGGTGTGTCTGTGGGTGTCAATATACCTGCAGCCAACCTAGATGTAATATGTAGTATAAAGCAATAAGTGTACAGGTGACATTTTTCCCACACTTAGTGTGTGTGTGTGTGTGTGAATTGCCAAATGCAGCGGACCTAAGCAGCAAAATGGTAGCAGAGGTGGAAAGTAAGAAAGTACTTTGTTATTGTACTTTCTTTACAGGACTTTTCAGGCGTCTGTACTATATTTGAGTATTTATTTATTTTCTTTTACCCCTACACAAATATCTATACTTTGTACTCCTTACAATTTCGAAACAGGCTCATTACTTTAGTTTTAATGCACTGAGGATTATTGATTGTTTTTATTTTGCATCATTGCACAACTGGTATCCACTTGAACAAAAACTCTATACTGACTAAAATGTATATACAGTTAAGCAAGACGGACAAGAACGAGCTAACGTGGGTAGAGTCAGGCGTACTAGGCGATCCAGTTGTGGTGAGAACCGGTCAGGTCACAAACCTGTTAGTTACAGCAATGCTCTCAGCTGGGCTCTATAGTGCAGTTTTTCCCTAATATCTGAGTGAAAATTAGAGTTTGCAGTTGTGAAAAGTGGGGCACACTGGAGAATGTCAGTTCAGACTCTGAAGTTGCAAAATGCGCTCTAATGATATTTATTATTAGCAAACTGCAGTGTACAAAACATTCAGCTAGCGGCTTCTCATTTTTAGCCAGTGCTGACCACTGCGTTTACTGGTTCCAGACTGTAGAAATATGTTATTTAAAGCTACAAAATAACAAGGAAAATGCACTAAAGTCAGATAAATAGATGATTTCATTTACTTAATATCAGCTGTACAGTGTATGGATGATTGGGGAAAAAAATATGCGTAGCTCCCGGTGTGTGTTGTGCGCATTGGTCTGCACCAGTGTGTGTGTGTGTGTGTGTGTGTTTTAGCCTTGATGCTTTAAAAGTCATATTTCCCGATGCGTGCTCTCTGTCCGCTGGTGTGTTCACTTGTGTGCACGTGTGTGTGTCTGTGTGTACATCGCGGCAAAACTCTGCTGCGCACGATATAGAGACATAAATGACGCTGTCATGTAAATACGATAAATAACATGAGACTGTTGCATCTTCACTATAGAGGATCCTGTCATACCAGTTTTAGACGTCACATTCTCCCAGTCATTGTTTAAATTAATATGAACAATCTCAGCTTATAAACTTGTAATTTTTAAACACGACCTTTAGTATTTGGATCAAGTAGCCTATGAAAAATAAGGTGTTCCAGATTAAATAAGATACAGCTGTTATTTCAGTGTGTGAAAGTGTTCATTAAAAAAAGTACTCTACCTAAACCTACTCTAACATATGTATCCTTATTTCCATATGTTCTAACAAATATGTTTCCTTTCTCATTAATAGAATTAATTGTACTTATACAGTGTCAAATGATTAATCTAATTGCAATCACAAATGCAGTGTAATGATGGCAGCACTGGTATGAACGCTACAATTTAGCATCAAAGAAGCTGTCCCCCAGAATGTCACCGCAAAGGAGATACAGGGAGTAGAAATGCAATTACTGAATTCCTCATACATAACTTGTTGCTGAATAAAGAAAACACATAATTGTAACTCAGTAAAGTGATAGTGCCCAGCATTGAGCAGATCTAGCAGCTTGTAGATCCACTACAGTGAAGGAATCTGGGAAAGCTTTAGAAGCAAAGGACAGCTGAGGTCTCTGTTTGACAGATGCCCTGGCTCTTAGAGGAACTGATTTAAATAATTGACATAGTTTGGATGGAGGACTTTCACACCATTCACTCACTCTCTCTTTCTTTCTTTCTCTCTCTGACTCACTCATTCACTCACTCACTGTCTCTCTCTCTTTCACATAGCAAGCTGTCTGAGAGAACATAAACACCTAATAGCCATAGCATCTCTCATCATCATTTAATGCCGTATCAACGGGTGTTAACATGCCACAAGCCGTGCTAATGCACTGTGGCAGGCACGGTTTTAAGTGGCACCATTAACATACATATGGTGACATTTAGAGAGAGACACACATAAACATAGGGTTACATCCAAAATGTGTAAAAACTAAGCAGGGAAAAGATAATACCTGACTTAAATAACAATAATTAAATGACTGTATGCATTATTAATTGAGAAATGGGTGTTATATAATATACAGTCTATCTATTTCCTCCAGATGCATACATTTTGCGTGTAATTCTATTCCATTTCCTCATCTCAGTGGTGCCTGTTTGATTCCACAGTAAACAGGTGGAAAGGACTGGTTTCTCAGTTTTGGGTCACAACTTTTCTTCCACAAGAATTAGACACACACGTACAAACATAACCTCTACACTCCCTTTATCTATGGCTCAGAAGGCTAAGTAACTCATGGCATCGTGCGTGGGTTTAAAGATGTGATTCTGTTCAGCTAGGATCAAAAGACTTTTGAAGGGAGGACAGTAGTAGGATGTCAAGACCGAACCACTTCATGTGTCTGAAAATGTTCAACCATTAGTAATTACCAGACCTTGTCAAGTCATGATGGAATCTATAACCAATATGTAGACCTAAGTAGCTGCCACCTCAATTTAGTTTTGCATTATAAACCAAGACTGATTTTTTTGGCCTAATATATAAAGTGCAATTTTGGATTTTAAGCAACTGATACACTGTTCTCGCCCACTGTTTTTGTTTCTCTCATCTTCTCCCACTCACATTCTCTCCTGCCTCCTTGTCTTTGTTGACCTTGTTGAATTTCTCCTCCTCCTCTGATCCAGTCTCTTCTATAATCTTGCAGTTTCTTTCTCCATCGATCGCCCCTCTCTTTCAATTTATTTATCTCTTTGTCCCACTTTTTGCCATAACTGCATTTACTGACAGTTTTTCATCACTGTATTTACACAGTTAACATTTCTTGTCTTTTCTCATTCATCAGCCTTATTTCTGTCTGTCCAACACCCCTTTCTTCGGTCATTCCTCCCTTTGCCCCAATCATGGGGTCTTATTGGTGTTAATTGAAGGAGTTCATGAAGGGATACAGCTTACCATGTAGGGCTGCAACGACTAGTCGACGTAATTTCAAACGTCGGCTACAAAAAATCGTCGCCGCGGATTTTCTATTGTCGACGCGTCATAAAAAACTTTGATAGAGGCTCCAGTCACGAAGAAACACATTGTTTTTTGTAACTGCAATGCACTACATGAATGTCTGGGAGCAGTATCGTTTGTTATTGTTTGTCAAGACTGTACACGTTCTCACTAACGAAGAAGAATGTCTGAGTAGCAGTATGTAGAGTAAAATAAAACGTTACAATAGCGAGTCCGATAGAGGAGGAGATGGGGGGGAAAAAACGAGACATAAACTTACTAAAGTGTGGGAGCACTTCACCGAAAAAGTGGGGGAAAAAAAAGTTTAATGCAAATTATGCAAAGCGGAGCTTTCGTTTCACGGCGCCACTGCGCCTGGAAAAGAGACGAACAAGCGGCCAGAGCAGTAGTGTCTGACAGTCCGCTATGAAGTTGGCCGTTTTCTAACTTTTCTAGCAGCCTTCAGGCTCCCGTTTGTACCAAAAGCACACATCCTCTGAGATGGACACAGATTAAATACAATTTATTTTTCAGTAACTGTTGTTTGTTTAAGTGCTCTACAGAAGAAGGTGTGTATCACTAAAATTAACGTTGCATCGTTGTGTAACTATGCAAAAACAGTGTCGGACTCCGTAGTTTTCTGTGGTCTACTTCCTAATCTGATCAGTGATGACATGTTTAGTCGCATGTCGTCATTTAATCGCTGGCTGTCTAGGTGGTGTCACGATAACAGCGTGGGCTACATAGACAATTGGAAAACGTTTTGGAAAAAATCTGGGCTGATTAGAAGAGACGGCATCCATTCCACTTTGGATGGTGCAGCTCTTATATCCAGAAATATGACCGAGTTTATTAGACCTCCTAAACCCTGATATCCTGGAGTGGAGCCCAGGACGCAGAGTCGCAGTCTTACACGCCTCTCTGCAGCCTCTTTCTTGCTGTCGCCCCACCAAAACTATCACCACCCCATAGAGACTGTGTCTGCTCCCCGTCCATCTAAATTATACAAATCAAAAATCAAAACTAGAGGAATGAATGATAAGAACTTAATAAAAATAAAAACTACTCCTCTTACAGAACAAAATAAAAACAGAACAATCAAATGTGTATTATTAAATATTAGATCTCTTTCGTCTAAATCCTTGTTAGTAAATGACTTGATAAATGACCATCAGATTTATTTAGTCTCACTGAAACCTGGCTACAGCATGAGGGTTATGTTAGTTTGAATGTGCTTGGACCAATTCTTTTTACTTTATACATGTCTCTGCTGGGCAAAATTATAAGGAAACACTCAATACATTTCCATTGCTACACAGATGACACCCAGCTATATTTATCTATGAAACCAGATGAAACTAATCAATTAGTCAAACTTCAAGCTTGTTTAAAA
>JAUBNQ010000005.1:8432649-8442950 GCA_032353495.1 Ctenopoma kingsleyae | reverse complement strand
TTGTTGTCTTGATATCTGTTACCTGCTGTTCTTTTCTCTCTCCTCTGTCCACTCACCCCAACCAGTCGAGGCAGATGGCCACCCATCCTGAGCCTGGTTCTGCTGGAGGTTTCTTCCTCTAGAGTCTAGAGGGAGTTTTTTACCTCTCCACTGTTGCCTAGTACTTGCTCAAGTGGGATTGTTCAGTTTTCTACAATTTTCTTTGTGTAAGGTCATAAACCTTACATTGTAAAGTGCCTTGAGATGACTTATGTTGTGATTTGGCGCTATAGAAATAAAATTTAATTGAATATATGGTTTAACCTCCATACGACTCATGTATTTCATATGAAATTGTGATGAAACGCTGTCATCATGTCAGTTTGCTGAGTAAACTATAAATGCAAACATTAATCAGACATTCGATTATTGATCTGTCACGTATTTAGACTGTCAGGACTGAAACATCTGTGCAGATGTTATTTTAGTAATCTGAAAGTAATCTAACAGTCTAGTTTAAGATACAGTCAACTTTCTCTGATCAATCACAGCATTTACTCTGTAAAAGAATCGATCTTCACAGTGAAAACTCAGACTAATGAATCAAAATATTTCAAAGTAAATACAAGAGGAAACGTTTCTACTAAATGTCCTGTTGTGGATGAACACGTAAACCAATCAGATCTTAGATCAGGTGAGAGCAGGTGTTTCCCATCATCCCCTGAGGTTTTGCAGTCATTGGAGACCAACTGCAGCGCCTTGCTAAAGATCTGCAGCCGCCTTGATCTCACAAGGTTATTGCTTACGTAGGCATGATGTCAGACAAAACTAATCAGCATGCACTGCGTGTTGATCACCGGTGATCGAATCTGCACAGAACTTGCTCATCTCAAACAAGCCTATAGTAGGCATGAAATAATCGTAACTAATCGATAAAAAAATTGAAAGATTAGTCGACTACCAAAATAATCATTATTTGCATCCCTATTACCATGCCACTCTGATTCCAATCTGCCTTCATGAACTTTTGCTGAATTGAGGCAGGAAAACACTGATTATTTTCTCCCAGGATTCATGAATGTTTGAAATGTTTTTTGATTGATATGTTTTGTAATTGATTTTCCTTTTCTTGTAATTTGTATGTGCCCCTGCTTGCACTACTGAAATTGTCCATCTTAGTAAGACCAGATCTGGTATGGACCCAAAGACCTGCTCATAAAAAAAACAACATATCGATATATAAAATCTGCCATCAGTGTGTAATCATACTCTCACTTTCAATGCCACCTTTTATGTTTTTTCCAAGTGTTTTTGTGGAATAAAATGTTTAGATTATAGGAGTAAATAAGATGGAGATTAAACAACTTTAACATGTTTTTGTTATTGTAAATAGCAACACCTCCTGATTGGTCAACCTGTGTAAGCACAATAATTCTATCAGAATAATATTCTAGATCTACAATCCCTCTCAGCTACTGGGCTCTGCTAATAAATGGTGTGTGGTTGTCCCAAGAAGATCCCAAGTGAAGTACAGTGGTCCCATGACTCTGTTCACTCAGCAGCCTCACTCTCAGTATTAAAAAAGCTTAGAACTCTTCTGCAACTTTTTATGTGCTTTTATGCACACTGCAGCAAAACAAATTGAAAGAAATCTTTCTCCTTTATATGACATTTCTTCTCATAGCACTTTGGTTCAAATGTACTCTCCTTGACTTAGATTTGTTGCTTGCGTTGTACCTCACTTGTAAGTCGTTTGGATATAAATGTCAGTACATGTAAGCTGTCTACTTGAAACTTTAAGATATTTTAGTCAAGGTCATTTCTGTTCTGGCTGTTAATTTAGATTCTCACATTGATTATTATATAAATACTGTCTTCACAAAGACCCCATAATCAATCCGTTTTTAAACAATACAAGTTTAATATATGTGCATTATGTAATTACCTTTCTATGTAGTAGTTTTTAATGTTACTGGGTGCCTTGTGTGTATGTTTGACTACTTGACACATTTCACAGACAGTGGTCTTGTAGACCGATTTGTTAACTTTCCGCAGCCTCACTCTGATCTCTGGAGACTTGCTTTTTAGAAAGTTGGAGGCAGTAATTATAAGTTTGCCCTCCTCTGTAACAAAGTTGCAGGTCTAGTTGGTCCAGTCATCTCTGATGGAGACATTAAAGAAGAGGAGGAGGAGGAGAAAAGCTTGATCTCAGCATACAGGAGAAATAGATGACTAACCAAATAGGAGGGCCCAGCCAGCCATGACCACAATCAATGGGCTTTCTCTAAGTGTATTCGATTTAGACTCACACTCCTCTCCACTGCAATCTCTTTCTCTATGTCTCTCTGTATATTTTTATACACCTTTTTTCCCTTTTCCTCTTCATCCCTCCTCTCCGATTTGTGTCTGTTGTGCTACTGTATACTGTAATTCCCTCCTTTCTCTCCTGCCTTCTTTTCTCTTTTCCTGCCTCTTCACCACACATATTTTCAGCTCTTTATCCTTCCCTTTCTCTTTTTTTTACTTCTGTCATGTTCTCCCTCCTTCCCTATAGCACAAATTCTCTCGTTGCCCTGTTTTTTAAATTTCTCCTTACAGTTCACTGTGTTGCATTTAATTATTTTTTTCTATCCTTTATTTTTTTTCTCTTTGCTCTTTCCCTTTCTTTTCATTTTCCTCTGTCTGTCATGGATGCTTTTTTATTGTCAGTTTCCCATCCGGTCTGGTGTTCTTCCCCTGTTTTCTCTTTTTTTCCTCTCCATTCATTCACCTCCCTTCTCCTTTCTTTGCCCTCCTTATACATCTCACCCATTCGTCTCATCTCCTCAGCAAAACCCTGTCAACTCCCGAGCTGATATTGATTGAGTTCTCACATCTTCATTAGGATTCTGCTGTTCAGCTTGTTGGATGCAGCCCCAGGGCAGTGATCCAGTGGGGCTCTTGAGAGAAGCACTCTTAGGTTACATGTCAACTCTTACCATGTTTCACTTTTAGCAGACTTACTTTTGCTTATCTGCTCATTCCAGGCTGCTGAAAGTGTGCTTCAAGGATGTTTCTACCTCACCCTCCATCCAGGGGT
Source organism: Ctenopoma kingsleyae (assembly GCA_032353495.1). Classification (NCBI taxonomy): domain Eukaryota; kingdom Metazoa; phylum Chordata; class Actinopteri; order Anabantiformes; family Anabantidae; genus Ctenopoma; species Ctenopoma kingsleyae. The sequence goes on along the minus strand of JAUBNQ010000005.1, from coordinate 8,439,892 downwards.
TTACTGTCATGAAGATGTGTCACAGGCAAACTGGGGTTGAAGTCTTAATTTAGGTGTTTGTGTATGTGTGTGCTAAAGGAGCTTTGCATTCATTGTGAACTTCAAGTTCAAGTTCAGCAAGTCAGAGTTTTTTTTTCTTTCTACTCCTGTTTTTCCTCAGGACTTGATCTTTTGACCTGAGAAATTTGTATTTTGTGGACAGATGGTAAAAAACTAATTTAAAATAGAAAAACATGAAGGTTGTCAGGAACGTGCAATGTCTCTAAAGCGGTATTGTCTGTGACATCAGATGAATTTGTTCTGTCAATGTTCATTACTGGTTTCTTACATTCTAGAGGTTTAAACAGGTTTCTCTGTTCTGAAGGACCAGTAGCACTGCTTCCAAACAGAGGGATTTGGCCTCTGTGCCAAAGCTGTATGGTTAATCTCTGAGAGAATCCAAAGGGATCTCAGCATAAACAGTATCACCTCTGATTATCTTGTGCATCATAATCACCATAGAAAATATGCAGTAGGTATCGGTAGGCTATTTGGAAAAGATCCATATGCTTTAACAGAGTTGCTCTCTGCATGAAATGTGAAAAGTACACCTGTTTTAGTTTTAATTTCAAATTTGTTTCATTGTTTTGGCCATATTTAAGTAGACTACTGATAAAGACTCCTGTAAAAGCGCACATGCCTAATATAGCAACAGCATAAACTACATACTTACTAAGCACTTAACGGCAGGGAGGATAACAACACTCAACTTGTCTTAACACTAAATCCAAATATAACTCTCAGTTACCACTGTTTTGGTGAATTCCCTTGGCCCATTGCACCTTGTGTTGTTGGCCTTGAGCTTTTACACCCTTTCAGCTAATGTTTCAAGCAGATGATTAGTCACGACTTTGCTTAAATATGTCAGTTTGTAACAGGGAGACGCAAAGCAGAAGCAGGGGGGAGAGTCAACCACGTGGGAGTCAAACACTGAAAGTAGGGACCCCCATGACCAGAAGAGAGACACTGATAACTCACTGATAACCCACACATAAGAACATACACACATTTCCAGTGCTATCACATGTATATGTAAACATAGTTGCATTAAGACGTTCATACACATACAAAGTTTCCTTTTAAATGATAAATAGATGACATTTTCCCACATAAAAATATCAATGCTCTGTTCATCACTTGCTCCCTGTAACATTATTCAATTTCAGCCACTGACTCAGGACATTATACAGGCCCTGTGTTTGAGATGTGCGATTGATATGTACAACTCTCTTGGGCAGCTGCTGTCTTCCTTCATATAATCTGTAGCCTCAAGATGATATATTGTTATAATAATGTATTTGAATGTGGAAATGGTTATGATGGTCTGGCTTAAACCCATGAGGGATATTGCAGTCATGGTAAAGAGAGTATAGTCTAAACAAAATGTTTTGATTACACATTCTTTGACTATTTCTCAAGTCAGTCCTGTATTTCTGTTCTTTGTTTTAGACAATACATCCTTATGCAGCATTATCAAAAATGCAAGCAATAATTGAGTAAATCTCATAAATGGAAAAATAAACACAAAATTCATGCTAGACCAATGGCTTAGTAAAACTTGGATTACAACAAAAGCCACAATGTTGGAATGTAGAAAGGTCAAGTACAAGAAATAGGTAGGGTCTGCTGAGACCACTTCATCCAACAAAAAAGACATGCAGGAAACACTGGTTCTTTGTACTTCTAACAACTAAAAATAGTCAAATATAAAATGTATTATCACATTTTCCCATCTACACTTGTTAGTGTCGGCCTTCAAAAAACTCTTGCGTGTCTACATGTTGCTAGGCATGTTTATGTATATGTGCATATGAATGTTTATGTTAAATACCCTCCACCCTTCAACCCTCTATTGCTGTAGGGAGTGCAGAGGAGTAAGGAGGGCTGGTTCAGTTCTCCAGCAGACACCCTGTTTATTTAGCCTGACATTCCTCCCCTGCTCTCTGAACAGGAGAGCCAGTTACTCTGCCTAGTCTCATCCCGAATCACGTCCACTCCATTGCTACCAATGACATTTAAAATGAGTGTGTGTGTGTGTGTGTGCTTATGTTGGGAGAGGGTGCTTACTTGATCTATGGAGGAACATATGTACATGTGTAGAAATACTGTATGTCACTTAATCTCTGACAAGTTATCATTACCATCATCAAATCTTTGTTAGTGTACATTATGGTCTTTACAAGCATGTCGGAATTTAATGAGCGGCTGCAGGAAGCTTGACGACAGATTGGATTTGAAAGCTGCCCTCCTAACGATGAGCTTAACGCTGAAAGAAGAACCAAAGCAGCGGTTTGGCTGGTCTGTCTGTCGCACCACAGTTTATTTACCCTTCACTTCTCATTAGTCCACTGACTATAGTCTGTGCATGGTGGCCATTTCAGATTGCTGAGTAGCCACAGTCTACGGGAGCCTCTAATGAGTCATTGGTGTTTCTGTCGATACCGCTCACATGTATGTCTTCATTTGCCTCTGATTAGGATTTCCTCTAATTGATATTGAGTGCTGACTTGCAGTTTCGTAGCATGCATTGAACTGCTTGTCACTCAAAATTAGCAGTATTTTACGAGTGCTGATGTGTGCACTCTAACACTTCCTTATGGTGCAGTTAGTGACACAATTTACGATTAATTTTCTTTACCTAGACTTTTGGCTGTGGTGGTACATTTCTCTTACCCTTTTGGGTCAACTTTCCATTGCTTTTTATCCCTTCTGGAAAGCTCAATTACATATTTCAGCCTCTTGCTGGCTTCAGAGCCAGAGTATTGGCTTTCTCATTAGAGAAAGTTCCAACTCTTTTCCTAAAAATCTCACTGTTCATGCTTATTTATTACTGTTAAATGTGTGTGAAAATGTGTGTGTGGCGCACACAGGCATGTGATTTAAATCTGTCATGTGCTGTATGTAGGGTACGTGTGTCAGTGCAGCAGTGTGCATGTGTTTCTTTTTCTCCATGACCAGTTGCTTCTGGCCTGTCTCACTCGTTACCCTGTCATAACAAGCACTCTGCCGTTGTATTTTACCATACATGCACACATAGCCAACACTTATACACCAAGGTCCAGCTTACACATTCTGACATTTACTCACGTCATTAAGTGTCAGAAGAAGAGAAGAGGCAAAAATAAGAAGCAAGAGAGGCCATAGAAATGCTAGTGCATGGCCACCGAAAGGGTTTTATGCTTTGTTGTGACGACGCAACCTGCAACATTGTCTCTTGCTTTGAAAAACATCTAAAGTCTAAAGTGCCAGGTAAAAAAAATCTGTGTGCTGGGCCAACAGAGGAGCTTGGGCAAGGTAGACAGAAGGAAAAGAACGAAGGCCAGTGTGTATGTCAGGGACACTGTATGTGTCCAGTAAAACTCCCACTCTGCTTTTCAAATATACAGGCATGCCTGGATGAATGCACAGACAAACATAGTGTATCTACTCCATGGCAGAAGCTGAAGGCACACTTGCCCACTGTCTCTACTAGCCAGAGAGTTGAGTGTAGAGTATTTTCAAATAGTTGTGCATGTCTTTATATCCTTGTATGGACAAATTTTCTTCAATACTTTACTTTACTCTGCTCTACTTTACTTGGCAGACGCTTTTATCCAAGTGACTTACAAGGAGAAGACCCAAGCAAATACCATTCTTGTGAGGACATAGCCAGTCCACACGAGTTTAAGAAGCACCTTTGGGGTTAAGGCTAGGTTTTTGGGTTAAGGTTGTACTTAGATTTTGGTTAGGTTAAGGATAAAGTTTTGGGTTAGGCATCGAGTTGTGATGGTTAGGATTAGGATAAGAGGCTAGGGAATGCATTAGGTCAATGAGTTTCCTCACAAATATAGTGAGACATGAATGTGTGTATCTGTAAAAAGCCAAGGCCCATTGTCATTTAACAGTGAATGCCTTTTAGCCTAGTCTAGACTTTTTATAAAAAGTTCCGTCATGCGTGGCACAGGAGACACGAGCAGCCGTCAGATGAGAAGCTTTGGCAGCTGCCCTTGTCTAGCCAGGGATGCTCCCAATGGGAATCAACTGTGGGCAATGCGATAGCGACCTTGTGTTATTACACTAATGTAGCAAACACAGGATGGATACCCTGTCTGCAGTGGCTGCCATTCCAACTGGAGAGCACTGCTAAATGCATATCCTGTATGGCTTTTTGTGTTTTTTACCGCTTCGGTGGCTCAGAGCTACAGTGTGGTTTTTTAGCACATCCTTAGACATAGAGGCGAATAGATTTAACTTGTGTTTTTTATAGACCAGTCCATCCCCAAGGTCGGTCATTTAGATTTTCTCTTGAGGTCTGTTATACTGATTGGGGGAGACTTAAATAATACCAAGTATTCCCCAGGTTAGGTAGATTTGTAACATTTTAAAGGTTAAGTTCCAGCTGAGGTTGGGCACTGCTATGTAAGTTATCCAGGGGTCTGCTGCTGCTAAAACAAGCAGCAATGAATAAAATCTTAACTGCTCATGACGGTTATCAAGGACTTCAAGAAATACACTTGTGGCTTTAGAATTGCAATTTTAGAAAATTAATTTGTGTTGGATAGAACAAGAGTTTACAGCCGTGCTAGCCGCTCTATGAGGCTATACTTGAGCATAAGAGTGCATTAAGCTAAATGCTAACTAGAGGTGAGGGACATAGAGTAGATCACATATACACTATTTACAATATTTTTTCAATAGTGATATAACCGATTCAACAACATCTTTTTTGGCCACAAGTCAAAGAATAAAGTGTAGAGAGTGATCCAGAAAGTTAAGGGAAGCCTGATCATCATCAAATAAAAAAAAAACCTAAGCATTAAATACTAAACTTAATCAATAAAGTAGCTTAAAATAAAACATGAATTAAATATTTCATTCACAGCATGTTATAGTACATCTGTTTTATCATTCCCTTCTTATAACTATTGCTGCAGAACAGCTAAAACTTAATACAGTTGAAAAAGATTAGAGGAAAAGTTGTGATCACAAACGTTAGTAGGATTCATCATGTGTGAACCATGACGAATCCCACTGTGTCTATACACATTTATTCATTTAGATGTTAAGATATTTCACCAGATAAGTTAAAATCTTTGATCTCCTGGTAACCCCAGATGAAAAGTCAGGAGATCGTTAAATTTATCAGGATTTCTCTTCTTTTTTGTGACAGTCCACCAAGAGAGATATTTCAGACTGGACAAAAATGTCAAATTAAATTGCGAGTGCTGAGAGCCTCACATACACACATGAAGTTATTCAGACAAACGTGTTTCATTTTGATTAAAACTGAAAGTTATCATGCTCAAAAACCTTTACAAAAAAAAGAGAAACAAGTGCCCTAAATTCAAATCTTATTAAATGAGAACTCTTGCTGTGGCAGCAGTGTCACTTTCTGTGTTTGACAGGAGCTTGGGTCAGCGCAGGTTGAGACTGTAGCCCCGGGGCCCAGATGCCAGTGTGAATACGTTACCTGCTTTGCCCTTGGGCCGCGCTGACTTGACAGGCCCGGTGTGAAAACAACATATTTCCCCCATCCGGCCCACAGCTAGATAGATCTATCAAACTCAACCACAGTTTGGTCTTGGCAGCATCAGTGACAGACGTTTCATACTTCATCACTGTCAGTCAGAGCAGCTTTGATGGATGAAGAGCTAAATTGTGGTGATTAAATGAACTGTTAAATCATTAGGAATGAGTAGTATATGAACAAGTTCATAAGAGCCAGTAATTGCAGACTACTTCACATGCGTGAAAAATAAAACACATGGCCATATAAGTAAATACAATGGCTGATAAAAATGAAACATAAACAAAGCAGACTAATATTGACCAATAAACATTCGCTTCACACTGATCCTTAGCTGGCTCATACTCGTTTCCTTATTTCTCCTACTCTACTTATCCCCACTCCTTTCCCCATCCAGAGTAGAGGAAGTAGATGCTCTCAAATCAAACTCCACATTTTCCTCTCTAGCCATTTGCTCCCCAGGAATTTTCCACACTGTTCCAATCATAACTACAGGAAAGAGAGGTTTGACTTGGGGGGGTTAGAGGCAGGAGGTGATGGATGGCTTTTCAGCCCCATGTTTGCACAACGCATAGTTGGAGCTGCTGATGGGAGGGGAAGCAACTGGCCTCTGTGGATGAAAACAGATATGGAAAACAATAATAAGAATAGTAAAGTTTAAGAGACTTCATGAAAAGGCCTGGTGATTGTAACAACATTGCTATCTATGCTCTGATGTGTGTTTGAGCATGAGACATTGAGCAAGCAGATACTGTGTTTTTTGGCCTGGTCACAGTTTACTATAGAGAGAGATAACCAGGTGTGTGTTCTGTGTTTGACTCGGGTCCAATTCAATGTTTTCCATCGCTCAGCCTTCGCTGAATGACTGATCAGCAGGGGTCTAATGCTTAAACCAGATATTCATGTAGTTCCCCTTGTTCATGTCCTTGCATATATCTTTACATTATGTTTCTTTATTCTTTTTTTTAAATATGAATTTTTTTCACTTTTACTGAAATGATTGAGCCAACACAACAGTTGTCTGTCTCATCATGAACACCAAATTCAATTATGGTAATGTGATTATGCAGTATGAAATGTGATGACATGCACTGAGATGTATTTAATCAAGTAAAACCTTAAATCCAACAGCAAATCATATTGCAGATCACACTTCACGTGCTTGACAGAACCACCAATGGTCTGTTTGTTAGACACTTTACTTTTCTGTTTACTTTATATACTGCTGATATCCTAATTTGCTAATATTTTTAAATGATCACAGAACATTTTTTTTGTTATCAATCTGCTTTATAAAATGAAATAAAAATGTCCTTCACAATTACCCAAGTTAACATTCATATTTTGTATTTTGTCTAACCAACACCTCCAAATCCAAAGATACATAGATTAATGTAATAAACAGAGAAAACTATTAAATATTTCCATGTAAGGTGACTGACTCCTCCTAAAAAATCAATTGCACACACGTTTTTCTATGTTGACCCCACTGTAAATAACAAAGTTTTTCTGTTTTAATCCAGGACATAGAATTGACATAGAATAGTAGCACTTCTCAATCATTACAGTGGTTAAATTATTGTTTATTGATATTAATGATACTTTTGCTCATATCTATCCTTCTATCCTGATAAATATCCTTATCTGAGAAACACAGCAAAACATAATAATATATAATAATAATCAACCAAATTCTTT
>JAUBNQ010000005.1:8408466-8432549 GCA_032353495.1 Ctenopoma kingsleyae | reverse complement strand
ACTGAATTTCAATTAAATGCGAAAAAAAAAAGAAAATTATACTTTTACTGTGAGGATGAAGTAGATTAGTAAGAGTAGTGCTATGGCACTAATTTTACATTCTGATGCAATTAACTTATGCAGTATAGGAATCAGTGAGATGACATAATGTAAAGGAGTCAAACCTCAAACAATGTAAATCTGTGTAAAAAAAAGAGGATGAAAATATTCATGTTTTATTGCATGTATTAATATCAGGAAGTCTCATCAGTCCACTCAGATTTCACATTTCGTTTGCTGCATGTTTTTATTTGTTCAGTTCATGATTCATTTATTTTATCTTTTCCACCTCAGACAAGCATAAAAACCTTTTTTCCTTTTGCAATATTTGAACTTTGTTCATTTACTTTTTGAATTTCTGGTGTTCTTTTTGTAGACAAATTGAAAATTCACTACAATAGGTTGTGTAAGTGGACTTAATGAGGTGGCTGGAAAATATTTCTTGTTGATATTTGTCTTGTTAAATCCTTCAGGTAAACTCATACAAATTTAAACAGAATTTCTTGCCTGCAATTTGACCAGAAACACAAGCGTCTAGTAGCTTAGGTGTATAACAAATAAGAAGATTATGACAGCTGCAAAATTAAGACAGGAAGAAAATTAACCACAGTTGCTGGAGTATAGTAGATAGTGAAATCTTTTTAATGATTATTTATTTTTAATCCATATTTGTACTGTGTTAAAAAACATTACTGTGTGTACTGAATACTATATAGTATAGTTTAAATTTGATCATAATTTGTGTTTTTATAACAGTGCAGCATTATGTTACACATTATTTCCTGAGAATCACCTGACACCCACAGGAAGAAATGGAACTCTCCTCCAGGGAATAATCCCTCAATAACATGTCACCAGTGAACCTTAATACCAAACCAAGAACTACATCAGTCTTCAGAAAAATCCAAAAATGCAGCTTTGACCTATTTTGTTTTCATTGGTACAACATGGCAGTAGGGTTTCTTTTATACTAATAAAGTGTCCAAGTTACTGATTTCAATGCATATGTCACCATCCTGCATTTAGTATTATTTTTTATACTTTAACTTTTGCTGTGCTTGTAATGATATGACAATAGAGGCATGATCAGTATGTTTAATTGTTTGAGTTTTCTACAAGACATCAGTAGGCAGTTGATTAAGTTTGTCTTAAATATTATGTTAAGTGTCAGGGAATTCTTGCGTGATGATAATGCAATGATAAAGTCTGATAATGATCAGACTTCGCCTGCAAGCATCTATATCAGGAAGGGAAAAAAAGCACATTTAAAATTTGTAATAATCTGTGTTTAAAACTAAAGCAAATCCTGAACTAATGTTAACCATTTCTTTGTTCTCAAGCCTGCCTGAACTTGATTAGCTCAAAATCAAAATGCATGAATTTTTTTTCCCATTTCTGTCTGTATGCTGAATATCTAAACTAGAGGTATCAGTGCATTAGCTTATTTTAACATAAATACTGGAATCGGGTGGAAATGATTAGCCTGGCTTCAGCAAATCCACGTACCAGCAACTGTTCATCTCACTGTTTAACATTATAAAAATTGTAGTGTAGTTTTTTCTAGTCAAGGTGTTTTAACTTGTTTCCACTTCTTATGATAGCCTAAACTAAATCGCTGCTAGTTGTAATGTACATACAAAAATGTAATGGCCACCTGATCAACTGAGCATGTGTATTTGGATTATGCTCAACATACAGTATGTGATGAGTCAACTGAATATAAATATGGGCTTGCAAACATGACCCTCACTGCAGAGGTTCTGCAGAATTAATATAATGTCAAAGTCAAAAGAAGACTATTAAAATAAAATTATATTTTGTAGTTCTTAGAAGCAGGTTGTTTTTTCAAAGCTCTCTGTGTTCGCAATATAAATACATAATTAAAGCAACAGCACTCCTCAACTTTATATAAGCATGTTAGAATAATATCCTCAGGACAAGTAATATCACTGAAGAGTTTATTTTCTTCTTCCACATGACTTGTTCTCCTGTTGTGTCTTATCCTATACATTGCACTTCCTCTGCTCTTTGAATGAGATTCTCGAGGTCTTGATTTGATCTCCAGGCCTTCATTTCTCTCTCCGCTGTCTCCCGGAGGTGCATTGTCTCCCATCTGCTAACTCAGCTCTTTAAGTTGCAGTTCAGCCTCCTCTACTTCTCATAATTCACAAAGTTTGCTTTAAAACCCCCACATACACTTATTGCTTCTGTGTTCAACCTTGGGAATAGACTTAGGAAAGCAGGGAAGTATAGGCGAAGAGGAGGTAGGAGGGGGGAGAGGAAAGGATGGCTGTTCTCCTGTTCTGTCCCTTGGTTCATAATTACCTGGTGAGCGAGGTGTGTGTATATATGTGTGTGTGGTGTGACCCATTGGGGTGGTCCTGCAGACTTTGTGCAGATTAAATGCTGATGCAGAGTGGAGACAGCTGGGCAGAGTGGAACTCAGGTCATTAAGGTTCTACTAGCAAGAGCAAAAACAACCATCCACACGCTCATTTTCTGCACTACTCAATGAGCCTTTTATTTTGGAAAACAAACAGAGGAGACTAAAAATGAAAGAAGAAAAACAGTGCGGGTGACAGGCCCTCTATGGGGTCTTGGGATAGAAGGATGAGTGAGAGAGGAGAAAAGGGGAGGAGGGGCAAGTTGTCTTGAAAAGCTAGACAGTCGGAGAAGTGTGTATTTGTTTAAGCAAGGGCTTTCGAGTGGGTCCAAAACAAAGTGGGGGGGATTACGGGAGATCAGAAGAGACCCTCTGCCACCCCACCCGCTGTCCTCCTCCGCTTTTCCCGCCCTCTCCATCTCTATCCTGTCAGCACGAACATCCAGTTCACACCCATGGGTCCTGCAGGAACTATGGGTCTTTGTGCTACGAGGATACAGTTATGCAAGAACACCCCAGTGTGTCATTTCTAAAAGGACACTTACACAATCTGTTAGAAGTGTAACGTTTGTTGGAGACAAACGGCAGTGGTTCCTAAACTTTCCATATCTAGGACTGTCAGTTTTAAGTCACAGATGCCTACTTGATTAGGATGGCATTAAAGGATGGCATATTAGCTGTATTATGGACTGGTACTGAATTTCTTAAACAAACTGTGATAATAAACTGTGGCAAAAAATCTTTTCAACGGGGGAACACACATATTTTAATTATGATTTGGCATCTCAATAGATTGGAATGCTGGATGGAGCATGTTCCTGTCAAGGCCGCTTTGTGTTGACAGTCAGGAGATGAAATCATAGTGCATAGAGTTCAATCATGTTAATTGATTTTCTTCTTATCCAGTTACTGTTTGTGTTGAATTTCACAAACATAATTGTAATGACTGACATCACTTAGCATCAGGAAAAAAAAACAGACCCATATGGTGAGCAACCAGTAATATAAAGCAGTGTCATGTCATTTTATAATGAAGGTCACTCAGTCCAGAACCACAGCTCATCAGAGGATTACCCCACCCCTCTAACTTTGCTTTGTTTTAGATTTCTCTGCAGAGCTCACCGCCCTTGTTGCCCATATTACCCCATCTGACATCTTAAATCTCAGATTTAATGTTTTCCCCTGTTTGCTTTGCCTCACACTCAAACAGCAGCATAAATTAGCAAGGCAAACTGGTTTTGATAGAAATCAATCAAATCAATTTAAGAATTAATAGTCTTGTGTTTCAAAATTTGTGTCTAATTATAGCTGTTTTACTCAATTGTTAACATGTTCCCAAAGGTGCCATTCAGTGCCATGTGAGCATGACCTGGATGACTGAGAATCTTCACAAACATATGTTATGCACTAGTGTCAGTCTGTCAAGACATAAAATGTGTGTTAATGTAAATATTTATTATGTATGCTGTCAAACGGGGTGGGGTGGGAACATAGTGCTTTGGGAACATCCCATGGAGGAGTACAAGGCGAAGCCTGTTGCATGCCTACCCTGTGAATATTTAATTTAAACAGACCATTGCAGATGAAACTGTAAATTTTTTAAGTATTTAAAATAAAGTAATAGCAGCTTGGATTCACTACTCTTAACCAGTCTTCTGTCTGACTGAGAAACAAACTAAAATAAGGTCATTCAGATTCATGGATGTTTGAGTGTTTATACACTGTGAAGATTCTCTGTCCTCTCTGAAGCACCCCTGCTAGTTCCTGGACTCCATTTTGGTAACCACTGACTTAGTGATTTATCCCCAATGACTACATTTTGGAGATTGTGTGCCTGGATGCAGTTTTTCCTGTGTGAAAAGATGATTATGTTGGAAACTTTCTTTGGAGGAGTCATATAGGGATGTGGAGTCAGTCAGGTGACTGAGGTGCGCCACTGCGGCAGCTGTCAGAACACGTGAAACAAACGCCCCTCCGGCATGCCTCCCTCCCAACCTAATTTCATTAAATCTGTGATTTGTTTCTGTTTGTGTGCCGCAGCGTTGGAAGGGGGGAGTGAGTGAGCAAAAAGAAGGAGAGAGATAAATGAATGAGTGAGAGTGAAGCAAACTATGTGTGAGAGAAACAGAAGGCATCGGAGGAGCGATTAGTGTGGTGGTATCCATCATTGGAGCTGCGCTGCTCTGGTCGATTGCCACGGACACTGAGGAATACTTCATCTGGTCCCAGTGAGAGAAATACACACACACACACACACACACACACACACACACACACACACACACACACACACACACACACAATCTATTATTCTGTAGTGCAAAACTCCAGCCACTTTCAGCTCACTATAACTTCTATCTTTATTGTTAATATTCCAACTTATTATTATTGTTATCTGTTTGTCAAAATCTCACGTTTTTCAGTGTTTTAGTGTGTAGATAATTTTTTACTCTGACTCTCTTCAAGCCTCTTTTTCTTTCTGAAAGCCTGTCTGCAGTTACACCACTTGGCATCTCCATTTATTATGCCACCATGCATATTGCATCAGCTGAGGTGTGTGTGTGTGTGTATGTTTCTTTATATTGGTGTAGGACTATGCAAGCATGCACATGCACATATTTGTACTCTGTGAGGGTGTATGCAAGCATGCACGTCTTCATACATGCATGTGAATGTGAGTTGACAGCTGGAGATATGTTTGTGTGTGCACGGTCATGAATACTATTAAAATGAAAGCACTGCACTTTGCACAGCTCACTTGGGCTATGAAAACAAAGGCAAAACACACTCAACCTCTGATCTTTATTTTATAACCATTCTGTGTGTGTATGTGTAGTAATGACACTATGTTAATATATAGACTACATTCTATGACTCAGATTTTTGACGAGGAGCGAAAAATACAAACTTGCTTAAGTGTGTGTGTGAGACACTATGACATGGGAACAATTAGGAGTGTATGTTCAGCTGACCCTTCTGGTGAAAACAGAAGGATCAGACCAGTTTGAACCCATTAGCCTCACTCTGTCTGGTGACCTTTTTTCACTCTGTCTTTCTAAGCCTCATCTTCTCAGTTATGGTAGTTATTTTCCTCATACCAGCATCCCAATCAGGTTTGTTTGTGTTTTGTGAAAGAATTGACAAAGATAAAAATGTGTCGTTACTTTCTCCTAAATTGTTGTAATTATTGATGTTATTTTTCAATAAACCATGTCAATGTGTTATCCCCAAATGATGCTGCTGTAATTTATGGTCTAAATTCAACTTTAGAGGCTTTTCCACCAGGACAAGAGTACAGTTCTGGGGGAAAATCTAGATTTCAATGGAATGGTCAAATTTAAAGGTCTAAAATACCCACATAACATCAAGTATCAACACTGGTGAAATATGCTTTGGATCATCAGTGAAAAATCAAAGTACCTGCTTGATGTATTTTCAAATAACATTTTCTTGCTCAAGTCGAAGGGACATTAGTAAAGAAAACAAAAAGAAATGAAAAAGTTTGTTTGCTGGCATCAGCAGTGGTGTCTGAGCAGGATTTATATCCCATTGGGGGCCAAGCCTGGCAGAAGGGAAATGACAGAGGCTTGGTGGCATTTTGGGGGCTCAGTGCCACGCATAAATCACCCACCTGGAAGAACTACAAAGACTGGCATTGGTTGTGGCATTGTGCCACAGGCCAATAAGCTGTTTGTGTGGAAATGAGGGGAACGCACATGCTGATAATGGCAACGAAATCGGACTTGACTTTGTCAGAACTTTCCCCATTGCAATGCAACACTTTGCGAGGCTTCTGACAGAGGGAGGTGAATGATGGAAGTGAGGAAAAGTAGGTAGAGAATGAGTTAAGAGGATACAAATGCAAACAACTTTGAAAAGAGCACAAAGAATGTGAAAAGAGATATTTGAATTGAAAATTATGTCTGTTACACCCCAGCGCTGTGAATAATGTGCTAGGTCAGAGATTTGTATCACTCCGATGAATGGACAATGAGTAAAGATGTCACCTTCAGATCCAAGTGTGTCTCCTATTTGCAGTGTGTGAGAAAGTGTGAAAGAGTGCATGTGTGTTTTCACTAAACTTTTGCTTCAGTCCCCTGAGTGGGAGACTGAGGAGGAAAAGTTGGATGCAACTGCTACACATGGTGTGTTCCAGAGTTTTCCACCTTCCAGAGACCTGGGAAAAAGAGTCGGTATGCACACATGTGGAAGCTCTGCAAAAAACTGAACATTTAAATTGATTTGATATTGGTCAAAATAGCAGGGAGTAGTTTTTCCACTTATTTCTTTGTTTACTAACTCATGCATAAATTTAACTGTATGTACAATAATCACAGTCCTAGTAGCTCTTTTTTGATTTCCACCAGCTCCTAATGGGAAATATCTGGCTTTTTCACTGCTAAATGCATTATTATAGTTATAGTATAGTTAGTTGTTAACTCTATCTGTTGTAAATGTTCCAGGTAAAGCGGGAGCGGGACATATCTGCGAACAGTAGGGGGAATAATTCAACTCGGTTCACAATTTATTATTTTAAGCCCCATCATCATATTACTGTAATAGTCTGATAATTTCTCTGTCTGGATTCATGCTGGAGCATATGCACAAATTTTGTCAGAATCTCTGAGTGCTCCAGGAGCAAGATAAGAGATATTTACCTGTCACTGCCTCCAGGTACCTGGGGGTGGCAGTGGCACAGTTAGTAGAGTGGGCCATCAACTCGAGGGTCAGCAATTTGCAAAGTCAAAGTGTCCCTGGACAAGACACTGAACCCCCAAGATTTCTAAGAGACCCCAGCCATTGATGTTGCACAGGCCACTGCACTCTGGCTGCCTGATTTACTTTAAATCCGTAAGAAGACACAGTGAAATTAAAGTGATTAAAAAAGGGAAACTGGATGTGACAGTTGTCCGATTGTATGCCTTTTGAATGCTCTAAATCAGGAGTGCCTACACTTTTTCAGCTTGCAAACTACTTTTCAAATGACCAAGTCAAATTGATCTACATATGTATATGTATATTATATGTGTGTGTGTACTTAGAGTATACTTCATACTTTAATATGACACAATACGATTCAATACGTTTATGGTGATTACCATATTGCAATGCGACACCCACCATAAACACAGACCATGAAATAATAATTAAATACTGAAATAATTATATATGCTTTTTGTAAATGAAATCAATATATTTGGTCATTTACATATTTAATAAATTGTGAATTAATTTCAGTATTTAATAACTTAATGACACATTTATGTGTTTAATGCTTGTTATATTGATTGCAATGTGACACCCTTCACCCTCCATATTACCATACTCTGATCACTTGCACTGAATGGACTCAGCCAGGGTTGCACAGTAGCCAGCCTCAAGCAGGCTTCCAAATGATCTTCATGTGTGAAAATGCTGAGTATCATAAATAAGTAAAGCTGAATACTGCAGTGAAGGATGCAGCGCATTTCGTCATCTTTGGGTACTTGGGTACTCCAAAACTGTCTGTGACGACGAGACGCCGCAGTTGAGTTGAGGTGAAACAGTGTTGTTAATTTTGATGCGAGTAAACGTTTCTACGTTTCACTTAGTTCACTGTAGTGCTGCAGTAGCTCGCATGTGCGTGGTGACCCGTGTGTTAGAGGAGATTTCAGACTGGACGCCGTGTACGTCAGTCAACATACATCTGATATTTTGCGATCTACCCGCACTACCTTTGCGATCGACGTATTGGGCAGCCCTGCTCTAAATGAACGCAGCTACAGGTTTAAATTGAAATCAGTTCAGTTAAATCCATTATTAAAGTCAGTTTAATAACCTATACTTTACTTGGCAGATGCTTTTATCCAAAGCGACTTACAAGCAATTACCATTCGGGTTCTTTAAATTATGAGTTACTACAAACTAAGAACCCTGATAAGACCCAAACTTGTCAAGAAGAAAAACATGCTAGGAATTGTTAAGTGCTAGACAATGTTTTTGGTGTGTGTATGTGTGTAACAATATAACCTGACATTTCTAAACACAGGGACTTTAAGTAAAATGCAAATGAAAATTAAAAACATTAAAAGAATTGATTTTTCTCAGAACTTGCAATCCAACTATAGAAAACCAAAAATCTTTAACATGAGGAACTAGAAGTACCTGCATGTGCATACTTTGAATGTATCCATTCGCACAAAGGCACATTTGAGAATGCATGTAAGCACACATGCATCCACACTCCAGGAACTCCATTAGCATTCAAGGAGAGTTGAGTCTGGAGTGGGTCTGTGTCAGAGCTGCACTAACATCAAAGAGACAGGGAGAGAATGGCAGGAAAAAAGCAAGAGAGAGAGAGAGAAAGAAAGTGACAATAAGAGGTGGAAAGGAAAAGATTGAAAAAAGTGAAAATAGTTTGATAGTTTGTGTGTATGAGGCAGACTGATGGGAATATAGGGAGAAGGGGAAGAGAAAATGGAGGAGGGGTTGAAAAGTGCCGTTTGGATATTTCACAGAAGCCAAACTTCAACCCAGGGCACAGCTATGACAAGCTCAGAGGGCTTATCACCACCACTGTCGGACAGAAACTTGCATCTGCAGTGCTTTCTGGTTTGACGAATTTAACAGAAGAAAAACAGAGCAGTGATGCAGTCACAACATGGGGTTTGAATAGCTGTAATTACTTTTGTCAAACATCAAAATCAGTGATCACAGTAGCTGTCGCTCTAATTAGCTAAGTGAGAAGTGTCACATTGGAAGATACAAGGCATGTAGGCTGCAGCAGTGTTACATAACAGGTGTGTTTGTGTGTGTTCTAAATATGACAGCAGATACCCACCCCTCACTGTCTCACTGTCTGCTTGTCACCCAGACGACACAACCTGCCTGTGTGAGTCTGTTTGTACAGATGATGTCTGTGAATTTGGAAGAGTCATAAATATCTACACAGTTTGGATCAGAAAAATCAATTGAAAAACAGATGTGCTGCTAGCAGCACAAGAGCAGTAGATGATTCACAGTTGCTTTGTTAAACTAGTAGCCTATTGCAGAGATTAAGAATTAACTTACTGGCTCACTATACTAGTACAACAGTGAGCCATGCAAGACATCTTGAGAATTCAGAAATGCATCTGTAATGTGCTAGTGACAGTCATTTGTGAAATGCGATGTTGCTACCAGATTTGTGATGTGCAATTTTGCCCATCATGGCAGCTGTGCTAAAAAATGTGAGCAACACCTGCTTGCAGCGATCAAGAAACATATGTCGGGAATGTTTGATTGACTGATTGATATATCACAACAAATGTTCACTTTTGTGTAGAAAGAAAAATACTGTTTGTACAGGAGTGAGGACAAGTGGCTCAATCGGTTATATACTGTATTCAGGTGAGGATGTGTGAGGCAAAGGTTACTGCACATGCAGATATTCACCAGTCTGGTGATTGTGTCCGGGCTCATTATCTGTGTCAACTAATGTCTTTGGGAAGCTGCAGTCGAAAAAACAAAGCAAAGTGAACACTTGTTTAAAATGTTTCCGTCGCATGTCCTATGCGTGTTAGTTTTCTAGTTCACTTTGTTAAATTTTAAATAAGACGTTTTTCTTTAAGGGGGTTTCAAACTCCAATAACAACTAACTTAATGGGACAAGATGAGAAGCTAAGTGTACACCATGATGTCACTGCAGCTGAAGTTATAGCAAAAAAAAAAAAAAAAGGAGGTGGTGGGGGGGTGTTTGTGAGTCCTCAGCAGCTGACGTCATCCATCAAATTGCTTGACTCTCCTCTGATCCCAACAGGAAACTGCTGCATGCCGCTTCAACATACAACAGTTTCAATTTCAGACCAGTTGTAGATCGGCTGTGTGTCTGTACGTGTGTGTGTGTGTAAGTGTGGTTGAGTGGGTCACGATAAGTGATTTTAGTTAAAGGGGCTTTGGGGCTCAACCAGTACATGTCATTCATGCAGCTGCTGCTCAGCAGGGATCCAGAGATCTGCAGAACGACTGATGGTTGAATAGGGTTTACATACACATAAATACACACTTGACCACGCACATGCTAGAGTGCACGCTGTTCCTTACACATATACACATTATATACATTTATGCTTCATTCTGGTTGTAGGTGATTTTTTTAGAACATGTGCACATGTATGTATGTGTATGTAGTTTAGGTTGTGTCATGTTTGCAGATTAAACAGTAACTAAACACTGCTGCTTGACTCGTACATGAGTCCCGCCTGTGACATTAATCTGTTACCGAGCTCAGTCAACAGAGGGCACTCTAACTCCTCTCTCTGCATGCACTTTCTCCAACACACACATCATTCTCTTTTTTCTCTAAGCTTTCCTTCCAAGCTTCAATTCTCCATTTTCTCTAGTTTCATTTCATTGTTTACTGAGGTATTGACTGTATTGTTAGGTAAACAATTGTTACAGGCAGAAACTGGTCTATTAGCCAAGATTTGTTCGGAGTTTCATGTGAATGTAGCACACATTTTAAAAAAGTACTGAGCTTAATTTTGTTGACAATAGCATTTAGTAATCTGGCTGTATTTGTACAGGTGGCGATAAGAGACAATCCTGACATGTTTAGTGTTGTTTATGGACTATAAATAGCAGTACATTAGCTGTTGGCGAGGGCGCTTGTGATGGCTGCGTTGACGGACCGCGTGGCTGGCTGAAAATACAATGCTGTTTGCACTGTTGCCATTAGGAGCACTTTGTGTGTGTGTGTGTATGTGTGTGACAGAGAGAGGGAAATGGAGAAAAATCTGCCTTTAGTCTATGCTAGTGTTGGTCCCCCCTTGATTGTATGACTTGCTTTGTGTGTGGCTGTGTCTATATCTTTGGCATCATGTTTACAACTGGGAGTAAATTCCACTGCCAAAATTTACTGTCTTGTGGCGTGCTATCACACCGCCAATCTGTATATGTGTGTGTGTCTGCGTGTCTGTGCGTGTGTGTGTGTGTGTGTGTGTTCAAGTGTTATCATGAAGTGCTCACAGTTTCCCCCTTTCTTGTTTCTCTCCAAACCGTCTCTCTTCCTATTCATCCATTGTGTCTAAGAGGATCCTTCTCCCTTTTCCCCCTTTCACTCATCTTCTCCCTCTCTCTTTTCTTTCTTGCTCCAGTCCTAATTACCCATACTCCTCAGAGTGGTCTCTCCTTCAGAGCCTTTGAAGTTATTTTAGCGCAAATTCTACTTAGCTACACTGCAGACATAACAAGGAAAAGACTGTGTTTGAGGGCCTCTGGAAATGGGTATGTGTGTGTGTTTCTTTTTGTTGATTGAATCACCAGTGTCTCCTGTTTCATATGTGTTTACATCTATGTGAATGTATACACAAAAGAAAGCAGCAGAGCAAGTTTTTTTTTTTTTTGTGCGTGTATGTGTGTTGAGTAAATTAGGGTAAAATTTAGTCCATACATACCATATTTTGAGATTGTATCTTTATATCTGCATGTCTAGGTCTCCTTGCATATGGTCTTTGTTTGTGTGTGTGTGTGTGCGTGTGTGTGTGTGTGTGTGTGTGTGTGTGCGCGTGTGTAATTCTAAGGGCCATGCATGAATGCAGGCCTTCTGAGCTCTTGTTGAATGGCCCGACGGCCCGTCACGGTTCTGCTGGACTGAATGACCAATGTAGAGCTGTACAAAGCCACTTGGTTTCCCTCTGTAATTATCAAGAGCTGGTCTCCACACTCACACACTATGCATGTGTTTGAAAATGTGAAAATGCCCACGTCTACTAACACTCATACTTGCATGAATACAGAGATGATAGGGCTGGAATTTAAATTCCCCTGACTTTTCGTACATTGAAATACAAACTACAATGATTCAGCAGCATTGTTTTGAGAGTAAAAAATTATTTTATGCATATTTGTGGGAGCAATGATCTTGATGTCTATTTAGATCTTAGCCTCTAACTAGACGTTTCCCAAGATAGGCAATTAACTTTTTGATCGATTAACATTAGGACCAACATATGTGTTGCAGCAAATGTTGTTCTTGATAGATCTGATAAGTTTAAAGACTACTTTAGTGACCTTTTCTTTTTTCAAAGCATTTACAAGGGTGAGTTTATACAAATGTTAGAATGCTCTCTAGATGCATGTTAACTGAGAAGGTAGCAGTTTGAAAATAGGCTAATGATAAAGTTAGAGCTGTTGCAAATGATTTATGTATAGTTACTTTATTAAGTCAGATATGCAAATTAGTGCTTGACATATTCAAGTAACAGCTGGCTTTTCAAGCAGGCTTTAAATACTTTCTATTTGAAATGGTTGGCAACGTGGTCCAACTTTGTTATTATACATGCTGTCAACTTCTATTTTGCACTGTTGTTGTTTTGGTAATTACCTTTCTTGCTAAATAAGTACACAAGTGAAAACAAACACCAACAAACGCAACAAAAGTTTTAATTTGTGTTCTACTTTTGCCACACCTACACTTGGAAAGATAGAAAGTGAGGGATATAAAGCAAGTCCTGTTGTCATGCTGTGTGCATGTACCTGCATGTGTGAAAGTGATAAATATGTCACTGAGAAGTGTAGTTTCTGCGAGTGAAAAGCATGTTCAAGATTGTTCCACTCCTCTTCTTACACATCTTCAGCAATGCCTAGCTTTGTTTCTAAGAGCTTAGCAGGGTGTTAATTATTTCCTAAAGTATCCTAAGTGTTGAGTCTCCAGAGAACGTGGCAGAGGGAAACTCCAGGGAGAGATGAGGGTTTTGAGGATGAGAGAGACACTGCGAGAGGATGAGGGAGAGAGCGGGGGAGAAGTTGTGAAACAAAGACAAAAGCAGAGAGAAGAAAATAATGAGCAGGCCGCTCACCCACAATGGGTGAGGAGACTGAATGTCACCAATGGGAGAGCTAAAAGAAAAGGAGAATGATAGAGGGACGCTAGATTTACGAGACAAGTGCCAAAGCACAGGGGGAGTATCCAATATTTCCCATCTGACTCAGCCCCCGCCACAAACCAGACTCAAATGAGAAACACAAACACTTGCACTGCGGCCTAGAAACTGTGCATTGGCGCTTGATTTCTGCGTGTGACTATGAGCTGTGACCCACCCCTGTGTTTGCCTCACAGTTGGTGTCCTCAGTTGTTGTAGGACATCCTGACATGCCCCTCTGCTGAACATGGCAACATATGGATGTATCTGCACACATAGACATCCGTGTCTGCACACATACATGCAACTTCACCCTCAGAGGCAGATAAAAGCGTTCAGCTGATTAACATTCTCTTTCACACCCACCCGCACTTCTAACTTGGGGAGTTGGTTCTGGGCCATAGTGCTACATGCTGACTCCTAATGCATCACAAACCTATAGGCGCCTGTAATAGAATACAGATCTCATCTTATACAGGATGAATGATGGTTTTGCTCAACCTCCAGAAAAGGTGTAACACATGGGAGGAGTGTTGGAAGCCATGGCAAGGTGTGGTTCAATCAGTTCCAGCTCAGGCTGTCAGAAATGGTTATGTCACCAAAAAGAATGAAGGTTAGTGATGGGAAAGTATATGCTGGATTTTACCGAAATTCTAATTGAGATATTTAAGTACTTCAATTGAGGGTTTGTTTGGTACATCACATAGATAATGAATCTTTCATTCCTAATCCAATATGTACCAGTCCGTTTTGATGTAATGGTGGTCCATTCCATTTTTGTATTATGCAGTTTTGGCGGACTAAAACTCAAGGCTCACTTGCTAGTATTTTCAAATCTTTGAACCACAATTTGTTTCATCAGGCGATCATTTTTAGGAAAGACCCCAAGAAACAGGGTACAAATTTCTCATATGGGGCAGGATGGATGTCCTTCTTGAGCATTCTGTACCCACCTCCAGGTCAATAACTTTTTACATCTTCCCAGTTAATGCTGTGACTGGTTTTGGTCTGTGATTAAGCAACAGCTAATGGCTTTACCCAGTGACTCTTCAGTCTCTCTCTTGTCCTCAAAATCTGCTACCTGAAAAGCTCATTAATTGACACAATATACAGATCTTGTTTATTTATTGGTACAAATGGAAATGAAGGTGACATGAATAATGAATGAAAGAATGAATAAAAGATGACAGATTGTTTTTTTTGTTTTTTTTAGGGGTAGCATGTGCGGAACCTGCCAGTAGTGGTAACTTCCTTTGCTGGTTGTCTAGCAACCTCATGCTGACAGAGCTCCAGGAAGTCAGTGCTTGAAGCCAAGAACTGGTCCCATACAAAACTTTCCTTTTATTTTACTGATTAAACATATAAGACAATCTTTATGCTAATTTAATCTGACTGTTTACCAATTGTAGCTTCATATTTAGTCAAACTCAGCAAGGAAGTGAATAATTACATCTCCTAAAATGTCAAACCTTTCCATTAAAAGTCCACATTTAGGTCTCAGTCACAGGTTTCACAGACACTTCCATTCAGTGATGAAGTCAGTGAGGTGTGACAAAACTCGAATATATCATACACACTGTTCCCATAGTCAAAAATGCACCTACAGCGAAAAATTAACCATGTTGTGGTGATGGTTATCTCAAAGGAGCAATTCAGTGGCAACTGAACTGAACCTTTGGCTTTAAGTTTCACCTTTTGGATGAAATGTCTTCAAGAAATTAAATCAAGCTATCTACTATGTTGTTAGTGTTAGCTAGTGTTGTTAGTGGTTGTTAATATAGTTCAGTCTATATTGACATGAGAAAGAAAAATTTATGGTTGGAATTATGCTAAATTAATTATACATTTTTATGAGTCTTCCCATAAAATACTCAACTCTTCATATTGTTTTTACATAGTATGTATGTACAACCAGTAAAAAGGTTGTCCTCCTTCCTGTGATGATTCTTAAGGAGAGTCTAAAAGTCCAATCCTAACAGCAACATATCATCTTTAATGACTTTTAATTTGCTCAGTATGTCTGAAAGCTTCGTGTCATGTAACTCTCAGGCTTGGTGTATGGTGTGTGTCGAGATGGAGAAGATAAAGGGGAATGAAATGCTTAGCGATAGCCCAGAATATATGATGTGTTAAAGGAACATTTATGCTCTACTTATCTTTCCTCTCTGTCTGCTGCCCTCAAACAGACAGCTGAGGATGAGACTGGATTTCAGCATGTCAAATAGAATCACAATCTTTCTCCTACAGTGGTGGTTGCTGTCATTTGGTTGTTTTCTCAAATCAAAATTCTCAAATGTCATGATCACATGCAGAAAACACAAGTTTAAAATCACAGTGCGTGCAGCTGTTACACACAAGCAGGACTCCTGTGTACATGTGGGAAAATAAAGACTCACTAAGCAGTAAAACACAGTTTCGAATGCATGTGGACACACACGATCCTGTCTCCCAGCTAAACCATTATGCCTAAAGCTTCACTTAAATTTGTCTGTGGGTCTTTGGTTCTGTGATGAGTGAATATCTTTCACTGACGGCATATTTATGATGCATATGGTTGCTGACTGCACATACAGAGCTAGTCATTCAGACAAAAGGAGAGCAGGACTCGGTTAAGTCTCATCCCCAGGTTCATCCTCCTATCCTAATTTATGGCATTTATGGCGTCATAGTCATGAGTCAGTGTATATATAAGCTTTTAGAAGGGGCACTGAGTTTCTTTCCTCTCTTTTCCGCCTCCCTTCTGCTCTCTCTTGTTAAATATGCAGAAACACCACTGCGTGAGGCAGATCGTTGGTTTGTTGCAAGAATTGGGTCAGTGGTGATGTCAGTGTTTTAAAGCAAGGCAGGGTTTCTTTAGAAACCCAGCAAACTGAACTGTGGCCCTCATCTGCTGAAGATTGATGTTGGTTTTACATATCAGAGGGTTTTCATTTGTTTTCATGATACTGTGGTCCTGCTATTAACAAATTCAAACACTGCCCAAAGCACTATCAAACATACATTGATTATGTAAAGTGAATTGATTTTGTCACTCCTATAGTATGATTATTCTTTTTGAAGCTTATTGAACCTGACTCCCTTGATCATGTTTATACAAAATTACACTTGACATAAAAAATCCCCATTAGGTATTAGGAATTCTTCTTTGTGATGTTGGCATATATGTATAGACTGGTTTATGTGGATACTGAAGCAAATGTAAAAATGTGTATCTGTATTTTATTTTTATTTGTTTGTAGGCAGATTAGTGGATGTTTAATCATGATTTACACACTGTAGGTTACATCCTTGTGAAGGGTAGATCTCAGTGTATCAAAAATGTAAATATATGTATCATGCGTGTAATGCCTGTTTGGTCAGATTTGACAATTATGACTCAAAGAATTAGTACAATTTTGGCACAAAGTGCAGCATTTGGGCACTTGCAGTTTTAAAGTACCAGCTAAAGCTGCAAGCTAAATCAATGGGCAAACTACAATAAGAAACTTTCAGTTGCTTTTGGAACATGCACCTGTCCTTAGGTTGCACATAATCATTGCCTCATGTCTTTTCCTCTCCATCCCTGGGAAGGCACACCTCAGTTTAAAAACCTCTGGTTTTAAGAATTTAACATCAAAGATGTTAACTGAAAATGATATCAGGTATATCAAGCATTTAATTTAATCTAACCCTTATGTAAATGTTCATGGAGTTTTTCCCATACACTCTCTCGCTGTATTATAAAAGCAACAAAGGCACTGGATCACATTTATTATATATAATAATATATATTTATTTCATTTCTGGTTAATGGCAAAGTACAGCTGCTGCACATGACACTAGCACATCCATTTAATCAATGCTTTGATGAGGTGACAAAGGAAAATCCCAAAGCCACGAGGTTCAGTTGTTGCAACTCAAAGGCTCTGACGAATGATACTCTATGTCATCTGTATTGATTGTTCTGTCTGTGATTAACATTGATCACCTTGTTAAGACATGACCCTGAACACTGACCTTCCACTGTGAATACAGAAGAAAATGCAGTGGTGAAGTATGACATTAAAGAAGTAAAGGGAAAATTATTCTCCTGACAGAACAATTTTATTCTATTCCCTGACCTTACTTCTTAGGGAAGTCTCCTCATTTAAATAACCAGTGCTTGATACATTTCTCTTCTTCATATGGCCTTTTGTGTGACTGGTGAAATTAGAGATTGACTAATCAGAGAAAGCACTATAAAATGCCTTACACAACACAATATGGACAACAAATTTTTAACCTTGACATTTATTCCTCTATCCCTGGAATACATTGTGACTTTAGATTTAGATTAGTCTTTAAAGGTATTGATGCACGTCATTCTGAGAAAATTATGTGGGGTCTGTCATCAGGGTCAAATTACTTGTCTCTGGTGAAGCTGGTTTGTATCCTCAACCTGTTGGTTACAGGTGGGTTCAAACTGCACAGCCCATCTGTTGAGGTGTTTGCATTCAGTGGTTCATTTAAGGCCAGTTCATAGTAGCCTGTCTTGTTCCACAGACTGTGCAAGACTACTGAAATAAATGTTACATACCTTGAGTGTATGAAAGGCTTGTTTACTTTTCTGATGCATGCGCCATTGGTACACCCGGGCTGTGGAAACAGATTTATTTGGGCTGCAAGAACATGGCTATATAGAGAGTTTGTTCCAGCCTTTATGAACTGGGGTGGGGACAAAATTTATGTCATAGATACAGACATAGATGCGAAAAGTATGAATTGGCCTTCAGCCTTTTCATTGTTCTTGTGCTTTGCTGACAACCTCTACTCTGACTGCCAATATGAGATGGAATGTCACCTAATGCTTTGCCCAAGGTGCATGGGTGGTTCACTGGTAAAGTCCCCATCCAACATGGGTTTCAGTTATTTGTACTGGTATCTGTTTTTTAAATGTCTTCAGCAAACTCGCCATGTTCATGGTCCTTGTCACTGTACCAGTTGGCCTGCTGTTTAGTCTGTTCAGTTTAGTTTACTGTTTAGTCTTGATACAGATCTACATTCACATTTAGATTAAAGGAACACACACAATTTCACAAATAAGGATTAGTTGACTTGTACTAATAAGCCTGTGAAGGTCTTCTGTGGCTGTGGAGATGCTTAGTCAAATAACTCATAACTCAAATATGGTCCTCCCTTACAGAAGAAAAAGTATACTAAAAGTTGTTTTTTTTACAAGTATACTAACATCAAGTATACTAAAGTATGAGTACAACATTTGATATACTTAGACTTTTCTGTGTACTCTTCAGTATACTCTATAACTTTGTCTAGTATATTTCTAAGTACATAAAAAGTAAACTGAAAGTATACTTGCCTATGTTTAGTTTAAAAACAACTCTACCAACTGTTTATTTGAATATTCTTATTTTTCTCCACTCTTCTCTCTCTCTCACAAGTTTCGTGAACAACTAAATCACTTGAGCTCTCCCTTGATATTTTCTTCATATTTATATGATGAGAAATTGTGGAGGGAGTTGCTTTTCTCATTGCTTTTTTACATTGTATTTGTGTTGTAACAGTGTTGAACATACATGGAATAATGCTGCCCTCTCTTGAAGTGTTGTATTTGAACTGAACTGTAACCAGTTGTTCCCCTCCTTCCAGATGAAGGATGTTAACTTTAACACATGCATTTTCACGCATCATTTGCCTACAGATTATGACTGGAACTCAAAACAATGCCAGATGTAATGTCTTTAAACAGACTGTACAAAGGGAAGTCCCGTTAAATGCATAAATGAATGAAAAATGAGACACAAACACTTTGGGGCAAATATTTAAAAATTTGCAAATATTATTTCTGTTCCAAAATAACACATTTGTCAATTGTGTCTTATCACACAAAATGTAAAACAAAAGAGACTAGTAAGATGAATCATCTGACTTTCTGTGGGTTTCTTCAGTAGAAGAGCAAAAGACTTACACAACTCAAACGGGTCACCTGAGAAGAGCTTTAAGAAGCAGCCTTTCCTGGATATCTGGCAGTAGATCAATTAGTGACTAACACAGTGTTGGAATGTTATTCTGCTGTTGAGGGAAACATTTCCAAGAACAAAAATCTCAGTGTGTTTTGTCATCACCCGCCTCAAGCCGTGTAGCTAAACCCAGCACAGCTTTACAACTCACTCCCCTGCCTGGTGTCTGCAAGCTCAGCCCTAGCCACATGAATTATGGATTAGAGAAATATTCCTGGACCTGTTTGTAGAGCGTGCTGTGGTTCTGGACTCTGTCCGGTCCTTCAGAACCGACTGAAGAACAACCAGATGGTCCAGTTGGAGCTGGGCCAAGCCAAACAAGACCCTCTGATCAGAACAAATCCAGAAATGTATATAAATAAATATTCATCTGTATGATAATGTGCAGATGCTTGTGCCAGTATAAATAGAGAGCTCAGGTACCCGGACCCCCTCTAGGTCACCGTTGTGTAGGACAAATAGAATGCAGCCATTCTTTTTCTTTGTCAGTTTCCTTTCTAAGAATTTTTACAGCTTCACTTTCAGTTCTGTCCTCTTTGTGCCATCTGCTGTTAATCTTTCATGTCCACCTCTCGTTTTCCTTCCTCTGTATCACTATCCATCCTTCTCCTCTCTCCCCTTTTGCTTCCCAGCTGTGTTGTTTTCCATTTTAAGTCCAGTGCTGTCTACCTAGTTCCTGGCTGACATTTTACATTGCTCTGTGTGTCCCTCATGAACCCCCCCACCCCCACCCCCCTTAGGCTCCTCTTGATTCTTCAGCCACCTCTCCAGCAATTTTTATGACATTTTTAGATTGTAAACGAATGGCTCTCAAAATCTCACATCCAAAGCTGAAGTGGTGAACATTTCTCTTCTATCAGTGGGTAGTGCTCACTATTGGCCAGGTGGTAGCAGTGGAGGGGGAAGGAGGGGAGGCATTGGCCTTGCATGGCTGCTTTGTCTCTGTGTTTATTTGATATCTGGCCTGAACGCACAGCCAGGATAAAAGAACAAGCGTGGAAAGAGTGCAAGGAAAGATGGGTGTGTTTATTTCATGTTTGGTTGAATATACAATAGATTGAAAGACTAAAGGCGAGAAAGAAAAGGGGGAAATGAAAGACAGACATGCTAAGACTCCACTCAAGATGTCAAAACAGAAGTGTATGAATGATTTGCTGGGTGAAAGAGAATGTAGAATATAATTCTCTCCATCAATCTAAATATAATGACTTCATATATCTCACTTGCCCGGCCAGCTCATAAACAAGCCAGGAATAAAACAAACATGTTAAACCGATTCCAAAATGACGAGGGCCTCTTGTCTTCCCTCTTTGAAATCCACTCTGCTGGGGAATAATTAAGGCGGCTTATGGCTGAGTACAAAGGGAGAATATTGTTCAGTTTTATTGTACTGTGTGTATGTGTGGATGAGAAAGAGATGCAGGCTGTGGCACCTGTGTGATATTCCAAAAACACAGACGATGTTTGCATGTGAATGTTGTGTAGGTGTGTGTTTTCTGTCCATTGTGTGTGTTTTTTGCATAATTCTTGTTTGTGTGTGCGTGTGTGCTCGAGAGAGAGAGAGAGAGAGAAAGCGTACATCTCTGTCTGAGAGCATTAACAGCGAGCATGTTCTCTGTATCTCAATGAGGGGATTAGAGTACTATTCATTAGACGGGCTTTGATAGGTGACTAGCTGAGTCTATCCACTACTGCCGCTCGTGCACTGCCAGACAGAGGCCAGGGGGTAATGGAGGTAGCCTGGTCTCCAGTCTCTTTCTGTCTACATCCCTCTTTGTCTCTGTTTTCCTGCTGGCATCTCTGTCTCGTCCCTTTCAACACCATTGGGAAGAGATGTTTTTGAAATGATGTAGTCAAATGCAGTAACCTATGTCTGGATTTCCAAGAATGGTGTAGCGAGTAAAACTACTATACCTTAGGTTTGTTTTTACCATTTTATTTGCAGAATACAGTTGTCTTCAGGTTAATACATTTTTTACACACCAGATACACACAACATCCAGTAGGACAATAGTTCAGTTTAAATTAAACCATGTTAATGCATTGGATCTTGAACAGGATTTAAAATTTGTACGAGCTTGAATTATATCGTATTAGTGGGTAGGTGTTGGTGGAAAGTGTCAAAAGTGATTGTTTTAGGGAAAATTAAATTCACTATTTAATTGCTTTGTAGCCATTTTATAGTATTTTTAATATTTCATGATGTACAAGAAACAGTACGCTAACACATCAGTGTCATAGCTTCCTATAGTTTTTCAGAAAGGAGCTGATATGTAAGAGTCCACTCAATGGAAGGTTTCTGGTTTTGGCTTCGTGATATTATGTAGTACTAATTACAAGGAAAATAGAGATGGTGCTCAGTTGTTACCTTCAATTAGTGCATTTCAATTACATAACTGCAGGCATAATGTAGAGAGTGTTCTACCCTTGATGCACAGCAGGTCAGCGGAAGATGCAGAACACGCAAATGTAAAGTTTGTCTGTAGTCAAGCTTATTTGAACACACATATATGTTACAACATGAAAAATTCCAAATGTCAACCAGTCTGTCAAATCTGTGGTAATCTGCCACGTAATGTGAGAATTGACCTTGTGAACAATGTAAACAATGCTGTATTTAAAGTTGAATAAAAGAGGTTATATGAGGAACAAGCACATTTGTTAAAATTTGTTTACAATTGACTGATTGGTTTATTGATGAAATCTTATTTATTTTTATTTGTACTATGGAACAAAAACCTTACAAGGTACAGTGGACAATACAGGTTCTTTGGAATTATGAACAAATGCATTCAAATTCAGTCATTCAATTTTTCTCAGGCTTTTGCATAAATGCCTAGTACTCTAAGTTAACTTTCACTAAATTTGGCATTTCTAACATGACTGATGCACATATGATTTGTAAATGCAAGAAAGAAAACGCTAATATACGAACACCGGTTCTTCTCCATCCTCACTCATATGTGCAAAGTTCAGAAGAACAGGTAAACAAATGCAGAGAGAATGACTGCAACATCAAGGAGGAGGATGGAGAGAAGGAGGACAAACGGATTGGCACTTGAAACCACCTGGTGAAGATCTCTGTGGACGAATCCATCTCTCTTTCTCTCTTTCTGCCTCTCTCTATCTCCCGCACTCATGCTCTCTTTCTGTCTTGCTCTGACAGATTTATTAAGAGGGAGGGATCAAAACGAGTCCCCAGTTCCCTCCTCTCCTCATCCCTCTCTTTCTCTTCTTCATCAACTGACAGCTTCTCCTCCCTCCTTCTCTCTTGCTTTCCGCTTGTCCCATGGCCCAAGCCCATATTATTGAGCCCTGAGAAAAAATAAGAAATATGTGAAGATGCTAAGGATGAAGAGAAGTAGATAGGAGTGGAGGGGATAACTTTTCTTTTTTCTGTCCCTGTAGCTTGCTTTAAAAAATCTTTGCTACTCACACAAATACAAAAATGCCATTTTCTTTCCTTTTGCACACGTAAAGTTGTCTTCTCTTATCAAGTTTCCAGCCTAGTGTGTCCTTTCACCAAACATCAGGGTTTATTTTGTTGTGGGAAAGTAAAAACTATATGCCACTATCAATGGGCTTGGTGAAAGTACATACTCGGCTGGAAAGATGATAAATGAAGACGTCTTTATGTGAAAACGAATTGCATGTTTGCATTTGTGTGAGTAGCAAAGTATTAACTATTACCTAAAAATGTTATTCTTCCATTTGCCTAGCTGATGCTCTGTGCTGCATTGAAAGGCCATGACTTGTCAGAAAAAACATAGAACATTGACAGGTCTTCTCAAACACCATTTTCCCATTTTTCTGGAATCATAATTCCCATTACGTTAGCCAGATAACATTGACAAACCCAACACAGCAGGATGTGAAAAGTGTAAACTGAGACAACAGCAGCCAAGTTATGACGCTTAAGGAACAAAGTCTGTACCTGTTCCTTGGTATTGAATCCAAAATGGTTTGAGATATTGGTAAATGCTAATTTCTTCACACTAATTGAATAATTAATTACCTCCACCTATACATGGTGACTAGATGTTTATTCCTGAGCAAAGCAAACAGGGGATCATTCATTTTACTCAGTGTTGCAAATGTATCAACTGGTTATCCCATAAAAACACAGGCTAGGACTAAACTTAAAATTTTGTCATTATCCGTCTGCTTTCTCATTATCCTTCACAACCATGTAAGATAGCTTAGGACATGTCCCTTTGTATGTAAGTGTCTCGCACAGAGTGAGAGATAATTTTCCTCTTCATGTAGCCGCTTTTTGATTACTTTTGATTATTCCAGTATCACGGAGGATGTGTGTAATCTGCCAGTCTCCTTACACGTTCCCTTCACCCCTCCAACTCCCTCTTCTCTTTATCTTATCTTTCTTGTTCTCTATACTTCTTGCCAGCCTTGTTCTACTTCCCTCTCTCCTAATCACATGCACATATACATAAACACAAGTACAAATGTGAGTGATATCAATTTACAGTATGTTCTAGCTCTGCAGGTGTGCTTTATGTAAAACCACTCCGAAAACTCTGTCACTAATAAACTCAATACAGAAACAATAAAAATACATGCAGTGGCTAGTAAAACACATTCACATATACAGCCAGAAAGAGAATGCATGTATATTTACTCCTTTTCTTTCTATGAATTGTGCTCATTGTTGTTTCATATTGCTGTTAGTTTATGATATCTGTGTGACACCATGACTCCCAGTTGGAGAGTAAACACTAGATAAGATGGATGAAGGCATGTGTGGTCACGTATATGTGTGTGTGTGTG
>JAUBNQ010000005.1:8384599-8408366 GCA_032353495.1 Ctenopoma kingsleyae | reverse complement strand
ATGACTCCCAGTTGGAGAGTAAACACTAGATAAGATGGATGAAGGCATGTGTGGTCACGTATATGTGTGTGTGTGTGTGTGTGTGTGTGCCTTGTTATGGCACTTCCCGTTGGCAGGCCATATAACTCAGGTTAATGTTATCTTATTTCACATAGCTCTGAGGCAACCTCAGGGAGTAGATCATTTGGAGCGCTCTTATTACTTTTCATTAGGCTAATGTGACGGATGGGGGGATTTACAACAAGGGAGGAGAGAGCACGCACACACGCACTATGACACACTTTGCCACAGCCCTCAGAAGTCTTTGTGTGGGTGTTTGTAAGATGGGTTTGTATTCTTAGAACCTTCAGATAACACTGAACATGCAAACTTTTCACCCACTGCTGGAATGCAGATTACACTCTTGATCAGGCTGCACACACATACATAACTTCTTATTGATATGATGTTTGTAGGTCACACCAGGGAAGCGGGACAAGGATTCAAAGCACTGCCTGGGGAATTGTGGGTATGACCCTTGACCCTGGGAATGGTTGAAGCCTGTGTTTGTGTGAGTGAGATATTCAACTTGAGAGCAGCGCCATGCACATGTACTTCCTACAAATTGTGTGTGTGTTAGTGTTTTCTAACTTTAAGGCTACATGTGATAGATGGATAGATATAGATGTAGATATAGATATAGTCAGGTTTAGAATAGGCTAAGAACTATGAAGTGAACAGAGCACCACATTCCAGCTCCACTTTATATTTATATTCTTAACTCTCACTGAAATCACCGTCATCCATTTTGCAGTCAAAAATAATGTTAGCAGATTTTTCAACAGGTTTTATGGTATCAAAGTAAACAGCAATAAATATCTGTTCTGAAACATAACAGTGAGTACCATGCCAGATTACAGGAAAGGTGCCTCCTGTTGCATCACATCTGGGTGAGCCTTCGTGCCATTAGCATTAGTTATTTTTGTTAGCCTGCATTTAGCCCTGGTTATTCTTTGCAACTATTTCAACTTTGTTTCTGATAGATCAAGTCATTCAGGTATGGCTACAACTGCTATTATCATTTCTATGGGATAAAGTCTGAACTAATGCAGATTTGATCTGTGATTTGATCTGGTAAATGTTTCATTGGGTTTCTGTTTTCTCTGAGCATTGCACATAGACATGTGTTAAGCTCAGTCTTAGATGTTACTTATGGAACAGCTCCATTAAAATAAACTTTTCCTCATTTGTTTTCACATTTACATTCTAGAACCAGCTGTCTTTTAACACTTTTGCTCATTATTTACACTGATGACCCACCAGCTGAGTTTAATACCATATTCACATCTTGGAAATACTCCACGTCTACTGTAAAATGCAAAATGTAAAGTGATTTTCACCTACTATATTTGGACTTCTGTTTAGTTGCAGATGTGCATTGAAGCAAACAATTATTTCCAAGACTCATTTCACACAAATGCACACATATTGCATATATGACATTGTAGCCACAGTGGATATCTGGTGTAGTACCATGTGTGGTACCATGTTCCACTTTTTATTCCTTTTTTTCTGGAAGTTTCCCTCTGTCTGATGGGTGGTCTGTAACATCACTAAGATCATGCTCAAAGAATACTTTCTTTTTCATATTCTGTCAGCAAAAAAAGTACTTTGCTCATGACTAGCTGCTTTCTTCCTCTCTTCTTTATTTTACTCTGTCTCTTACACTCCGTTTCCATCTTCCTCCTCCATCTGCTGTCCAGGCATTAAGGCCACTGATGTTTGTTTCCATCTTCTCTCATCTTTTCTTCTGCCCTTTACAGTAAACACCTGCACACTCTCTGAATGGAAATACATGATGAATAGCTCTGTTGAAAGAGTGATGACAGCTCTGAAGAGATCCCTTTCACATGCAGAAATACTGAAAAGGCGGGGTAAGCATGTGTGCAAGTGTGTGTGTGGTGGGCCAGGATGGTAAGCATGACCTTAATTTACATTCTCATTCAGTCATTATCAGTCATGTTGGAGTATTCAAATTTTTGCTCAAACAGTATTTCACAGTAGGTCACCTACTATCCATCACAAGTGACATGGGGATAAAATATTATTGCAGTTATGTTGTTCTATTTTTGCCTATGACTTCAAAACAAAGAAGAGGGAAACTTCAGAAGCATATCATCAGATAAAGTGTTTTATTATTACTTTTAATAAACAACAATTCCATAATCCAGCCACTTATTTAACAGGGCCATGCCAATGTTTTTACATGTTTCACTCCATTAAATACAAATTGACTGTGTTTTACTTTCCTGCTGACTGTTTTCCAAAGCATACAGTGCATTTTTAGATTGATTTCCCTAACTCCAGGCAGCCACTAGTTTCCATTTTTCTGTATGAAAATCTACTTGGAGAGACTAGAAATTTGCTTGAGCTAAGTAATCAATCACAAGGAAAATTTTGTTGACTTTACTTTTTGACAAAGTTACTCCACCGCTGTATGGTGCCATAGTTATGAGAAAAGACTGTTTTGAAATGTTTAATAACACTTTGACATCTGCATTTTGAGTTGCAGTGAGTGTTTTAAACCAAGGGATGTCCAAATTTATGTAAATGTTCTCACAGCCAGCTGTTAAAGCAAGATTATTAACTTTTGCTGAACAGTGGCCAGTGTGATCACAAGTGGTCATTACAGAAGAATTGCATCATTTGTTTCCCAAGATCCTCTCGAATCATATAAAGTTGGACAGTGTAATGTCAGTTTCATAATGGTATTTATCCAGAGTTTGCTAACATTAGCCAATATTAGCCCCTATTGCTCATACCAGACCAAGAAAGGTAGCAGCAAGTGTATTAAGCAAATGTGTGTGGTGTTGCTTGAATGAATTTAACGTTATGTACAATGGTAAAAAATAAATAAATAAATAAATTATTACTTTCCAAATTTACATGGTCAACAAGACCCAGGTCTCCCCACTGACACATACTGTGGCCCCACAGTCCACTACTAGTGCACATTAATGCTTCTCTTGCTGTTCTGCTCCTTTATTATGTTATTTTTATTAGTTTTAGGGCATACCGCTGTACTGTCTGTATTTATGGTTAGTGTCTGTCTATGCCTTTGTGTCTCTTTGTCTTTTGTTTTTCATGATTTGTATATTATGCTACTTTTGTGCACAAACTCACTAAGACAAATTCCTTGTCTAAGGAAATTTTCAGTTGTCATAGGACATTTAAATGTATCATCAAAGAGAAAATGGTTGTAGATAACAAATACCATGCTAATAATAATACTGGACAAAATGTTTAAAATTACCATTTAAGTACACACATTTACAGTTACATTTAAGCAACTAGTTTCAAATGAACATCTCCCTTTTGTTGCAATTGTTAGGGTAGAAAATGTCACATTAAGAAAAGCACAGGTGCAAATATTAAAATTAACAATGACTGAGTTCTGTTTAATTGTTTCAGTTTCAGCGTTCTGATGTCTTGATGTACAATCCAAAATGTCTGCTGTAGGGGAAAAAGTCTATCCACAGTGTGGCTCTAACCCTGAGCTGTGATCTAATCAGCTTGGAAAATTGAAAACACCTGTATGAGTTTTTCTTTAGCCTAGTAAAATCAGCTCTTATCTAATAAATGCTCACCAACATTTTTATTTAGCCTTTTGAATTTATTATGGCATAAATTACCTTGATAACATTTTTATTACTTAGCCTTTTGAACTGTAAATGGTGGAAAGATATAGAGAGAATAAATTTGACACAGAACCTGAGCTAAGGATTTAAGGTGGATTTGTGGAATCGAACCCACAACCTTGCATGTCATTAATATCCCACTCTGACTGAGCCAGGAAATATTCAGTATAGTTTTTTCCCCCTCTTTCTCGATACAAAGGTAAACTTTGACTAATCTGTTAAGCTGAATCCCCCTGCAAACACGTACTCAGTGTGAATCAACTTCTCTCTAACATCCACATACAGTATTAAACCTGACATAGTGGACAGACTCATGCCAGCCTCCCTGTAGCCATAAAGACGACTGCCAGCAAACAAAGAATCTCTCACATAAAGTATGAGTGGTATTTGGGGTTTGGCGTGCTGAGTCACTTTGGTTAATGCTACAATAGATGGACTCAGGGCTCTTATTTTGGCAGCAAGCTCTTGGAACAGTCACTGATATGATATACAGCAGCTCTTAATACACTCACTGGCTCTCAAATATGTAATGGAGCAAATTAATGCAGTAGCCTGAGACAGAGACACCCAGAATTGAAAACCAATTTAATCAACCTTTGTCTATCTCTGTCATTTTTTCTCCCCTCCATCAGCTGCTTTTTTTTCTGCTCTCTCTCATGCGTGGCTTTGAGATGGGGCGTGAAGGGGGGTAAGTGTGGACAGGATTTGTATAGCCGGGAAGAGCTCATTCTTAGCTTTGCTGCCTGGAATTCACTGCAGGATCATTTGTTAACTTCCTGCAACATTATGGTAACTCACTGCAATTTTCCTCTTTGGCACAAAATCACAGCAAATACAGACTGAATTCTCTACTAATAGTTTTCAGTGTGTTGTAGATCATCATTAATTGGGAAAAGCTGAGTTGCATTCTGAATTTTCTATATCTGAATCCAAAAAATGTGATCAAGTATTTAATAGGCAAGCTCTGTAACAGATTCATTTTCCCTCTATAAATCAACAATTTTTTTCTAATCAGGGACCAGAGAGGAAACGCAAGTGATGATCAAAAGTTTGAGGGCCTTTTTTTTGTAGCAACCCAGTGAAGACTAGAATGGCATGCTGCTTCTCATTCTTCTTTCCTCTCTTACTCTGCTTCTAATATTCATCATAATCACTTTCAGCTGTGTCACACACACACATCACACACTTATCCTTCTAAACCTCCCTCTGTTCACCCCTCATTCATTCAGCCCCCCTTTTAGCATTCCTGTCTTACAGCAAACACATCACATACATGCTCGCTGCCTCTCTAATAGCTTTAGTGGATTGGCATAATCTCGCTAGCCTAGCGTGCTACACATTAATAGCATGTTGTACACCGACCCCAGCAGCGCTGCCGTGTTATTAGTGTCTTGTCATTAGTGTGTCGCTGCCTGCCCTCCATCTGCTGCCCCACCCCTCTGCCTCTCCAGGGTGTTTCTGGGATACCGTCCCGGTGACCTCTGTGGCAAAGCTGAGCTGCTTAGCATCACCGCCTGATGGCTAGGCTTGGCATTGTGACAAACCTGGTTACCTGAAGAACATCCGTGCGTCAGCGTTCTGTGATCTAATCACACACACATACTATGAGCGATGTTTGTTTTGTTTTTTTCCAGAATACACAGAAACACACACACACACACACACACATTTGAGGACAGAGGAAATGTGCACAGATTCTGAAGGACATCTGTGAGTACATTTTATAAATTGTATATCATCAGCTGACATTAAAAATGAACAATATGCTCTCATGCACTCAGAAACACACATTGTTGGAATTAACAATACATGCTTACACATATACTCTCAAAGACACGTGATGTATTGTACATCACTCAGATACACAGACACATCCACATTAACATTCACTTTTTAAAGTTTAGGCAACAGGTCCTGGGGAGCATATGTGATGTTCTATAAAACCTTCTGCCTCCCCGAAGGAGCTCTGCAAAATCAGATAAATTGCCTCAAGTAATGGCTCCAGACTACATTAGCCGCTATTAGCATAACACACCTGAATCTATGACTTCTGGTCAGCTGTGCGTGGTGGAGTTGCATTTTGGATAATGCAGGCGCCAGGTTTCAATGAGGAAGGAGATGGAATAATAAGACAGAATTGCTGCATTTAAAAAAATTCAATCCAGTAGTGTTATTGGAGCACAGTTCTAATTTGGTGTCTTATAAATGCATCCACATGCATGTGAGTACAAACAAACATATTTAACAAGTACTTGCACATCCTTATTGAAATGACTTTACACATGTGGCTGGATGATTAGAGCGTAACAGTCAGAGATTTGTACAGTTGTTTGCATTTTCTCTTCTCAGATTGCATCCTGAAAGAAAGGTGCCAGTTTGCTATCAGCCCAAAACACAACTCCCAAACTCACACACATTACTGACATAAATTAAATATATATGTTACCAAACACACACACAGTAGAATCATTGCCAATGTGGTTACTATGTATTTTGAATTGAATATTTGAATTTGAATACAGGAATTTGTAATCTCTTTCAGTGCAGCAGCTTCACTGGCTTCCGGTTAAGTTCCGTATCATATTCAAAATTCTGCTGTTAACATTCAAGGCCATCCACAACCTCGCTCCTCCATATCTGTCTGACCTCCTCAATGTTGCCACTCCTTCCTACACCATTAGATCCTCCTCCTCCGTTCACCTGACTGTCCCCTCAGCACGTCTTGCCACCATGGGGAACAGAGCAGAGCGGCTGAATGCTCTGCTCCCCAGCTCTGGAACTCATTACCATCCGACCTCAGAAACACTGACTCACTCCCGCTCTTCAAATCCAAACTGAAAACCCACCTGTTTAAGACCGAGTTCTCTCTTTGATTATATCCCACTTTTAATTTATTTAGTTATGTATGCTTATGCTTTTTTCTCTTTTTCTTGTTGTTGTTGTTGTTGTTTATTGTACGGTGTCCTTGAGTGTCAAGAAAGGCGCCTTTAGATAAAATGTATTATAATTATTTTTTTTTGTTTTTTCCATCATCTATTTCCTTTCTCCTTAATTTTCTGCCTGGCACCAGGCCTTGAAATAGAAGAGCAGAAAAAAATGCATTAGAAGCACAATCAAAGTGCCTCCCACAGTAATCTGTTTACACCCCCATTCCTTTTTGGGTTTTTTTGTTCCACTGAAGAAGAACTGTCACCATTTAGTGTATGCCTCTGTGTCGCACCAACGCTGCTTTCACGAGAAGGGTGCAACTTAGCTGAGAAACACTGTTGAGGAAAACTAAAATATAGATGATTGGGTTTAGGGAGAGAAGTAGAGAGAAAGAGGAATTCAAAGAGAAACATAAAAGAATAAGACAAAAAGAAGAAGAGGTGATAAGGGATGAGGTGGATTTCCTAAAATGGAAATGGGGATTAGTTTAATTGGTGATCGAGGCTGGAATGTCTTATCCCTTTTTCAGCCAAAACTGACAAATAGTTTTTGATGGCAGCATCTTTTTTGAGGTCCAGTTTGACCTTCTAAGGCCTGAAAAAGAATGAACACCTGATATTGAGATTCAATATCAGTTTATGAGTTGCTGAGATGCAGTTTGCAAAGGGACACACAACAGACAGCAGTATTACACTAAGGATGTACACCACTACATCATTTAATATTGTGTAACAGTGTGTAAGTATTTATCAATAATATAATGCATGTATTTATTACTAGGATGGATGATTCCATGGAACAACATTTTATATTTTAAATGTATTAGTGGTAAATTCTGGATTGAACTACCTTACACTTTTTTTGTTTTTTGTGTTAATACTATTATGGTCAAAAGTATGTGGTCACAGCATATTTCTATGTATTTTTATCTGCAATTGTTTGTTGGAGTAGTTTCAGCAGTATATATTTTTTTATAATTCTACACCATATGGTGATATTTTAAACTATCGAGTGCTTCCAGTTTTTCAGAAATATTTTGGCACAGGTCCTTTATTGTAACAGTTCCCTGATTCACATAACCAGATCCATAAAGAAATGGCTTTCCCCATTTGGTGTACAAGAACTTGACTGACCTGCATGGAGCCCTGACCTTAACCCCTTTTAAACACATTTGGGATGTGAGCCAGGAATTATCGCCCAACATCAGTGGCCAACCTCTCCAAGACTCTTTGAATTAGAGCAAATCCCTGCAGCTAGGCTCCAAAATGTGGTGGAAAGCCTTCCTAAAATAATAATAATAGCAGCTATTTTTGCCTGTACTTTCAAGGCAGAATTGTTCAACAATCACAGATGGGTGCATTGGTTATATGTCCAGACTCTTACTTTGGGTATCCATATTTTGGCATTATGGAGTAACAGATGGATAGATACACTGGTATCTATCCATTGTATTGTGATTATGTGTGTTGAGCAATTTTCCATCAACTCCACCTAAAAACATGAAAGTAGGCTTACTGTAGTTACAATTTTTTTTCTTTCATATAATGCACAATCATATTATGCAAGTGTCATCTTGCAGCCCCAAAGCAATGATAAGTGTCATCAAACCTTGGTGTACATTAAGATGACACTTTTTGCGTTATTATGTTGCCATAATGATTGTACCCGCCTCTGTACACCAAATGGTACAGTGTCTTCCCGTTGTCCCTACATTGTGAGTCAGATGCAAAGAAAAGCGTCATCATCTGGGTTGGAGGAGTTTGACATTCTCGTCTGTCTCTCTGGTGTAGCTGTCATATTTAGTTTCTGGTCCCTGTGGAGAGAAAATGGCAGCGGTGGAGAAGGAGAGGGAGGAATCTCTGAAGACCAAGCTGTCTGCTTGGTACAGGAGAGTGGTTGACGCAGATAGTGTTACACTGCACTCGTGGGAGACAGGGAGATATGGCCAGAGGGATGGAGGTTGTGTGTGTGTGTCTGTCTGGGAGAGAGGGATTGTCATGGAGAAACGGGAAAAATATATAGACAAAGAGAGACGATATCATATGGAAGGTGAAAAAAAGAAAGAAAATTCTACCAGTACTCTATCCTTAATCGACTCCTATTTTGAAACTGTGAAAACTGAAACATGACAGCTTTTGAAACACCCCCTATCTCTGCAGTCTGAAATCAGTTTCTCATCTCATTCCCACCATGCAAGGAAATGTTATGACTCTATTTACCTGGATGTTGTAGACAGCTTGTTGGCCCTCCCCTGCACTGCTGAATTTCTTTTCTAGTGCCAAACGGTTCCCATGCTCTTTCTCTCCCTGTCTGCCTCCTCTTCTTAACAGAGTGGGTGTCGGTGTTGGTCTGGAGTGGCTTGTCTATAGTACAAATGAATAGCTTCACTCTTCCTGGGCTGTGAAAAGACAGTGATGGCATTAGGCAGGGGGGAAAGTGGAAGAGAAGAGGCTCTAGAAGGAGAAGAGACTGTGATGAGAGGAAACATGCTTGAAAGAGGGGACAAGTGGGAAGTTATAGGAAGGTCTTGGATTTAGAGGAGATGAGGAGTGCTATTAAAATGATTAAAAGGATGGGAAGGGAGAGGGTCAAGGAAAGTGGAAAGTATGGAGGGATTGGGGAAAGAAAATCAGATATAAGAGGTGGGGTGGCTGGGTACAGTGAGCTCTTTCACAGTTTATTTCTAAATGATACTAACTAAAAACTTCAGTAATAGTACAAGAAATGTATCACTTACCATAAAGTAAATACTACTTTTATTAGAGTAGGAGTAAAATTTTACTAAAAAGAAGTTGTTAAACACAGATCAATCACTAATTTAAGCTAAATTGCATTAGTGTTCTTTTCAATTACTGCATGACATGTAAATGACCAGGGTAGGATATATGTATATGGCCTGATGCTGTGAATGCCCTGCAGATACGTGGGATTTTATAACATCAATCATGTCTGGTTGGTGAATTTATCAAAAAAACATGCTATTTATAACTACTAAAATGTAACCAGACAACTTTCATTTCAAATATGTTTAATCCACTTGCAGGATTATAATTGTCACATAGTGTTAGTTCTCTACACAACAACATAGTGGTTATTGTCTGGCTAGTTTGTTCTTGTTCCACTCTACTCTGCACCACGTGCTGAGAAAATATCCTGTCTCACATGATGGATTGTGGGACCTGTGAGTCTCAGTCCTGCTACATTCATGCTGTCCTGAGAATCAAAGCAGTTAGCTAAATAAGCACTTATTACATCACAGGTGCAACTTAAGCTTGATTTTGATTCTGTGTTGAATCTATACAGAGCATTTGGTGTAGACTGTGCAACTGTGCAACAGTTGCTTTTTCTGAAATTACAGGAAAACAGTTTTTGAAAATTACAGAGTCTGAGTACTCTGGTCGCTCTTCACGTTACAAGTAAGCTACGGTTAAAATCTGTACAGTAAGGCATCAGTTGTTGGAGGCAAAACAAAGAAAACAACACTGCAGTAATCAAATGACCACCAGTCAAACAAGCTGAAAGTCTGTAGAACTAACTGTTGTTTAAGTGTACATGCAATTCACATCACACACTATTTTATGTTAAAATAAAAATATATTGCCAGTTAGATGTAATCATGAAAATGATGAAGATCTGTAGTAATTGTAGGGACTGTGACTCAACATTCATATCAGACAAGACTGTTTACTAAATAAATCAAAGTTTAATTCACAAACCCAGGAGTTTCTGGTTTAATAATGCATTATGAATACAATGCATTGTATACTCATTGTAGACTTCGCAAGTTTAAATTAGTGCTGCATTAAAAAACTAGCACATATTTTAGACTTACTGCTGATGTATTCCAAGCACTGCAAGATAAGTTGTTTTGATTTATAAATAATAAAAAAGACCTGGTATAGTTGTGAAAACAGAAAGGGGAACTTCAAGAGAACACACATCAAGAATACTGTACACGCACACCCATCCACTTTGACTTGCTTAAGCCCATGTGCACCATGGAGAAGAGTGTCACACATGCAGAGAAAAATGCCTGTAATATCAGATTTGGCAGGATGAGTGCAGGAGGACAGAATGGAAGAGAGAATGAGGAGGAGGCAAAAGGAGGAAACAAACCCATTGCACCTTCATCTTAAATGATCTCAGAGCATTGTGAGTCTCCAAAATGGACTACTTTCCCATTAGTGTAATAAGGGTTATGATTTTCCCTTCAGGGGGTGAGAAGTATGAGAACCTCCCGTTGTGAGAAATCTAACCAGTGGCTTTGGAACTACTCAAATGATTTTGTTTGTCTTCCTGTCATATTCTTTACCCCCCCAACTATCTCTCTATGGAGGTTTTGACTCCATGTACAACTGAGTCTATTCCTACTAATTGGGGTCAACACAGAATTGAATTGTGCTCATATGGGCTAATTTATATCTATGTCTATTTTAGCTGACAGACAGGGGAATAAGATTCTTACTCTACTAATCCTTCTTGGGTATTGTGTACTGCTAATATAGTGTGAACTGCCAGGTTTAAGCCCTATCCTTTTCTCTCTAGTGTACTACTTTGTGATGTGGTCTCCTCTTTTACGAACTATAACAGAGAGAATTAGTGGTTTCTGTCATAAGTATATAAGTTATTTCTTTCTTAATAGCTTAAACACAGCTCTTTGTCCTCTTCTACTTCTTGTGTTTGTAGTTTCTGTTTTTCTCCCTGCCTCATTACCCTTTAATAATCTTCACTTTTCTCATGTGCATACACAAACACACACATTGGCCATCCACCATAATGCATAGGGTTTGTTTGGTGTGCAGTGGAAGCCATATGTTCTCTGTGCGGATAAAGTTTCTCTTATCCTGCCTCTGCAGCAAAGTGAAAGGGGAGCTTGGGCCTATTGTAGCCCCACTCACTGGAATGAGGAGGTGGGTGCTGAGGGAGAGAAGAGAGTTTGTTGGGATTCAAGAAAGAAGAGAGATAAATTCTAACAGGGGGCCCTCCTATTGTCACCATGATTATGAAACGAAGCAAACTAATTACAGTCTGTGTGTGTGTCTGTGCATCCTTGTCCGTTTATTTGTGCCTCATCTCCCAAATGATATGTGCACTGTACCAGCACAGCTTTCAATATAAGTCATAGTTACTTTACCCAAAGTCATTGGCACACAAGGTTCCCTCTCCGTGAATGAAGACGGCTAGTCGTGAGCACTCCATTTACATTGCAGTTGAAGCTTTTAGGCTGATGGTCTCATTCAAAGTATGAGAGAGCTTTAAGAGATGCTTTATAAAATGGCTCTTGAGGAAAATACATTAAGACAAGTGATTACAGAACTGGGAGGATGCGTATAATGGTGAATAATTTCATTTTTGCATCTGCTCATATTAAATACTTAATATTACGTAGCATTGTCACACTTTCTGCCTGTTTGCCTGCTAAATAATTCCACT
The DNA here is from genome assembly GCA_032353495.1 of Ctenopoma kingsleyae. Classification (NCBI taxonomy): domain Eukaryota; kingdom Metazoa; phylum Chordata; class Actinopteri; order Anabantiformes; family Anabantidae; genus Ctenopoma; species Ctenopoma kingsleyae. The sequence continues at coordinate 8,396,328 of JAUBNQ010000005.1, read as the reverse complement.
GTGACGTTATAATACCAGTAATTTATTAACATATAAATCAGAAGTATATAGCTTAATGATGTTAAACACATGTGAATATCTTTTAGATGACTGGACGCCTATGGAGCATGGAAATGGAGCATTTTACAGATGCACCTCACAATCCTTGTACCTATTGAATGATTCTGCACCCCATCATTATTAATATGTTTTTAGTTCAACATAACCATGTTCTTCCCAAACTTTAGTCATATTTTACATACCTAAATCTAACCCTGCTTTAGCCAATTATGAGTTCCTCTTATTTTATTACTGGTTGCTAAGCACAGTTATTTTTCAAGTTGAATTTTTATAAAAAAAACATTTAGCATTTGCCTAATCATCCAGAATTGAAATTCCATTGTCATTCATTTGGAGTAGTATTTGGGAAAGCTGGGAGATGCAACTCCAATATTCATTCTCCTTTCAATATGAGAGAATACGTGCACTGCATTGAAGTATAGCTGGATGTTATGCTTTTAAAATCAGTCTTAAGTATTCTTAAAAACAAATACAGAAAGATGCTTCAACTTCAAAGTTAAAGTTAAATACAGCTTTGTGTATCAATCATTGTTAGCAGGCTGACAAATCTGTTGATGCATTTTGACATAAAATCTTGGTGTGACAGCAACAAGTTCCCTCTTTTTACAGGACACATTATTACAATCAACAGATTGTATCAACAGTAAATTTGAAGGCTGGAAAACCACAATATTGACCTAAAAGACCCTACAAATCTTCATAGTGCTAAGGGGAGTTGCATAGACAGACAGTAATCAATTCTGGATTCATCACAATGAGCAACTGCTTTGACACTAGATGTGGTCATTTGAACCATTGCTGTCATAATAATATCAGTTATAGCTGCTTTAAATTTTGTCAGTATGGTAGCCGGTGAAAGTCTGAGAAAGGTTATATCCTCTAGATGCCAGCACTGGAGGTAGAACAGGATGAAAAAGAGATTATGAGTAATGTGATTTTAATTAGAAGACTTTGGCATTAATAGCATCACTAGTGTAAAGGCACAGGCTACTAATCTTATTAACTGTGATTTTTTGTGTTGACAATAATTACACCCATGCATTGCAATTCATGTGACAATAATATAATGATGTGGGGGGAAAAACTCTACATAGCACCTAATTATGCCAAATAAATTCAGTCACTGAATTAACTGCAAACTGAAAGTGTAAGCCCAGTTAATAAACAATCCTCTCTCACCATCACGGTAAGCAGACTTGAAATTAAGAAATTAACGGGTCAACTCACAGTGGCACTTCAGTAGCAGAGCCAGATGTCCATCACCCAGCTGTACTCTCAGTCTGTGTGTGACAGAATACGGGTGGGATCAATTGGAGCTCAAGGGTATTTGATGTCAGTGTCTGGGGAGTGTGTGAGTGTTAAAAACAGCATCTAAATTCCACAGAGTTCACTCTCATATTGATTATGACCATTTATGACCGTGTGTGGCTGCATAAGTAGTTAGCAGAGAAGTGTAACTAGATAAGTGCATGTGTGTTTATCTCATTTTGTGAGAAAAGAATACCTGACGTAGATGAATAATGAGCAGTTTAATTCATTTTCTAATATCCCTTCTGCTCAATGCGGCCTTTGTTTGGGATTGTTAGCAACATTTGTCAAAGTCGATCTCATGTTTAGACAGTCCAGTGCCTATTTGGACATAATCTAAATTCCTTTAATGTTCCATCATCATCAACATCATTATTGCTCTTTAATTTTTCCTCCTGGCTCTGTTTACTTTGCTGCAATGGAAGCACCTGCCTGCTATTCACTCCGCCACTTAAGATGGGGGAATCCAAGCAGAGAATGACTCATCGTTCTCTTATTAGCTAGGTGTATGTGTGTATGTGTGTATGCGTGCTTTTGCAAAAGTGAGGAAGTGAACAAGAGCAGGAGAGATTTATGTCTATACTCAGTGTGTCCCAGTCTCAGATCTATGTGGGCCTTTGTCAGCTCTCTAAACAGTTATGTGAGCACTTAAAATGTAGCCTGTATCTATGACTATGTGTGTGTAAGGGTGAGTGTCTTAAGTCCTGCTCCTGCAGCTGCAGACCAATGGCTTCCAGATGTCCATCCATCTTAAGGTAGCCCACGTTGACAGATGAACTCTCCACTGTCTGCGAGGGACAGCCACCATCATTCATTTCTCACTGACTGCCTGGCAATTAATTCTTGCCACAACGCGCACACACGCAACAGCTGGACAAGCAAAATCCACATGCAAAAATCAGCACACACCCACGAACATGTATTTGTAAGCTGTTATACTTAGGCATACAAATAACTCGATTCGTGATTGATTCATTCAATCACAGATTTACACACACACACACACACACACACACACACACACACACACACACACAAATGGACACTTACATACATCCACCCCCTGAGAATCCAGCCATCCACATGATGGCGTTTTACTTCATCACTTGTAGAAATTGCCCATCTTCTCTTCCCTCCTTTTTTCCTGAGCCATAAACTCCTTTATGTGAGAATAAGTGAGTGCCAATGGAGACCAATTCATCAAACATATTTTAGTGATCCACTGTGGAGAGAAAGAGCTGAAAACCCCTCTTAAGAGTTATCAGTCTAGTTTTGGATATGGGACAAAATTCAAGGTGCTTAACGTGAGTTATGGCTTTCTGCATGGAATTGTTTGAAATTTCACCAGCCTCAGGAGTGAGTAAAATGAAATGGATGGCGCCCTGTTTTAAAGACTAATTTTCTTTATTTTTTATAGCTTATATTCGCCAGTTGAATTTATTCTTTTACTTTTTTCTATCAATGAGAGGGAGAGAAATCAAGTTCTCTGACTGTAAAAATGCAGCAAGAAACAGAAAGTGAATGAGAAAGCAAGAGCGCTATAAGGTAGGAGTGTGTGTGCGGGTGTTAGTGATGAAAGAATACATCAGCGAGCCTACTGAAGAGAAATAAGAGAAGGAACGTATGAAAGCAAGAGAGATAGACATGGAAGAACATTAGGGAAATGAAAATAGGAGGGTGGCTGACAGGCTCTATGTTAGGTATTCTGACATAAACCACAATGAGAAAGCAGACACACATAAATGCACATTGGCAGTCACACACTGGATTTGGAAGAAGGTGAACACATTTAGTGGGATGCATTTTCTTCAAAATACTCACACGGCTACACAGCTTTCTGCATTCATAGCGCTGTGCAGGGCTATGAATGTGTGTATTCGTGTGTGTGTGTGTGTGTGTGTTCAGCGGCAGGTCTGTGTGTGGCAGTGTGTAGCCACAGTGGCAGATGCTGCCAGGTCCCAGCCAAATGATGGAGACGATAGCTAATTGCTCAATCAGGCAATCTAATCTGGCCAATCTCATTTTCAGTTTCGTCTCTCACCCGTTCCCTCATCCCTCCCACCTCCTCCTCTGCATACATTTCCTGACCTATCTGCACAGCAGCTGCTGGACCGAACTAAAATGCAGAAATGAGGTGGGATAGCAGAAAACACAAGGGATATACGAAGTACTATAAGTATTGGAAATTGTATTACTGGCTGACTTATTTTGAAACAGTGTTATTATTTTTCAGATAAATATACTATGAATAAGGTACAATACATCTAGACATCATATGCTGTTGTTATTTTAGGTTGGATATTTATCAGTACCTGTGAATGTCGTTATGGCAACAACAACACAAGAAACATATCAAAGCATATACAGTATGTCCTTTGCGCTTACATCATTCCAGTGAAATTATAAAGAAAAAATTATATTGAGCTTTCAGTTCTAAAGAGTCAGTTCATTCCAGTCATCTTAAAGAAACAAGGAAACAACAAAATCACTTTTCTGATATAGTTGTATCGGTTCATGCAGATCATTTTAATGTAATGTCCCCATGCAGATTGTAAATTAAAAGACTTAATTAGTGTAAAAAGTATCCTTATTATCTGAGAGGCCCTGAATGTTTTGTTTACAAAAGAGAGCTAAACAGGAAGAGTGGTATGACATGCAACAAAGCCTTAACCATTTGGTTTCAGGATGCCCTGGATGGTGACTTTGGATTTTGAGTTTTACTTTCAAACCTCGTCTGTGTTCACACACTACAAATCTCAACCATCTGTGTGAGGGAAAATAAAAAGCAAGCTCACCTTTCTGTTACAAATAGATTCACATTTTATTTTTTGTTGCTTATTCCCATTGCTTAACGTGCTGTAGATATCACTTGACAGTATTTACCTCCTATGACCAGTTTCACTGTTGGCCTTTCTCGGTTTTGTTCTCATAAAGAAATCCTGCATTTTCTTCGCTGTGATTGGTTGGCTGAAGCAAAAGTGGTTGACCTTTCTTGGTGGTTTTTTGGTAAGTTGAACATTTTTCACTTTTGGAAGTGCTCCGCTCTGCAAAAAAAAAAAAGCTGCTGGCTGCAGCGCCTTTTAAAGAGCACCTTGTAGCCACTTCCCTTTACCTTATGTGTCAAACACATAGCACTAGATGGAAAAAAAAGAAAAAACTAAAACCAGAAGTTGTATGAGTCAAGAACTAAATGATAAACATAAACTATTTATAATTGTTAATGTTTGGTATTGTTTCTCCTCCTTTTAATTCACTCTATTAACGGGTTGTTAATTGTGGCATTACATTACTTTTGACATACAGTATAATGGATGAGTTTTAGGAACAAATGTCTTACACATGGCTTTTCCTTCTTTAAACATGCACTTCACACACAACGTTGACTCCACCCGCATCTCAATATGTTATACCTGCTCTCTGATCAAGTGTGTGTGAGACTTTCTTTGAATGCCAGGTCTCCAGGGTGTATCAGTGATGCATTGGGGGGCTATTAATTACCCCATTCATGTTTAGTGTGTCTGCATTTGTGTGTGGTAAACTCCATATGGGTGGGGAGATTGTGTGTGACCCTTCACATACCACTGTATCACCCAGACATTACTCTCTTGTGACACACATTAACCCAGTAAACAGTAGTTATGAAGGGGATCAACACACACACATAATAGAGCACACATTTACATATCTACTATACTCTGTGTAGTAGATATGCAGTTGGTTGAACACACAAATATATGCATTATTACAGCAATTCATTTATCCGCATACCGGTGCAGAGCTATCAAGGCAACAAGTAGACATTAGTCAACGGAATAGAAGGCCCCTTATTGCCCAACACATGTCATATGTGTCTGTGTGTGTGTGTGTGTGTGAGACACAGTCGATATTGTCAGCAGTTGCCATAGTGATTGAGTGTGAATGTCTTGCTGTGAGCATATGTACAGTATGTATGAGTTTGTTTATGTTTATTTAAGAACCCTGGCTTATGTATGCATTTTTTGTATGAGATTGTATTTGAATATGTGCGTATAGAGTATTGAATTATATGTGAGTCGGTTTGTCTGCAGGGACACCTGTCTGGGAATAACAGGGTCCAGAACAGGGATGTGATTAGGGGATGACTGTTTCAAAATGTCGTTCTGTCAGTGTGTTGGAGGGGTGGCATACAAATGACATGTGTTTGACTGTGGAGGACAAGGAGTCTGGGGGGAAATCATCATAGGTGTGCGCATGTATGTGAGAGAGAGGACATGTGTGTCCCAGATGTCCCATGTGCCAACGATTGTGTTTATGTATCACAAATTCATTCCAAATCCCTTTCTACAGTCTGTGGCTGTGTCTGAAATCACTCCCTATTCACTCATTCATTCCTCTCTATATAATGTAAACTAAGTACTTCACAGAGAAGTGTATTGCGTCATCACTAATAACTGTCTGAGTCTGTAATTTTCGGAAAAAACTACAAATTTCTTAAAATCTCTAAAATGGGGGGCAGTGCATTGTTTTACATGCCACGCACACTACTTTTGACATTCCCCTGTGGAAGCCTTGAGTCACTATATATAGTGGACAGGTTTACACACTCAGCATTTGGACACTGCTACAAAATGTTGAACAACCTCTATAGGTTATATCTGGGCCAAAGTATTTTTCTCCTGCTTTCACACATAAAATACATGTTCACTTATAGTCTCGTATACTGTATGTGGAGCTTTTTAAAAGGAGCTCAAAATCAATGCAGTATAGAGCCAGAGACATCATCTTGTTTTATTCCACACATTCCTCATCCTTGTCAAAAACTGGCACCTGCGTTACACAACATGTCACTTGACTGCTGAGGTTTGATCAGAACTGATACTGTGTTATGTTGGTAGCGACTTCTTCAGAAGGCTCGTTAGTTCACTTCTTTCAAATTCACAATTTTTCTTTTCAGATTTCCACCAAAAGTGACTGATGTGACATAATCTAAGGTAACATTTCAGATTTAGCATAGATCCCTCTGGAGCAAGAAAAGCTTTACACAATTTTTTTCATATAGGCAGTATTACCCTTTAATACAAGGCTTCAGCAGTCACAGTTAGAAAAATAAAGTAATCATCAATCATCCTAAAATCACTTTAACTTAGATATCTATTTGATTTATCCTATTTGGGCCGCTGAAGCCAAACATAAATATATATTTTGGAACAGAAGGGCGACTTTGGTCAACTTCACATCAGACCTGCATTAAGAAAGAGTCTTTTAATAGCCAGAATTATACTGAACAAATGGCAAGCAAAAATGTGTTTCTTTGTACATTTGGACAACTGACTGTTGTTTTAAGACTGTTTTTTTTTTTTACAACGTTGCAGTAAAAGTTCAGTTGTGTGGGATAGCAGTGTAGGATAATATGTGTGATTTTGCCTCTAGGTTATACAGTCAGAAATTAAAAGAAATCTGTGTTTAATGAACTTTCATTTGCTTTTAACATAAATTATGTTTTTTGTTTCTGTAATAATCTGTAGTATTCTCACCTTTGTGAAACTTTTAAAATCCATTAAACAAACTGCTTTCAGGCTAAAAGGTTGATATTTTAGAGATGTAGACATCTTACCTGACAGTGACAATTAAACAAAATTGCTCTCCATTTGTATTTAACTTGCCCTCCATTAAAGGCAAATAATTTAGTGATACACTTTAACACAGTTTATTGCTGCCGTGTAGCAGGTAATCACCTGGTTTCATGTTCTGTTTAATAGAAGTTGATAGTGAACAACCATTACATGGATTCATCTTCAGTCATTGTCTGCTGGCGGCTGCTGAGAGATGAACCTGTGTTTAAGTCCATGTCATCATCTGTCACATCACGTAGATTTACTGTACGACTGCCAAGGCTCAGTAGATAAGGTTACGGTGATGGCCGGCTATTGATTCACACAGTATTTACTTAAGCCAGACGTGGGATCAGTGTGAGGAGTGACACATGATAAGTAGCACTTCTGAAGTCATTTGAGACTCTTGTTGTTCTTGGCTTCGTGTCTCTTCTGAAAAGCATTAAATCATCATCAATTGTCTCATAAAAGTTTCTAACCCTTGTTGAGTCTGTAATATCTAATTTGATATAGTGAATTCAAATCAAATGTGTTTCCACAAATTTAAAGAGCCCGTATTATGCAATATCCACTTTTTGGTCATTTTTGAACACATATGTGACTGTCTGGTGTATGTAGACACCAAGTAGGATAGAAGTGCAGTCAGTTTTCTTTTCTTTTCTTTTTTTTTTACATTTTGCTGTTTTGTGAAAACCAGTGTCGAACTGTCCATTTGAAATGTATATGTGAAATTACATACTTTCGAGAATCAGAGACGTAGTCCCTCCTCCTCCTCGGCCCAAGCACTGCCCACAACGTTGACCAAAAACTCACAGTCTGCGCTTAACACGCTACAGCAGACTGAAAACAGCAAAATGCTAGCAGCAGAGCACAAAGCACGGACAGTGTTCATTTGTTTGATGTATGTATGAACACAGAAGTATCTCTTCTTACTCCCATCCTCTCAGGATCTGAAGAGACTGTGAATTTATTTGTTTATGACGGAGTGATCCTCAGTGAATAGGACAAAGTGTGTGAAGTTCAGACCAGGTCAAACTATTTTTATGGCTGTACTGGATTGGATGGTGGTAAATTCGCATGTTTTTATCATTATGAATGCCACAGTATCTCAGTGATGTTGCTGATGTGTCTTTGTAACTCGTAGAATTTCTTCTTTTTTTTTTTTTTTACTTTATTCATGGTTCACAAAAGTCACATACACGTCTGCAGAAAGGTGAGTCGGAAGTGGTACCTTCACAGGCACATCTCTAGGGACTTGTTTTTTAACCCCAAAGGTGGTCAGTGACAGCAAATAATGTTTTCCTTTCCTGGCATTTGACAGCTGTTGTTTTATTTGTGTTGTTTGATTTATACTTACAGCACACATGTAAAGTGAGTTTAGAATATATATGTTCTCATTTTATCATTGTTAGTTTCCCTGCTCTATAGCTGCCTATATTAGCTTTTTTATTGCTACTAATTTAAAGAGTCAAATTCTGATTTTTCAAATGAACTTTTGAGGAATAAGGTTTTGGAAATTGTTATCTCTTTGAATCTGTATTATAATTAAACTTGACAAGGTCTGAACATTTTGGATTTCTGCAGAAACTTTATTTATGAGTCGCACGGAGAAACATGGGACCAATCTGGAATAGGCTTGAACACTTGTTTGTGTACTTCTGCTACTTCTGAAGCTAATTATCTTACAGACATGCAAATGATATCAATATTCTCTTCCAACTCCTGACAAGAAAGTCAAGTGTATTTGCCAAAATGAATTCCTTTCACGCAGTTTGGGTTTTCTTTGGGTTTCCTTAATTCCAGCCATATAAGCACAAATTCTCACTGATAACATTTTTTAAATCTCTGCCATAGACAAAAAAACATTCTTTCTCTTTTGGGTTTCAGAGACCCTTCCATAGTTACATTACATTTTTTCTATACAAGTTTCTCTAAGTGCAGGCTCAGATTACAGCAAAGGAGAGAGTTACCACTTGAATACTTTTCCACATTTGTATTGGGTTTTATATGGTGTAAAGATAAAGGGAAAAAAATAGAAAAGGTTAATTAAGTTATTATTGTCATCTTTAACACATGCAGCTTTTGAATCTGTGGGACCCCCAAAAATGAGAGTGTAAAGCCAAAGTCAACAAAACATGAGGGTAAATATCACTCTGAATGACGACTTGTTAAACTTCATATATTTCATATATTTCTGTGTGATAATCCACATTTTTGGCCCTTGTAGTCAACAGCCCCTTGAGTCATATTAAATTTAAAATGCACCTCAGCTGATCTTTTTTCCATCTCTATATATTCATTATTGTTGCGGAAAGCTAAGAATAACACTCATGTTTCAACTTTTTTCCTGGTGTTAAATCAACAAGCCCTAACTGTTAGCACTACTGTATACATCCAGAGGCCTGCTCTGCACATTTGTTAAGGGAAGTCGGGGTGAAGAGGGTGTGTGTGCGTCGTGAATATGTGTCAGCAGGGCAGGAAATACCACACTTCACTGGCAATGAGTGCCGCTGATGGCTTGTTTGGCTGTTGTGAGTGTGCATGTAATGTTCAAGTATGTGAATAAGTTTATCAGTGTAAATGTGCCTTTGTGTGTGTGAGTGTGTGTGAGTGTGTGAGGGAGAGAGAGAATAACAGTGTGCCTCTGTGTGTGTTCTCCTCAGACAGCTGGCTGATCTTGCTTGTCACACACACTGATCCCTAGTAAATAAAAGTTTGAAGATGATTGATTATGGCGGCCTATTTCTCATGAATCTGGGTTTGTTTGTGTGTGGTACACAAGGCAATGAGCAGCACGAGATTCCCATATTCTCAGCCACATATGGTGAAACCCCATGACACACTGCAAACATTCACGTCCCATAAAAGTCACTGTTGGAAATTAAAACTTAGATTAAAATCACTCCTCTTCTTTATTTATCATACTCTGACAATTTGCTTGCAAAACCACACATTTTTTCATTTCCTGTCATTTAATGGAAGGGTATAATCTGAAACATTTTCCCGTAAACAAAGGTTGATTTAGTTCATAAAACCTTTTTTTTTGCTGCTCTTAAGACTCTATGTAGTAATGTGGTGATATGTTTTATGTCAGTGCTTTGTTTCAAATGGAAAAAAAACAACAACAAAGAACCCAAAGATTTCAACTTTTCATGCTTCTGGTTTGGTCCTTTTTCATTATTTTTGGTCCGTGTTTCAGAAAAGATGGGCCAAAGTGGTGCAACACATTTAATTACAGTAGTTATCTGAGGCAAAGATATTTATAACAGAACACTGCTGATATCATAGTTTACACGCAACATAAATCAGCTCTACTCTTGACACTATATGAAGAATATTCTTAACTTTAACACAGTAGGCATACAGTACATACAATTTGGTTTACATGTCAGCACAATCCCACCATCTGAACTGCAGGGTGGGTCTTTCTTAACTAAACATTTGACTCTGACTGTTAATGGCTATTTAATACTTACATGAATTGCTTATGCTAATTACCAATATTAATATGGCTTATGCCACTTGCCAAAACTATTAGAACCCCAACCACAAATGTTAATTGCTGCAGCACTTACACGCTTCTCATATGTGTTTAGTGTTTACTGGACCAGTCTTCACGCATTACTGTCACGTTTAATACAAATTTACCGTAAACTTGAAGTCTATTAACAGCACATGTGCCACCGTGGCGTTCTTGTCCATATCTAAAGTCAAATCTTCCTCAAATGCAATCTTGTCTTTTATGTTTAGGAGACCTTTTTTGTCAGCATAACACACCTTCATCAATCTCTCTTGTCTCCTTTCATCTCCTTCCCTCTCTGTCTGTGTTTGTCCTTCCATCTCACTGACAGCATCAATCTATAACTTCCTGGCTGAACTTTGACCTCCTTCCATTTTGCAGCTGACAGAAGCCAGGCCTCGCTGTCATCTCCATCAGTCAGTATCTCAGAGTGCACACAGGCAAAATGTGCATGTAAAAAATATGCTCACAGAATTTCTTGTGTTATTGTTCAACTAGCAGATTAATTAAGGTAAATTCATGGTTCTGTTATTAAGGCGTGTAACAAACTTAGCATTCAAGCAAACTCAACAAATTCTTCCGCATTCCTTCATTGTGAGATGTCATTTTGTGTAGTGTTACTTTTTCTGGCCAATTTCCCTCAACATGTCTCTTCTTGCTTTGCAATAGCCCCCAGAGAGAGTAGTAGTAATACCGTTGTGGGGGTAAAAGAGCAAGTTGTTCCAGTCAGCGGAAAACAAACTGAATTCCCCTTACTTTAAACATGTCTTGTAAGGTTGGCATGTCTTATACAACCTCTTCCACAGTGTGTTTCTCCAACTGGGCTTGTTGTCCTTCAACCATAGTTAACAATGGCTGCTCCACAGAGTCCTTTATCTCACCACACCACAATTTGACTTTGACTATGATGTTAAATAGCTAGAAACGTCTATCTAGCTGGAAAATGTCCAGAATTGTTTTCGTTGCATTTGATCAAGCCCACATGTGTGATATTGTTATGTGCTGTATTTAGAGATGATCAACTTAATCGTGCAAATGTAGAAAAAAACAACATAATAGAAACACCAAAATCAGACTCATTGAACAACCTGACAGAGGTGCAGAAATAAAAAAGTAAAAAAATAATATAATAATAACAATAAGAATAATAATAATAATAACAATATACAGTAATGTGCAAAAGTTTTAGGCCACTATTGTTGGTCACTAGATTAGTTTTTTTTAGCAGTGCTATGATGTCCATATATGTT
>JAUBNQ010000005.1:8362046-8374414 GCA_032353495.1 Ctenopoma kingsleyae | reverse complement strand
AGCTACCGGGAGCCAGTGGAGAGAGGTGAGAAGAGGTGTGACGTGGGTGTATTTCGGCTGGTTGAAAATGAGGCAGGATGCCGCATTTTGGACCATCTGGAGGGGTTTGATGGTGACTGCAGAAACTCCAGCCAGGAGAGAGTTACAATAGTCGAGTCTAGAGATGACCATTACCCGGATAAGGAGCTGTGCAGCCTGTTGAGAGAGAAAAATTCTAATCTTTGGAATGTTATAGAGAGTGAACCTGCAGGACCTGGAGAGTGCTGCTACATGATCATTAAGACTCAGTTTGTCATCTATGTATGTCACATCCATGCCGATATGTCCGAGAGACTATATGAAATAGTGTTATCCTCTGGTGGGAAGAACAGATAGAGCTGAGTGTCGTCAGCTTAAGAGTGGTAGGAAAAGCCATGGGATTGGATGATGTGACCAGGTGAGCGAGTGTATAGTGAGAAAAGAAGTGGGCCAAGGACAGAGCCTTGTGGAACCCCTGTGGTTACCTTAGAGAGTGTAGATGTCTCACCTCCCCATGATACCTGGAAGGACCTGTCTTGAAGATAGGAGGTGAAACAGTTAGGTACGGTTCCTGTAACTCCTAAATCTGACAGGGTGGTGAGAAGTATTTGATGGTTGACCGTGTCAAAGGCAGCAGACAAATCCAGTAGAATGAGGACGGATGATCTGCGAGCAGCTCTTGCAGCAGGAAGGTCATCCACCATTGCCAGGAGGGAGGTATCAGTTGAATGTCCTTTTCTGAAACCAGACTGAAAAGGGTCAAGTAGATCATGCGCATGAAGAAGTGTAGAAAGTTGTGCCAGGACAGCATGTTCGAGAATTTTTGAAAGATATGGAAGGTGGGAGACTGGGTGGTAGCTGTCCAGTAGAGAAGGGTTTAGTGTGGGTTTATTAAGCAAGGGAACAATGAGAGTCTGTTTAAATGCAGTGGGAAATGTTTCAGTTGTGAGTGAGGAATTAAGAACGTGTGTCAGAGCAGATGTTATAGAAGGTTGTATGGACTGTAGGAGGTGTGAGGGGATAGGGTACAGGGGGCAGGTGGTGGGGTTTCTTTTCTGGAGGAGCTTGGACACGTCCGAATCTGAGAGCGGAGCGAAAGCAGACAATGTTCTAGTTTCAGGGGTAGCAGAGAGGTGGGATTTGGGGTTCTAGTAGATGTGTTATCTGACACTGCACACTTTAATTGGCCTTGCTGCTTGGCCAGAACTTGCTATTTCTCTACTTACACTATACTGTATAGATCAATCAGTCAGTCATGATGAGGAGCTCACACTGAACATTGGCATGGAGCCTGCGGTTGGGTTTTTATAGTAATAATTCTAGTAATTTTTTATTCAGATAGCATAGTTGTATCCTCAGTGTTGACAAATAGAGAGAAATAGGACCTCACTTTTTTCTTTGGTTCTACAATGTAAGGAGAACAGGAAGGGAAAACAAATGGATCTGCACATGGCTGGAAGATACAGAAATTACTGAGCATCTGTTCTCCACCAAAGTTTTGTTCTATATCAGAGCAGTCTCTATACTGCTCTAATAATACCAAAACAAGCTCAGATAACCTGAGTAAATACAAACTGCAGGCAGGTTTGGACAGCTTTTTTCCCTTAATAACAGAATTTTGTATTTATTCAGGCTGTCTTTGTGTAATATTAAAATAGTTCGATGATCTGAATCATAGCCCTGCGATGGATTGGCGACCTGTCTAGGGTGTACCCTGCCTCTCGCTCGATGACAGCTGGGATATGCTCCAGCACCCCCCGTGACCCTTACGAGGACAAGTGGTTAGGAAAATGGATGGAGGGATGGATCTGAATCATTTAAGGGTGACAAATATGCAAAAAAAACCCAAAAAAAACCAGGAAAAATCTCAGTATAGTGCATGTCCCTTGCCAGTACTCCAGTACTCAATACTGATACATACAGTTACTCAGATTCTTCATCTTCCTATCTGATTCTGTTATCAAGGTGTTTTATTTAATTCAACAAAAAATATCTAACTTGAGACAATATTTACTATACTGTTACTATACTTTGTGCACTGTATCCCTTGTCCATTCAAATATATTGAGTCTAAACATATCTGGAATTAAGTTCAAGTTTTAATTGTAAAATATTAATACTCCCAGTGCTTCTACTCTAAGGTTTCTGACATAATACTGACTGGTCTTAAGGTCCTCAATGTTAGCTGGCTAAACATTTAACATCACAGTTCTGTGGTCACAGCTAATTCACGTTTTTGGCTCATTGTAATATTTTTTTTTTGCAAGTTCTGTATTTTTGTCTTGACATGTTGTCTTACTTGTTGCCAGTTTGAGAAGCTTGGATTACATTCCCTTGTACATATGTACTGATGAATGTCATGCCAAGAACTGGCAACATTTAGAATATGTTTTTGCAAAGCAGACTTTTAGATATGTATTTTTAAGTTAGGACATGTAATGACATTTGTCATAGTTTCTGGCTTTAGTTTTACCTGTCTCTGACTTTTTGTGTCCACATGCTTTGACAGTTTTAGAAAGCCTAGATTTGGAACCTATATCTAAAAGTCAAACAATCGTTTGTGGACTCTAATTGAAACCAGAGTGGGGTTTTTTTTCAATACGATTTGGTTATTAGCAGATCATAAAGCCCCGATGACATAATGTGGTTAGCCTGGTCACTCTCTGGTTCACCAGTCTCTCTCTCTCCCTATTTTTCTTTTCCTTTTTCTCTTCCTTGCTCTTTGGTTGAAGTAGTGAGTGGTTGAATTCCTGAGACGCCCGTTGCAATAACAACTCAGTGCTTTAAGCAAACTCTCCTCACCGCAAAACTCCCTCCTCCTCCTCCTCCTCCTCCTTTTCTTCACCCTCACAGTGCCTACTCCTCCACCTCTTCCTCGCTCTCCATCTCAGATGTCCATTCCATCATCTCATCTGATCCAGGAGCAGTTTTTATTATATATGATATAATCCAATCATAAAGAACCAATGTTGGCCAAGCTCCAGAGGCTAATGTCCTGTTTCCGACTCAAAGATAAAAGAGAGAAATATAGCAAATGCAATTTCTTTTTCTTAATTTCTTTCTTCCTTTTTTGCTTTCTTTCCATACCACCCTTGCCCATAATAAGAGCTCCACCCAAGCTACTTGACCAAAAAAGAAAGAATGAGGAAAAAGACGAGAGAGAGAGGGGGGGAACATGCTTAGTGCCCTGAGCATGAAAGAGAGCCTGTGGAGTATTACAAAAACACACACACACTCATGTCAGAAGATAGAGGAGCCTGGGTCATACACACACACACACACACACATATACACACACACTTGCTGTACTAGAAATGAGAGGGCCCCCACTGTCTAGCGTGCAGAGTGCTGGAGAGCTGGGTATCTCTTCAAAGACCCCTGCAGCTTTCTCAGAAGACATCATCCGCGTGTCTAACTCCCTCCAGACCCTGCAAATGCTGCTGCAGTGTGTGTATGTGTGTCAGTATTTGTGTGCACACACTTCAGTGGTGTGATTAAGCTCCCAAAATTGGGGACAAATTGCTCTCAGGTGCAGATACTTTGGGATAAAATAATTTTTCTTCACTGCTCTCCGCTCTGTATTCATTCTCTTCCCTCTCTCACCTCTGTTCCTACTCTACTCTCTCGTCCAATCTCTTCTTTCCCAGCTCTCTTTTGTCCCCTCATATCCCTTTACGCCCTTACCCCGTGCCCCTCTTTTCATTCCATCATGCACTCTGTTCGCCTCCATCCCTTTTTGGAAAGACTCTCCACTGTAGGACAAGTGTGGGGCAGAGAAATGGCTCTGTGTCTTTATATGTATAGAATAGATTACTTCCAACTAGGCTTGGAGGGACCTTCTCTTCACTGATATCAAAACCAGTTTGCTTCTTTTGTAGGGAAACAGAGTGGAGGAGCTTTTTCTCCCTCTTCTCCCTCTCTCTCTGTTGCTGACATAAGAGCTCCTTTGTCCACTGAGAGTGTACAGTGTGTGTTTGTGTGTGTGTCTGTATGTTTCATGGGTAATTCTTGAAGTGGTACTTTTAAAGTATTAAAAGCACATTGTGAGTACAGTGTAATTATAAAAAAAGACATGATATAATAAACATAATCTATAAAAAAATGTTTGTTGTTGGGAGTTATAGAAGCAACGTTTCACTTTGAATACTGCAAATCTTGTAAAAAAATTGACCCTGACCAGAGTCTGATCAGTAATTGCACCATTTTCTAGAAAAAGGTCTTGTTTTTTTTTATTAAGAAGGAAAAAAATCTTGCAGACTAGCATACCTTTTTTAGTGTTTTTTTCTGTATCTGTGGACACCAGTTTTACCAGACGTACTTGAAACTGTCATACTGTCAACTGAGAGATGAAAATAAACACAAACTTTTATGTTCTGTACCAGAAGCTAAGAAAACCTCATGTTTGTTCTAATAACTAAAAATTCTTCCTTGGTAGACATTCTGAACAGCACTGTGTGTCATTAGGTTTACATAAGGATAGTTATTATCACTGTTTGTTTGATATTTCTGTTTTAGCACACTTTAAAAATGTTGGCCTCTCACAAGCCCTAGACCTTTGCAGACTAAACATCACAGCCCAACAATAGAAGAAAGCCCAGAGGGGTTGCAGTTAGCTCAGACATGTCTGCAATAACAGCAGGACAGAGAGAATTCTGGCATTGAGATTTCTGGTGAGCAGGGATTACAACTAGAAATTTAAAACATTTATTTATACTTGAAGTACGAGTGCCTGGAAACTTTCATGGGAGCTGTAGTTTATCTGTGCTCATATTGGTCACACCAGAGCATTATTGTTTCACTTTTTTCAATAAGGCATTAAAGAAACACTGAATGAGAGACCACACTGTTTACAGAAGCCGTGGAAAAGGCTAAATCATCATGATTATTCACTTAATATTAACTTAAACTTAATATGTTACTTTTATTCATCCAACAGCAATTTTTCAGTATATTTTTATCAAAGTTACCAGTATACAGTCACCCAACCATGCCCACAACACAAATTCTGTATTATTTAAAAAGCTAATGTTATACCTGGTGGCTTCATGTAGCAGCAACACTCTTGGACACACAGTGAAGTGTCGGAGTTCATACACTATTCAGTTTTGTACTGAATATAGACCTACCAACGTCTTATGTTAGCAAGAGAGTTGAGACCACACAGTGGTAATCAACAGATAATGTTGGTACTGTCGGTTGTGATAGTGACCTGATGCTCCTCACAGAGCCTCTCTCATTCCTGAGGCTATGTTCTCTCCGGTGTGCTCTAAGGTGAAATATGACGTTTCGTTACGGTAGGTATGGAGTCAGTGATTTCTTTAGATCTCTGAGTAGACTTATCATATGGTTATCGTGTTTTGCATTTTGCGTTCATGTAATGACACAGACTGATATCGCGATTGCAATTGCGTTTTGATTAATTGTGCAGCCCTACACTGAGGTATCAGAAAATAAAAAATAGGTCCTAACCTGTTGGTCCTTTTAGAACTGCTAATCTTCCTGACTTGTTTGGGAATAAGAAGTTGTTTGAAGATACTTTACTTTCGTCATTAATATCATACAGAATTGAGCAGAATCAAGTCTGAAAGGAGAATAAAGCACTGACATTCTACTAAAGAAAAACTCATACTCACCTTAAAAATATATCCCTTTTTTGGATAAAAAAGAAGAAAAAATTTCATTTAGATGAAATGCCTGTGTGTATGTGTTTCACTGCATGGATGCTTACATGTGCTCAACCATACACCACCTTAAGTCATACTTTAGTGATGCCTTTCACCTCCACCCTGTCCATCTACTCTTGTTGCTGTTTTGTCACCGGCTGACCTCTGACCCTTAGGGATGAATCCCTGCAGAGAATGATGATGGTTATCAAACGTGTGTGTCGCTGTGTGGTCTGTTTCCAGGCAGAACAGATTGTCATCTTCAAAGAGACACTCTGCGTCCTTACCTCTAACCTCTCTTTATATCTACAAAGCATCTATCTGAACCTTACATTGGTATAGGTCTGTCTCTTACCTTAGCTATATTTGAGATAGACAACATGTATATTTTTATACCATGTGAGAGGACTTTTGTGAACTGTAAGATGAGAAAGACATTTTCTATATTTTCAGGTTTCTTTGTATAGCCAGAGTTTTGAGCTGTGACTGCGGTTTAATTTTATCTCAGTGTGTGTGTGTGTGTGCTCTCCAAGCAGCATAGTGAGCCAGGTGCGCCTGGGAGTCCCTCACTTTAGGGGCCAAAAGTTCAAAGGTCAGATACCTCCCCTGAATTTCTACAGACTTCTATGAAACTGAGATAAAGGGAACCTCAGATCCTCAATGGCATTTGGCGCCTGTGCTCTAGCCGACATGAAAGAGGAGAAGCTCGTTGAAAATGACTTTCTTGTCGCTGCTTCAACTTTTAATTTCCTTAATTGATTTTTCCTTCCCGCAGAGGTAAGGGTTTGCAGACACAAAACTAATTGATTTCAAATTTTAATCCCTCTTACCGCTGAGCAATCGAGGGTCCTCCCCACCATCGATCTCCAATCCATCCAAACTCAATTAATGTGCTGGAGACCGATGGGAAGAGGAGGAGGACCCCTCTCTCTCTCTTCCTAGGTTTCATTCCTTTCTTCTTATTTTCTCCTCTTCTGCATCACTCACAGATGATGCTTATTTCTCTTCTGCATTTGGTAACACTTTAATCATACAGCCAAGATGGATGATGTCATGCATACAGCACATTTTCAACTATGTTTGTAATTATTTTCCATCATCTCCTTTGCTTCTATATATGTTTTCCAATCTATCTTTTTTACTGCTTGTTTTCTGAAATATGTGACTGAATTGTAAGGTAAGCCCTGGCAGCCTTATGTTCACTTATTTGGTGTTACATTACCTATTAAGCTTTCATTCTTCTTGCAAAAATTATTCAATTATTATTAATTAATTATTGAAACAGTGTGTCATTGATTTCAGACAATTTAGGGACTGTCAATCTTAGTGGCTAAAACCAAAAGAAAAGGTAGCAGCTAGCAGATTTCATCAGCTCTGTTAACATATAATGACAAATGATATTAGACTTAGAATGTGTTTAACAGGTTAGTTTTAGTTAAATATGCACTTGGTGGCATCATGACATGCTAACAGATGACTAAAACTATAACCAGGTTAGCATCCTTATGAACTGAAGATCACCTTAGAGAACATATGACAACACTGTTCTAGTATTTCAGTAAATTTAGATGCAGGTTCATACTTTTTCTAATATGGATTAGCATGGCTTGCCCTAACTTAATCTATTCCCTAAATAGAATAATAATTTTGTGATTTACTTGTGTTCCAGAGTTAGTTGTGAAATTAATATTTTAGTTAGATTGTTAATTTAATGACAGTTCAACACCAGACATAGCTTAAAGACATTGTCTTTATCATCATCATTGGGTCAGTTGGTGGTGTGGGGTGGAATTCGATGAGTGTTTCCAAAACACGGATGAACCTACACTCTGTACTATCCCTGAATGCCTCACACACAGCGCAGCAAAGCTGCTGTTAACAGACAGCTCATCCTTTCTATCTAAACACAGTGTTATAGTCTGCGCACAAAGGCACAAGAGACAACAGGAGACCGCAGACATTTTTACCACAATTTTAGTCTCAGTTTCACATCTGTTATTTAGTTGGAAATGTGCTCTTTGCCATATAAAGTAATGTGTGACCAGTCAAATAAAATTTCTTCTGTGGGTGTAGAATAAACAGGTGTTCTAAGGTCTCTTTCATATTCCATTGACAGTAGTGTATTAACAAAAAGTTGGGGAATGGTAGGGTGGGGATGAGATAAATAAATTCTGAGTCATTGCAATTTAATCAGAAGCCTCTTTGCCAACACTATAAATATTTCTGAATGTTCTGATAGTGGATCAAGTCTAAAGTCTTGAGAACTATGTGTTTGTGCCTCTGCTGCTCTTGCTCTGCTTTTCTACTTCACTTTCTCTTTGTTCTATATTAATTTTTGTATACATCTGTCACACTTCTCTCCTATATCATGTCCTGCTCTCTTGACCCTTTCTTTCTGAAAGACAAAGTAGAAAGGGAATGGGTGATTGGATATCGTTTCAAAGCAATTGAAATGTAAGACATGCCAGAAATTTATATCCCCAAAGTTGAAATCTCCTGTCAGTTTGTCCTAAATTGGTCTTTGTGATGGATCTGTTATTCATTTCACAAACTGTACCATGCAATTCTGTATCCTCACAGGCACTGTAAACAGATGAATATACTGTATGTCCTGCAACAGATTTGACAAATGTTTTGAAATACTATCCCACCCCTCAACATTCCCTTTTAACGTCACGTGTAGATCATTTTTTTCCCTGAAAACCCAACTTTTTCATTATGTTGTGTGGCTTAATTTTATAGCTGTCCCAGTGTTTTTGAAAGTCCTTATAGACCATGGCAGCCTTTGAGTAAAGTGAAATTAAACTAGCCCTCTCTTGCACTTCCACTGAAACTTCAAAGGTCCCAAACTTTGGCACTAGAAAGGCATTGAAATGAATTGTTAAAAATAACCTCTCGCAGTAGTTTATGATTAACATTGTGTGTTTGTGTGTGTGTGTGTGTGTGAGAGAGAGAGAGAGAGAGAGAGAGAGTGTTGCTGTGGATCGGCCTGACATCAGAGCCTGGAGGAGAAGATTTATGAGTGTGTGAATTAGTGTGTGTGGGTGTGATTATGGCCCAGATTTTGTGGTGTGTAAGGGAGATACAACAGATCCCCATATAAAAGCCTCAGGTCAATCTGTCCAGACAGATGGCAGATTCGTTTGTTCCTATATACAATGTTAAGAAAGACGTACCCTGAAGTTGTGTGATAAACTGATTAAATAACACTAATCTGATACCGCAAATAAATTAATGATGACTTTCTCTGACCTCAGATTTTGTATCACAGAACTGTTTTCTGGTCACACAACACTACTCTGGGGAACTACATTGTTTCATGTTAATCATCATCCTTTGTGAATATTGCCCTTTCCTCCTGGTGGATAATTGTTTGTGGATCACAGGTGACTCATTTATGTGAATATGCTTGATTGTATTTTTCCGGTTTTTCTTTTGTGTTCACAAACCTGATCATGATTTTTATGATCAATTGTGCACTGTGTTCACAGTCACCATTGCAAGATTCTTGACCCCTTTGTCTTTAGTAACTGAGATGAAACTTAGAACATAAAATTATATGATAATGATAATCTTTATTATAGCAACCAGTCTTAATATCTGAAATAAAGACTGTATCCAGAACAGCTAACATTGTAAATAACGCTGTAAAGCCAATTATTTTGTATGAAAATGAGTTAAAACATTAAAACCACAGTGTCAGATTGTTTCTCTTATTCTAAGGTAATACTACATTTAAGTGAAAATTAGAGTTTTTAATAAAGTAATTTTATGGAAAAGGGGAAGAAAAAAACAAAAAAAAAACATAGGAGGGCAGGCTGCAGTTCAGGTCACCTTATTAACTTTCTATGTAATAACTGACTAAAAGTATTTTAATAGATAATAATTATTTGGAAAAAGTTAATGATCTAAAGATATACTGTGATATTTAAATAAAGAAAGTGGGGGGCTCAGCGGGGACTTACCAAGATACCCACTCATTTTGACCTGTTGAATCGTCCATTTAGCTTGAGTTGAACTTCAGAGTGTCTTTTCACACAGAAGAAGTGTTTTTGATTTTGCCCTGTAGCACTCATATTTCCCAGTATGGACAGGAGAAACATTTGCAGCTATAGACACCTCTTTTAACTTGAATAATATTAGTTTTGGCTTGAACAACTGTATCCTTTATAATGCCAAACTATAACCACCATATTAAAAGCATCAGTTTGATGTAGCGTTTTTGAATAAAAAATCTCAAATCATTGGTCATTTTACATTTTTTTTTTACAAAACATTCAAATAAGGATTTTCACACTTCACAAAGTCCAACGTGACCAGCATGGGATTGGTTTCTGTTTCACTCTTCCACTGAAAACTGTGTTTTCCTTCTAGATTTTTTGTTCAGTATCTTGGCATTAAATCTTAAACCTAGACAATCCCCTGCTTGTTTGTGCGAATATGCTGCTAAACAGTATCCAGAATATATTTTGTTCCCTTTAGTTCCTTTACAATACACAGTTGACTTTTTCCCTGGTACAGTTTGTATGGTTACTTTGTTTAGACTTTTTACAACTGCCACAATTTACTAAGCCTTCAGGTTGCAAGCTTTCCATTCCCACAGTGTATTATTTTTCATTATCCTTCCAATAACTGTCTACTTATGACTTTCTTTCTTCAGTGTTACACGGTTTAGGAGTCTACTTCTGGAATAGTTTTTGGTCAGTGTGATGTTTTCCAAATTATTCTCGGTGCCTGCCAGGTTGGTGATGGCCACCCTTCCGTCTCCTCAGTTTCTTTTTGGGACGGGAGCAACAGAGCTGATGGATTTGAGCTGGGATTAGGAATGACGGGCCCATTTTACCTCACCGTAAAAGTGCTGTCTCCAGAACTATCGCTGTCCTGAAGGCTGAAACCACAGCTGACGTCACACTAATAATATGAGCTGAAGAATGACAACAGTAACAGCACCACAGGGTGTTTGCTCAGTGTGTGTGTGGAATTATTGTCGTATTGTTCAGTTGAATTTAGAAGTGTACAGGGAAGCATGTACTTTTGAATGTGTGTTTCTTTATCTCTGTATGCATGCCAGTACCTGCAAGCATCTGCTCTAGTGTGCCATATGGCAGAATGTCAGCCACTGTTCACACACTGATCCTGATTGCCGTTCCCATTATAACATAAGAGGATACCCACTCATATGGAAACCATCAAATCATGGCAACGCTGAACAATTGGCTCAGACTATGGAGGCCAAAGTTGATGGATCTATCACTTTCCAAACTGGGAGAAAATGGGGGGGTGGGTAAATTTTTTCCTTGATTCCAAATTTTAAAAAGGATGTCATTTGTTTTTCCTGGCTGTCTTTTGGAGAGAGGAGTGTAACTCAAGCTTTCGCTAAAGCAGACAAACATAGTCACAGGGAAGGCATGTTCTCTCCGGCTTAGACATCCTGTTGACAGAGCTCCTGGGATCCCAGAAAACAAGACTGTGGACGTCCAGACAAGAATAAGTGCTTGCACAAGAATAATGACAGTTCTCAGCCTGGTACATCATAGCTCTTCATTAATGATGCTGTTGGAAGTTCACAGCCATGTACGGAGGAGGAGCAGGAAGAGAACACTGCTGCATAAATAAGACAATTTTGTGTTTACATGAAGTATTTGATACACAACATGGCTGGGAATTCTATATAAAGGAAAAGCAATAAATAATAAATCATTTGCTACAAATCAATAGAGAATAAAGATTAAAATAAGCTGTCTTTGGCAAACCTGGCTCAAAAATAATTTCTCACCCATTTCCTGCCAAGTGCTATTGTACTATCATTGCTTGTGTGACAGTAGTCATCGTAGTCATGGTTGCTTTATCACAACCCATCAAATAAGTTTAAGTGTATAGTCTACCTTTAAATTTCTTTGTTAAAAGGACATTACAGATCCTTTACCTGTCTGCTATTTTATATGAAATAGACACATATTTATACTATATACCTGTATTTAACCGCTGCAAAAAATAAATACGTCATGTTGTTTTCTTTAATACTTCATTCTCATTGCTCTCATTGCTTTTTTGTTAGTTATTTCTTATAAAGATTATATTAAACTAAATTAATCTTAATATAGACAATATCAATCTTCAATAATCAATACTTCTCATATACTCGTATTTTGTGTGCACAACACTTCTGCTCACTGGAATCCTCAGCACAGCTTTTGATTCAGATGGTGGTAAATGCACAAAAGTGTGTGACTGGTCAAGTCATTTGTGCACATGTTTAAGGCTGTGCTCAAGAGAATGTCTTCAGTCATTGCAGTAAATGTTTTATATCACAGTGCCAATATATTATGACATATCAGATTTTTTCCAAATGAGAAATGTTTTATAATAAAATGACCAGTTGGTAATGTCTGCTTTAGGTTAATTCGGGAAATTAAAACCTGGACAAATCATTCATGAAAAATTCCTGTGAATCAAATACTGCCATAAACCTTTCAGGGCTAATCACTGCAACATTGCCTGCAACCTGGATGTAATACTTATCACTGCAACATTGCCTGCAACCCGGATGTAATACATCTATAAAAATTAAGAGCATAGCTACAGTAATCATCTCATGGTCATATTGCCATCTTAGACCCCATCCCTACTAGACTGCTCAAGGATGTTTTACCTTCGATCAGCATGTCCATATTAGAGCAGATAAAT
>JAUBNQ010000005.1:8342131-8353891 GCA_032353495.1 Ctenopoma kingsleyae | reverse complement strand
TCAACATCTCAGAAATTGAGCCCTTCTTGTTCTAGTTCTTTGTCCTTGCATTCTAACTAGCTGACAACAGACCCAATTGAAAGTAATGTCTGTCTATGGATACAGGTGTAAACATTAGATGTTACATATCAGAAAACAGAAAACTGATTCAATCATTTGAGGTTCAGCTATTACTGCAGAAGCACAGATCTGACTGAAATTCTCCATGAGACATGGGACAAACCAACATAGATGTCACACCCTGATCTTTTCACTTGTCTCTATTCTGGTAGCTTTTCCTATATTTCCATGATGGCATACAGTACAGCCTAATCTTTAGATTGCATTTAAAGTCAAACATCTAATTTTATCATGAAGTATGCCAATGGCATATCACATTGTTCCCTCTTTGCCACAGTCATTTTGGTATGGGATTTTGGACAGTTTATTGATGATTCATTTTAAAATACAGTGCTTTACATTAATATATTGTTGGAATATTAGTATGGAAAATATACTTTTGACAACTTTTTTATCAACTTTTGACTGTTCTCTGTGTAAATCTGTTTTCTGTAGTCTAATCCTTGGAGGACATCACACAAGCCACACTTGCCATACAGTATGTGGTCAACATTTCCTCCAAGCTTTTCTTGGCTGTGTCTGTACTTCAGATGTAAGTAAATGCAAATGAATTGCAGCAACATCTTGAGGCCATTTGGACTGGGTCAGGGGGGTGAGAACAGTGATGGAGGGATGAAGCAAGAAAAGAAGAGAAAGAAAGATGTTTGTATACAGACAGAGACACAGAAGGGAAAAGAGACTGTGAGACATACGAGTTGGCACAGGAAGCAGCCATGCATACTGACAGAGCGAGAGGAAGGGAGAGTGGGATTTAGGAAATATATTGAGGAAAGTAGGCAGATGTGGCTGAGTATCGACAGCAGGGTTGGAATGTGCTGATAGACCTTGTCTGGGTGAAACATCTTCATGTAATGCTTTAGACATACACACACTTCAATGCACAGCTGTGTGTCTTACCATGATATTGATGAGCAGCTGGCTGCGGCAAGTCGCCTCCCACTTTGTCACTACACTGTCACTGCACTCACAACTACTTTCCTTTGACTAACACTTACAACTACTCTGTTTTTAAAGAGGCATTTGTTTATGCACTGCATACTACAGCTTATCAAGGTATTCACCCTCTCTGTGTCCTCTCTTTTATTGGATCGCCTGTCGAGTGTGCATGCGTGACATTCCCAGCTGTCTCCCTGTATCTCTCTGACAGTGAAGCGTGTGTCTGAGTGTGTCTTCCATGCAATGTGCACCTTATAATTTCCTGTGTGTATTTGCGAATTCATGCACCACTGTGCTAATCTATCCTTGATGTGTTTCTTTGGATTTGCAGGTGTATCAACAGCAATGTGTCAAATCTGTTTACTTCCTTTGCCATTGTGTATGAGAGAGAGTTCAATGATTCAATGAATCACTGGATGAATGAGAATGAGAGCTGACAGGTCTTTGAGTGTGTGTGTGTCTGTGTGTGTGCGCGTGTGTGTGAGAAAGGGTGTGTCACTGGCGAGCTTCTCTCTATTAACCAGATTGATTAAGAAAGTGCTCAAGCTCCCACTTAGCCATCATCCCTGACACTGAGATGACCGTCTCATCATAGACAGGAGGAGGGAGAAGGAGTGAGACAGGAAAAGAAGGATGGAGGGTGGTGGAATGAGAGATATTTCAGCTAATCAGTATGTCTAAGAGGACTGCCGTACTTCGTCTAAGAGCCATTATAGGAAGACACGAGTTTGATGTGTACGTGAGTGCCTGAGTGTGTCTATCTGCCCATTTTTAGTTTTCCCTTCATCATCTCATCCATTCTCCCCTGCGTCTCATCAAAGGCCCCCCTCACTAAGCTCCTTCATGGAAATTCTACCTCCAATTAGGTGATGTAGGAATAAAATAGGTTCCTGGACTTTATCCCACTACTCCCTGCTTTCCCCCCATGTTCCATCATCATTCTTACACCAGCCCTGGCCTCAGTGGACTATGGCATTCTTAATCCTGACAACTTTCATTAAAACTTGTGGTATAATCCACAGATTTCCAAGGGAAATTCCTGAGGATGTGCTCTCTTTTGTTCTCCCTCTCTGTCATTCCTTTCCTTCTGACTCCCATTTTTCCTCTTTTGGGCTGTAATGTTTCACTTGACTCTGCAGAAGCGGTGTTATTTACATAGTTTTCCCTAATCTTCTCTAAATGCCCAGATTGGAGAGAGATTTGGGACCTAACTGGATTCTTCCCAGGTATGGAAAATGGCAGGCAGAAAGGTACTGGTGGCAAAGAAAATATTTCAGTTGGGATTTGATTACTC
Organism: Ctenopoma kingsleyae; assembly: GCA_032353495.1. Taxonomy (NCBI): domain Eukaryota; kingdom Metazoa; phylum Chordata; class Actinopteri; order Anabantiformes; family Anabantidae; genus Ctenopoma; species Ctenopoma kingsleyae. The sequence goes on along the minus strand of JAUBNQ010000005.1, from coordinate 8,351,541 downwards.
CTGGGCACTTATGGGTGAAAATAAGCAAAGCTCCTGCTGCGAAACTATCCAAATAAAGTGAAGGGAGCATCAATGTTTTGAGAGCACACATATAGTGAAGATTCTCGCCTCAGTGCCTGTGCCTGTATATTTTTAATGACTCTGCGGCAGCTTCGGAAGGCTTATTGAAAAGGATTCTGGTAAGCCAAGTCGAACGTGTTAGCACAAGAGAACCTCTGACCTACATTAGAATTGTCAATATTATTGTGGTCAAGTTCAGGTGTTAGATATCATGAGCATCACTGTGCTGTGAAGCTGTGGGGTCATGGTTCATGGATTTGAATATGACGGTCAGGCACATGTGTTTCTCACAGGGGTTCAAAGCTAAGTAGAGGTCAAGCCACTCTGGACCTGCCCAGCACCTTCAGTTCCTCAACACAGAGCAGAATTTAGTCAGTCTAACATGCAGTCTCCATCAGTTACTGCAAGGCAAAGGATTTAAAGCCTGAAAGCTACGGCAGAAGAGCTCACATCTGTATCACAGAGGATGACTTGCATCACATCTGCAAAGATCATCTACAGCATTTTTTATGGGACAGTTGTTGTCATGGTTTCAATAATACCCACATGGTTAAGATCTGTGGTCATGCTTAAAAGAAACCAAGGTTAACAGGTAGTAAGAAACAGGAAATTAAAAGTGGGGTCTCATGTTAAACTACAATGTTTTGTTGACCCATGTATCAGTGGAGTTGTAGGTCAATAATAATGTTACTTGATTTCCTCTTTTGCTCCAGACAAGAGTGATTGTTGCTACAGCTTTGGTGCTTGAATGTAATTTTTTGAGATTTGATGTGATGTCATTGTTCTTGAGAAGACATTCTCACAGATACATGTTCCCAGTTTTGACACATTTCAACTCTCCAAAAAAGCAGGAATTTTATGACATTTGCTCCCCTAATTCCTCAGCTCAGAACTTCCAAGTGGTATGGCAACTTCCTTTGCAACAGCTATAAAAATACAACAGATAGACCATGAATTTTTCAGGGGCAGTATAGGTAAAATTCTTAATCAGGTGACAGCAGTACCTGACACCAGCAGCATTTCATTACTTCATAACTGACATCTGCATTGTCTGCAACAAGGACTGTTCTCAGAAATAAATGTGAAATGATTTATGAGTTATCTGTTAAATTGAGCTATGTGTTATTGGGGGCTTGCAAAGTAGTAACTCTGACCTTCAGAGTGTGTATTTTATTAGCATTGGGTGTTTGTTTTCAGGATAACGGGCTTGCATCAAGACTGACAGAATAATATAACATCCACATGAGCTGGTTTATAATTTTGAAACAAGAAAAACACATCAGTTTAGCTACTTTACATACAGTGTAGGTTTATCACCTGCCAATATCAAAGTTTATTGTTTCGCTTGTCTTGTGTTTGCTCATGGACGCTCAGTGTCGTCTACCTGGCCACTTCTGTGAGTTTTGTGTGTGGAGAGTAGGGGTGGAGTTCGATAACTCTGTCCAATATTTTGAATTTGGACTGCAGTACCTTTTTTAAATTATCTTTCTTCCTTTAGTGTCTAAATTAAATATTGTAAAACTACCAAAATTCTGAACTTGAATAAATTCTGACTTAGGTTTATGTTTCTATTTGAGCAGAAATGTTTTCTAACAACTAGTTTCATGGTCTGGCGTGGCTTGCTAAGGTCTGCCTATGGAACGTGTCCACAAATATACCAGGGTGTGGGATAAAATGTGGAGGGCTGGTTCTCCCCAGCTGATGACCCCAAAGCAAATGCAAGGGCACTAATGGAGGTACACCAGCTAGAAATGCCCTGCATGCATTCCACCCACCTGCACATTGAAATGGTGAGAATATGATGAGAGTATAGCAAGAGATCACTGTGATGTTCTTCAGGAAAAGGCTCAGTACTATATGCACAGCAGCCCTCCCCTCAGAGTGGATGAAAACTCTCGAAAAACATTAAGTCATAAAAGCACAGGGCCGTTTGTTACCTGGGCTCTCCCTTGATTTTAGACTTGCCAACTTGTTTCAAAGGTCCAAGACACTGTTTCTTTTTGCAAATATTACTTTCTAATGTAACCAAAAACATATTTAATTTGTCGCCTCTCTATGACACCACATGTTTTAGACATCATGTATAATACACATATTAATGTCTCACTCCCCTTTGTTTTTTGTCTTGAACATCCTTTCTATTGCTATGTGTTGGTCCTGATATGGTCAGCATGTGTTTTTTGGCACATAATTATAAACGTCTGTTTGGGTTAGCAGTGATGTCAAACATTTGAGATCTGTTACTCAGCACTTGGCTGAAATGTGCCTTCTTTCCAGTTTGGTCCTTCTGTCTGAACCTCATTTCAAAACTGTTGACCCCACTTCACCATTATTCTTCTGTCATATGCTTTTCCCTGTCTTTCTTGTTAAGAATCTCTCCACTTTTAAGAGTTTGATTTCTTCAATGACAACATACTTTTATATTATATTAAGTATTCCCTCTTTAGAAGAGAGGATGATTGGAACTATGAACAAAAGAGAGTGAGTGATAAAGTTTGGAACTGTACTTGGAAAGACAGGGTTAGACAGAAAGGGCTAGACGGTAATACCCAGAGGATGCTTTAAGACACTGCACTGTCTTCTATAACACTGAATGAGCACTTATTCATGCAACATATACACGCAACATATATTGTATGTGAGTCTTTGCAACATGCAAAGTCTCACATACAATTCCAAACTCATGATGCTCTTCTTTCCTTGAGGGTTTAGGTTTTACACCACATGTTGGTAATTTTGCAACATCATAAAACTCCTCTCTCTCTTGTTTTTAAACTAATGCTATGCAGCAATAAAATGTCCATGGGTGCTCATAAATAATAAAACCATCTGAGGTTTTAAGTGTAAACACTCAGAGTGAGCCAAGTGTGACTCTGTGTATGTGGCCACTTTTTCATGCAATTTGAGCTTCAAAGTTCAGTATGAAAGATTTTTTTTCATATTGTCATATTTCCTGTATTTTACTGCTCAGACGTTCAAGAGTGTCAACCAAGAGGATATTATCGTCTACTACTTACCTCCACAGATCTCTAAACTACTGTAAACGCCTGGATAGGTCACTACCATTTGATATGAAGGGTGTCTCCTGAAGTTGTGTGTTAATAACAAGAGCGCACTGGCCCTTAATCATGGTTATAATAATACACTTACAGTCACAGTTAAAGTAGAGTAAAATTAGTAAAAGAAACAGCAACTATCAGTTTGAACCAGGAAATGAACAGTGATCACCAATGTCGAAATCTTGTGTTTTCTCAGTGTTCTGTTGTTTAGCCTGCACTGATATAAATTGGAGCACAAAATAAATTAAACATTTGTCAGTACTGTGTAATGTAATGCAATTGAACAGCACCACAAAGTGCATGTTCCAAAAATATCACATACTTTCAACATCTTTCTAAAACAGTTTCAAGAAAAACTTGCTTACATTTACATATAAAAGCTCACATATACTAATGCTGCTTTCAGAAAAGTTTTCCTAAAATGCAATAAAAACTAAAATCTGTGATTTGTCAGTTTTCTTGAACTTTATATCTGACAAAAGTACAAAGAAGACATTTTGTGTTTTCACTGTACAATAATCAGTGTGTAAAGGCCAAGATTGGAAACCACTGTTGAATGTGTGTGACCTTCGAGCCCTCAGGCAGCATTGCATGATAAACTATTATGCAGGGAGGAAGCCACGAGTCAATTCTGTGCAGAAACAACGTTGAGTTCATGTCAGATGGACCAAAAGACAGTGGACACATGTTTGATAGTCAAATGAGGTCTTGTTTCAGCTTGTTTATGGGAAAAATGGATGGTGCAGAAGCCAACAGCTGATGTCAGGCATAATATGACTTCTTAGGCTTTCAATAGTTGTAGAGCTTTTATTGCATTTTATTTATTTTATTGCATATTGCAGATAACGTTTTCAGATAACACTTTTTCTGGAAATGGAGTTTGTAAATACCATGTACACAATATGCTACCAGACTAACACTGTTGTATCTCTTCTTTTTTTAAATGTGTGTTTTCATTTTCATAAACTCTGAAAAAAAGGTACTTTTAACAATCATTTGTATTTATAATTGCTTAAGTGTACACTATATTAATAATGATGGTCTGCATGTGTCTTTTTTTCCAAGTAAATTCTTGTGACATTCTCCAAGATAACAGCCAAGACAATTCATTGGCTCCTTCGTGTCAAGCCAGCAACACTGGGCTTGAACAAAGACCTGGACTATAAACAGAGCTCTCTGGGTTTTAAACATGTCATAACTACAGTAGATCCATTTGTCATTGTGTAGCACTGTGTAGCCTCCTGGACTATGCCACAGTGTAAATCACATATCATGGGCCTTAATGGTACAAGTATCCAAACACAGACATCATACATGGAAGACAGATGGGCACAGCAGAGGGGACAGGACAGGTTTATGACTTCTAATGGTATGTGCTTAAGAGTAAATGAGGTGCATCTTTTTCAATAGAGGACTTGTAACTCACTTTCATTTTTCTTGCGTTTACTTATGCTCTTGAACCTTTTTCTGCTGAACTTGTTCACAGGATCTTCCCCCATCTGTCTTCCTCCCAGCTTCTACTACCTGTAAATTGGGCCAAAAAGCACAGAGAGGTCGAGCAGCATCATACACGTGGATGACCACAAATATAAATAGAGTGCTGTGTGGTGATCATCTGAAATAAGAAAGAGTTTTGTGTTGATTTTACAAGAACACAATAGAAAAATTGGTGGAAACACATATTTCAAAGCAAGACTGGGGAAATACAATACAAGTAATAAAAATGAACCAGCACGTTGTAGTAAAATGTATTGGTGCAGATGTTGGTGTTGGCACAGAGGTCTTTTCAAGTATTTACTGTATGCTTAAATATATATGACAGGAACTAATATATCACATTCTTTGTATAACCTTTCCAGCAGAAGTTAATAAAATGAGAGAAATTAGTTCAGCTCTTACAGGAATTCCATCAAATACATCTGTGTTATATATGGAAAAGTAGATTACAGTGGCATTAATAGACTTCCCTTATGTTTATTTTGCAAATGTGTTAAAGTTGTATTTACCTGGAGACATAAGACAGTATTAGCATTTACTCAGTCATGTTGTGTAAAACCATTCCATTATTCACATTCCTTTAGATCTATTTTGGCCTCCACTATCTCTGGTGTTACAACAGGAAATATCTAAATTGGATTTGTCTTCCAAAACATAATGTGATCTTGAAATTAATAAATTGAACTGACAGTTATATAATCACATTTACTAAGAGTGTTTTCACACCTTGGTATGTTTGCTCTGGTCGAATTGCTTGATGAGTAGCTTGTAGCATTTTCCCCTTGCACAGTCCAAGCAGATGTTTATGAGGCACTGCATCTCCCCATGATTTCACATTTGTCCCACAGTTCATGCTGCAGCATGTTATGTGCATACGAATGAATGCCCTCAGATCATATGGTCATAGCTTTTGGTTGTTTTGGGTTGGTATGCTTTCTCACCAGGAGTTTCTCGTTTAGTGAACTCTGATTTGGATCAAGACCACCTCTTTTTGGGGGCCTTGGTGCAGTTGTCTTGGTTTGAGTGCAATTACTGTGTTCACACCAGACAAAACGAAACGCACCAACAAAATAAGTTTGATTCAAACGGCCTAAGCCTGTAGGTGTGAAAGCACTCTAAATCTGATATTGATTAGTCTAAAGCTGGAGTCTAGTGCTACCTGAGCCAACACTTGCACTAAACAAGCTGCTTTATTGACTCTCACTAAAGAAAAGTGTCATTGCCCACAAAGCTGTCATTTTTTACAAAGGAAAGTAAAATGAGGCATTTGTGAATCAATTTTTTACTGCTGGACAGAGAAAAGAAGAATCAATTTAACGAATTGTTCTGTGTGGTTCAGACATTGTCTGGTGTTGTTGAACTGCATCGGCTGACTGGAAGATATTGTGGTGGTTAAAGTTTATATCCACCAAGGAAAAAAGATTTTACAAGTTCAACTTTTTGACTCAGGCTCAGTGACGCTCATACATTTTGACTGCATTTCTAGAAATAAGTGATATATAGGGTGTTCCATATAAATCACAGACGTGCAGGATGCTGTGGTAATACCTCTCCCTTCCCTTTCATTCTTCCCATCGCTCCCTCTCGTTCTCGTGTTCTTCTCTTGACAGCAGGTCGGTGTTCTGCTGACAGAGTACATTTTGGGCTCCCATAGAGATAATGTTAATGGGAGACAGACTGCTCCCTTATTTTCTCCTCTGCCCCCATCTCACTTACTCTCCTCATGGATCCCACAGGAGAAACTGGAAAGAGGGAAAGAAAGAGGAGGTGCGATGGAGTGTCTCCTTCACCATTGTCGGACGTGGTGTGTGTAAGATGTAACAGCAATTTCAGTGGCAACATTATATGGTAGACTGCACACACACACACAAAATATCTCACATTCTTATATATGAGGCATACATAAATCTGCTGCCTTCAAATGCTCCTTGTGAATTTCTATATCTATGTTTAGAAGCTGTTGTGGCTTTACTGTCCTGCACTAAATGCTCTTCTAAATAGTGATAAACAGATCCTCACATCTTCACAAATGTTCTCATAGTCACTCGTGTGAACCACTGTGACTGGTTCCTCCTGTGTACATGAATGTACAGCTCCATAAACACATGGCACAACACAGAAGAGCCTGCTCATCAGGACAGGTCTCAGCAGTTCACCTACATCTGAAAGACTCCTGTGATGATCAGAACGTCAAAATCTTAGACCGTGAGGCCAACTGGTTCAAACAAGGTGTGAGAGAAGCAGTTTACTGCAAGATTGAACGACCCTCGTTAAACAGAGGAGGTGGCCTCAGGCACAATCTATCACCCACTCACGATGCAGTTCTTTCAACTGTACCCAGGAAATTTCACATTTGTTCACACCTCAGGCTCAGGTGGTCACAGGGACATACATGAAAACCAGAGGGAACAACAACCCACAGGTGACCACCAAGTACTAACGACTTCAGGACTCCACAGGGTTTATAAACCTGCTACTCCTATCAGTAAGTCAGACTTGAAAAAGCCCTCTGGAATGGAGGGCGAAACATCGCCAAGGAACTAAAACAACTCCAGTTGCCACTGAATAACTTTTTTGGATATGTCTATAAGCAACTGTTCTGCACAAAATGAGCCATTTTGTCTGAATTTTACAGATAAAGATTAGAAAGATATGAGCCAAATGGTCAAGAGGATACTTCCATGCTGTCACAGTACACAGTGCAGTGTTGTGCAGCTGAATCCTTATGCTCTTGATGCAGAGTGAGTCATTGCTGATACACTTTCAGTGTACCATGGACTCAAAGAAATAAATTGCCTCTGCTATGAAAGAGAAACATTTCTGAGATGGACCTACAACCTATTAGGAGCACTTTAGTCTTTGTTATTAACCTATAATCACTTTAGTGAGATACCAAAGCAGTGCTTTTACTTTGAAAGTGTAATTGATTGTGTTTTGAGAGCAACACCCACATACAAATACCCCTCCCCACAAAAAAAACCTTCACACATACAGAATGTTTCTTTTGCTTCAAAGGGAAGTTGGCCATCCCTCCCTCTGAATTACAGCTTCTCCATCACCACTTCCAGATCCTTCCAAAAGTTTTTTCCACACCAGAATGGGAAATTCCAAAACCATCACAGCAGGGAAGGGGCGTCAGACCTTCACAGCAGGAAAATCTACGCGTCTGTGTGTATAATCCTTTAAAAGCTTTCATAAAAATTAAAAACAAAGGGTTTTTAAATGACATTCCTAATGAGAAAAACATCACCCAAAGAAGACTCTGGGGGGATAATGTGCCTTAGCGTAGTTGCATGACCATATCTTGCTACCAGCAGATGTATGTGAGTGGGCAAGCACAGGAGAAAAACTCAAAGAAATTGTGGGAAAAAAAACAATTACAGTTATTTTCGGGTCCTTCTTTTCTGTCCAGCTTCTTTTAGCAAAGCTTTTGCGCCCTAAGTGTTTTATAGCTCAGTGGCTGCCAAGAGTTCTTGGCCTCCTTTACAATGAAACTGAACAGAACCGAGCTCAACAGCCGTTCTGGGAGCAGAACAACACATCAGGTCCAATTAAGATCAGTGTGTGGAACTTATTGTAACCTGTGACACACTCACACCCCTGGTACCACAGACAACAGAAAGAGGGGCTTTGTGAAACACTTGGCCCTGCCTGCTAACGGAAAGTGAACCTTGTCAAATGAAGAAAAGGAAAAAACCTGGTTCAGTCTGTGTGGAATGCCTGAAGGGAGGTGTGTGGGGGGGTGAAGGTCATAAAATGTGATTGGTGGATGTACAGGAGAGGAAGACGGGGAGAGAGCCACAAACACTATCTGTCTGTTTATGTTCGTGGGTAGGCATGTCTTTTGGTACATATTGGTGCCACCGTTGGAAGGTATAATGTGCTTGACCTCAGTGTCTACAGGCCTGTAAACCCAGACCAATCAAGCCAATTCACTGTCTACGAGACCCATGGGAAATGGAGCTGGGACTGCAATATAAAGCATACATGAATAAACAACTTCCTGTTTTCCCAGCACATCCTCTACATTGTCTTAAATGTTATCTTTCTTTTTTTTATCCTCCCTCCTCTGTTCTTTTCTATTCTGTTGCCCCTGCTGGAAGGTGTGAATAAGGAATAACAAAATAAAGCATCTCGTGTCAGTCAAGTATTTCCTGTATGGGCCATGAAAATCAAAAACAGGTATCTAGCTGAGACAGGTACACTCCACATTGCTCCTCAGCCCCATTTTATTCTATTCTGTGTGTTCTGACAGTGAAAACAACACAACATATAACAGATTAAAATAGTCACTAACAGTGAGTTAGTGTGTCTATCGTTCATCATATCTTTTTTAACTTCTCCTTCCTGTCAGCACCAGTCAGCCAAAAGCTTTTCTCTTCCCACTAAAGTGTCCTGTTGTGGGGTACCCTGGTCCAGATGTTAAGGTGCTGACTATGAACTGTTGATCCCTGGCAGATCGCGTCCAGTCAGAGATGTGTTTTTCTCTCTTTTTTGTATGAGGTTGACAAATACATGACAATAATTAATTAATTTTCTAAAATAGCTATTGACTGCAGGTTGCAGAAAACATTTTCTCAAAGAGTTATTTAAGTACAAAAGGATTGATTGCATGTTTTGAATGGAATATGCCATTTTTATAATATATAATTATATATAATTTGAATTATTTTACATTAGGCTGGGTAGTTTGTAAATTTCAGGGATCAGTGAAGTTTTATGATACAGTATGTATTTTGTACTGTTAATCAGATTCAGAAAAGTAACTAATAACTATAGAGTTATTTTATATCA
>JAUBNQ010000005.1:8284308-8300387 GCA_032353495.1 Ctenopoma kingsleyae | reverse complement strand
ACCTTTGTCCAGCACAGTTCTAGTTACTTCACACATGCTTCCACTGTTTCCACCTGGTGTAATGGTACATTCTCATGTTTGTGTTTATTTATTTATACTTTATCACAAATGAACAGGTATAAAATTAACTCTGAGGAAACACTGTCATACATAGTTTATGTACTGCTCTGCAGACACAGGGGTTCTTCATGATACAAAAACAGTACATTTGGAAGATATCCTCATGATCGGCCCAACTCAGACTACCAAAGACTCATATTAACTTTAGCTGATCTTCAGGATTCACTGGATGCACAGAGGACTGCAAATCTTGTCTCCCCACTTTGATTGAAACCGCTTTAGTAATGGACTCTCTTTGCGGCCAGTGTTGGCAGGAGGAACAATTACAGTGACCAGTATCCTTTTCTACATACATATGGGATATCCTTTATGAAAATAATCGACCCAACAAGCCGAATGCATTGGAAAACTAAAAACATCCCTTGGTAAACAAAAAGAATTAGAGTCTGTGGAGCAGCATTTGCCTATCGAAACTTAAAACCAAGAACCAGAGACAATTAATTATTAATTACTAATTAATACACAAGGCCACATGATCAGACGTCATAGACATAGAGAAAGTTATTGCATGCCCCTTAAACATTCTCAGTAGTGTTAGTCTTGAGTAGACACTGATAACTTGGCCCATTACTGTTAGCCCCAACCAGGGTCCCTTAGGAGTACACAGTATGGAGGACGATTCTTCTTGTTCTACCAACTCTGCCTCCCACAGCCTCGCTCTTTAGTGTTTACCTTTATATTTTACTCTGACGGAAGGAACAAATTAATCAGCTAGTGCTCTCTGTAGCACAGTGCAAATGTGCTGTTGTGCCTAATGATAGTTTGAGGTTAATTTGTACACCTCCAAATGCATCTCCTGTGGAATGAGAGTGTGTGTGTGTGTGTGTGTGTGTGCTGATGTGGGTGTATGTACACACACTTGCTTATGTTACATTTACTGCACTCCCCTGGGCTAAGAAAGTGCCGCTCCTATGGAGGTATTAATGAATCACTTAGCTAGCAGTTACAGCTGCTTCAGATATAAATAGACACTCTAGCCTGTTTTACATGTATTATGCATCATTTAGCCTTCTTTCACCACTTTTAACACTTTATACCTGTTCATCTTAAGGATAATCACAAATCTGATATTATCAACATTAACATTAAATATCATACTCTTGCACACATAAAAAATCTTCCTTCCTTATTTTGTCAGACAAAAACATTAGAAAAAAATGTCTGTTTTATATACAGTAAGCCCACATGCTTCTACAATCCTTGAAATCTGGAATTTTGTCAATTTGCTTGAATCTTTATTGACAAAAGTACAAAGAAAATAATTACAATTTCGCTGAGCAACTTAATTGTATTTCGTCAGTATAAGCAAATTTGGAGTTTGATACCTTCGACAGGCTCAAGACAATTGGGTAGAAACCACTATTCATGGTGTCAGTTTTCTTTTTTTCTTTTTGTTAGGGAATAAATGTTTTTTTTTCCCAAAACACTATTCCTTTAAAACTGCATTCTTACTGTATATACTGTTTGTATCTACTGTGTTGCAGTTGGTTTTATTTGGTAAGTGTATTTAATTATCCATAACTGGATTCAAAACATAAAGCCCTCTTCTTGAGAACAATGTGGTACAGCAGTTAGCAATGAATGACAGGCAATAGATGTACAGCAAGACAGCGAATACCGACACTCAGCATGCCACAGCACTGAACTCATTATGGAGGCAAACCCACATTTAATGAGCATAAATCTAGATACGAGTTAAGGGAATCTTTGACTGTAAGAATTCATCGTATATCACATTACGAGCGTCTGACTGGATTTAGTCAGCTGACTGACATTAGGTGAGTCTCTGTAATTGTCAGTGTAAAATGGTCATCGTTATGTCATTTGATCTTGAATGGTAAAGTGGGACAGTGCTATTGCAAGATGGTGACATAGTGCCACTGTAACAAAAAGTCATGCTGAGTGTATGTGTCACAGAGTTTAAGCGGATCAAGGGGACTGGCAGTGAAAGAGAGACAACATCTAAGCCACTTATTTACACTGACAAAGGAAGTACACTGGAGAAATGTGACTTTATGAATTACTTGATTTTCTGAACAATTCCAACCCAGACTGGTGAACCTAGCCAGAAGAAAATAAAGTGGTCTTGTGGTTGTCTCAGAAACATTTCTCAAAGCTTTGTTGTTTTTCCAGACATTTTCCCCCAAAATGTTTTTTCCCCATTATAATGCACCTCTGGGTTCTGCTGTGAATTCAGCGTGTGCGATGTTTTCATGTGTTCCCTGCCAAACGCTTGCTCTCTGAGCATGTTAACGACCACCCCAGATGGACTGCATCACTTCCTCTGAGAGCAGCCTGCGAATGCTCAAAGTAAGAGAAAGAGAGACAGACAAGAAGAGACACAGAGAGAGAAAGCAGTGATAGCTTATAGCTTTTGACAGCAATTTGACATCGCTTTTGATGAACAGTGACATGCGGGAGGTGGTCAAATTTAATGCCAACTCTTAAAAAGCAGATTTTCACCACATTACATTTTTATTAACACACAGTAGCAAAACAGTTTTAAGACATTCCAGTTATTGTAGTACTTTAACTGAACAGTATTGCCTATTAAAAGTGTAATAAAATTGTTCTCACCAAGTTACAAACAAATCCACCAGGTTAGTCAGACTATTTTGTAAAAGAAAATGTTGGCGTATAGAAAAATTATTACCAAAGCAATCTATTGTACAGTGCTGGGTCTAACTGTGATGAACCTATAAGCCACTGCTTGTACAGTACCATTACATTTGTAGCTACACTACAAACAATTTGGATTGAAGTAGTTTGACACATATATTGAAAAAAAAAAATAAAAAAAAATCTATTCCTGGCTACCATTAGTTCCTAGGAAAATTGAGGTGCACTTCGATTGCTGACTTTTTGGTTAGGGTTCCTTTGATACATGTTGTTTCCAATCTACGTAACTCGTTTGCTGCCATCTCTTTGCATACAGTGTTGCAGAGCTTTTTTGTTTATTATTCTATTGGTAGATCCAGATTCTCAGGGTTAGTATGACTATCTGTGCCCTTTCTGGACTATGTGCAGTCAGACCAGCATAATATTTAGTCCCACTACCATGCTACTTCGTGAATAAATATACAGTATACAGTAGTTTTGTACTGGAAACATTACATTATTTTGACAAAAAAACTATTCTACTCCAAAGCTACTGGGGGATGTACTGCAGTTAAACATATAGTATTGCAATGTCACCTTCCTACCTTCCAACTCTGCCACTGTGAGAATACAGAATGACAAAACTATAAGACATTTAGCTCGGACAGTGACTTTAATGTCATGTCATGTTAGTCATGTCCACCTCCACCTATAGACACCTTACATTTTTCACTCTGTCAGGCCCAGAGGGAAACACCCAGCACTGGCCAAGCTCAATCAGGAAACTCCCAAGCCTGAGTTCTTGCCTACAACTTTTTACTCAGATCTCCAGGCCAGGATGCGGTTGGATGAATGTCAAGGTGGAGGAAGGCCAGTATCCAACTCCCTGCTCCTTAGTCCTGTCCCAGGGAATTTCTGGATGGATATCAACCCCCAAACAACTCCCTCATCCTGCCTTTCTCTACCTCCCTCACTCCATCCTCATATTTCACTTTTCACATATGGGAAATCCCTCCGTCTCTTACTCCAAACACTCTGTCTTTAGGACCTGCTCTCTCCTGTTAGCGTTGTGGTGCTTGTGGTCCATTTTATCTAAATCAGTATGTGCAAAATGGAGAATAGATTGCCTCATTTTGACATTTGGATCCTTATGTATTTGTATGTTTTTCAGATGGCTTTCCAGAGGGTTAGAGGGTGATGCGGTTTCATGTTTAGTTTGGATCCTCTCTGACAATGATTTGCAGAGCTTCTGCTACATGTCACATTGTTGTAATGTAATGGGATGTGAGCCACAAGGTCAGTTTGTTGGCACACATGTATGTGTTTATGTTTTTTATATTGTGCAAATTACTTGCATTTTCTGACAGTATTTTTAGGTGTTTATTCATGTTTGCATTGCTTTCTCACTTTGTCTCACTATCACTCTGTGTTTGTCTGTGTGTTTTTGCACTAGTGTTTGTGTGTGGTTAGTTGAGGTTGATGAGAAACCCTGTGTTTGGCTAGGGAGCCATTGTGGCTGCTGCTCTGTTTATGTAAGTTTCAGGCTCGGCCGCTGTGTAAAGCATGCCGTCCACCTCTGGCCTTACAAACACCCATACACACACACTCTCTTATGTAGTTTTCCTTTTCACATAATTCACTACTGCAAGAATCTGCTGTAAAACTGTCTGTTGTCTGAGTTAAAAGTCAGATCAGTGTGAAGGAATTAGAACAAATCAATCTTATAAAGCCGCTTATGCTTCATGCAGCCGCAGGCCTTAGTCAGCGAATGAGTCACTCGCTTGTTTGTTTGATTCCACACAAGCTTTAATAAAAGACTTGAGCAACAAGGCAATTTCACATCTGCTGTGTTATAAATTACAGTATCTTACCTAACTAATTAACTAATGATCAAATTTTAGTTTCTTGGGAAACAGCTGACTAATATTTGACTAATTGATCAATATTTAAAATTTATCTGTGTATTAGTTTAGGTTGGTTGCTTATTTGCTTATTTGTCAATTTCTGCATCTCTTTTGTGTTCATACACAATATCCATCAAACAAATAATGCATGTTGAATTTCATCCTTAACCTCACAATCTAAGATGGGTGCACCGTGCATCAACAATGTGAAAGCTAAATACTGAATAGGCTAACCTGGCTTGAACTGGTAACCGGTCTAAGTAGAGGAGCGCAATATAAACTCATATGCATAATTCCCAGCTCCGCCTTTCCTCATAGAACTTCTACACTATGATTGGTCTGTATCATTGATCTTAAAATGTAATGTATTGCTTTTACTTGTCTGTATTGACTGAACACTTGTTCCTAACTCAGAACACTTCAGGTTCCTTCCTGAGAAACCTGGCATGGGAACACATCCTGTAGTCTGGAAAGTGTCTAGTTGAGCTGAATTACATTTTCACTTGACATTCAAATCTTCCTCTAACATGGTCAAATTGGATTTTTCCTTCCTTTGCCAAAGCACAGATTGCTCTGTCCTAGTATTAACATGCTGCAGAGGTGCCAGGAAACACCTTGTCTTGATTTTTGTATCATTCCAGTAATCCATTACATATTAAAATGTTTAAACTCACTAATCTGCCTGTCACGATCCACACGACAAAACTTATTTCCATGTACACAAGACTAAATGCATCAATGTTCACTTCAACTTCATCTGAATTTGTTAGTGCAATGTTTGTTGCATCTCGAGTGTATTTACATCTGGATTTTAATGTCAGGTTTGTCTTTTAATCTGAGTGCACTCCAAACCTAAAATAAACTGTAGCAGTAAATGTCTCATTCCAGGCTGGGACTGCTAAAACAAACATGTTGTACATCTTTTTGGCAGCTTTTTGGTGCAATTTGGCTATCACAACCAATTTTCTAGATTTGACAAAGATAGTACTTGTTGGAACATTTGCATGACATTTGGAGGGTTGCCGATGTAAAAAAAAAAAAGCATATCTGAGTTGTATGATTTCTAACATTTATCTCTGTGGTGTGAGCTGCTTACTGATCCAAGCCTTTGCTTACATTTTAAACCAACATAATGACTAGTGGTTTCACAGCGCACGGGCTTTGGTTGGTCCCCCTTATTTTACTTACATTAAATCTCTGTAGAGAATTCTCTTCCCGACTTGTTTACAGAGGACACATTTGTTATGGAGCAGTAAGCAGGGAGTTACTTTTTGCAGAAATGTAATTGCCTGGTAACAGTGAGATCCTTCAAATTAAGACACTTTTCTCGTAATTCTCTAGTAAAGTTCAAATCTCTGTTGTTTACAAGGCAAATGTTTGGATAAATGTCTGATCCTTTTTTTTTTTTATTAAATAGTGAAATAGTCACTATTGGGCAGGATAGTATTAGACTAAAATAATTCCCTGTGGTCCCTGGTAATGTAATTCACTTGTGTTTTGTGTTTTAACTAAATCCTAAGTAGAAACAAAAAGTTATGTTTCTCACAAAGCTGATAAAAAGGATTGCATGTCCTTCTGTGGTTAAAAACCCATATATATACACATATATTATAATGTTTCGTATGTAGCTGTTAGTAGAACAGAGAAGAAGTAATGGAAAGGAGCTTATCATTCAAACTGGAGTCTAAGAGAAATTTATCAGTGAAAGTTGACTCTAGTGATACAGTTTAGTGATGTATTGCACTGTACCAGTACATTTTAAAAGAAGGCAGTAGGAGTCCATAAATCAAGTCATCAGTACCACAATCTGCCAAAATCACACACTGTGCCTTAATGGATACAGAACAAATGAACTGATAATGTAGTTTCATAAATATTCTAAGACCAACAACCACACAGAGACATTATATCATAATCAAGAAAGTCAGGGGCAAGGACAGTTGTCGACTCCATCACAGCAGAAGTTGAATTTGCACTTATGCTGCACAAATGGAACGACGCGTTAAGGCTGCAGTAGAGAATCCTAACTCCATAACGTGTTGACACCTGAATATGATTTAGATTTTAGTCTTTTTACTGATGGATGTCACTGAGTTACATTTGTTTTAGTCACATTGCAGTGCCATTTATGCACAGCATAGTTAATTGTCATATCTTACAAGCATTCAGAGCATAGATCAGGTCAGACAGTTGCAAGATCATCCAACCTTCTCCCACCATTTCCTTCATATTTCTCTATTTTTGAATCTATAGTAATGCACAAAATATTGATGGAATTAATATTGATATCTATTAATATTTTTTCATATAAAGTAAATGTGTAATAATGTTAATTGCTACCTTGCTTTGTGTTGGCTGCTGTAATGGAGCCATACTCTGGAAGAGGTCTACTGCTTTAAGCCATCCATCCATTATCTATAATGGGATATGGGGCGGGGGGGGCATTGTTTGAGAGGCAAGGTACACCCTGGACAAATCACCGGTGTATCACAAAGCCGATTGCATTAAGCTCTTTTCAGATATGTCATGATGGCAATCTGACTAGGCCAGGCCTGGTTACATTTCCATATCATTTTCAACATGACATATCTGAAATGTATGACATCAGATTCAAGTAAAGGCTGCAGCAGGGTAACGTATAACACAGAAAAGGCTGGTCTCATGATCTCAATCTTCATCTCTTATACAAAACAATAATGTGAATAAATAAAGATTTGGGAGATTTTTTTAAAATCAGATCAGTGCATTATAAACAAAGAAATCTTCTCTCCTTGACCAGTGCTTGACAAATCACAGTAATACAAAGACAAACAGTCTTTGTATTAGAAAAAGAAAGAAAAGAAAATTCAAACTTAATATCCCACCATTTGGTGCTTATGCACTGTCAGACTTTGTGAAACAGGCAGCAGATCGCTCTCAATAAAGCAGAACAATGAAACTGATGCAAATGTATTAGATTCACAAGAAATGTGAGATTGGGTGTCTTTCAAGCTCACAGTGGTGATTAATTAAAATTCGAATGACCAAATAAGTTTTCAATCCATCAGCGATGCATCCTGAGAGAGTGGAAAACAGTCATCTGCCACATGAGCACCTCTTTCAGTAAATGTGCTGTCACACCAGAATGAAGTCGTAACAAATATTAATGCAAAAGTCACCTTTGTCTGAATGACAAATAGCCCAAACTTTCACAGTTAGATGAAGCCAGTAATGTTGTTATGCTTTTTTAATGTCTACTTGAACACCGCATTTGAAACGGTACCAAGGTTTTATGAATCAAATGAACACAAAACATGCTAATGATTTTATCCACTGATGGGAAAGAGCTTTTGATTCCTCATTTGAGATGTTGATCTGTAACAGCAGTGTGACTCAAATGGCTCATTCAGCTTGAATCAACCAGTTTTTGGTGAAAGCTGAAGTTTTAATATCCACCCAGCCTTACTTTGTAAAAAGTAAATAAGCAGAACTTATTGAAACGAGAATGAGTCAGTTGGCTTCATGAAACATCTCCTCGTGTGTTGAGTCATGAAATGACGGTGGCAGCAGCTGTTGCTTCCCTTCGCAAAAGTCACCTTCCCTGCTTTTGTGGCTATCACACCTGTTTGTAATTGGCTTGATTTGGGCAGTAATGCTTTGCACCTGTGCCTCTCGGCGACGCTCCGGCCAATCAGGAGCAGAAGTACTAAAAGTCATCCTGTGAGGGAAAAGGCTCGTAAAAGTCAATGTGACATGAAAGAGTAGCTGGGTTTGATGCCGGTTCTTCAGGGGAGGATTTTGGTGAAAAGCTCTCAGAGCTTGGAACAGCTTGGATTTATTCCACAGTAACGAATGTGGACGTTATGCAAGATGGAACAGATAAATGTTCTGTAAGATGAATGCATCTGAAAACTCAGTTCATACAATATTTCATATCAGAAAGTTCAAATTTATTTTCAGTTTTTTGTTTCATGGTCTCCTTTTTGCAAGCAGCACTTGCTGGCACTTTGTCTGTGTGTGTGTGTGTGTCTGTGTGTGTGTGTGTGTGTGTCTGTGTGTGTGTGTGTGTGTGTCTGTGTGTGTGTGTGTGCGTCATGGGAGATTAACAGGTTTGAAGAACTGACAGCTATGTGACAAGACTCAGTTTGACTCATCTAACTTCTTCTGTGATCAGTACAGTAAGAAATAGACACAGAGTACAGACACTTTATCATCATACTTCAATGGACCTGCACCCACACATAAACCCCCCTCCCCTTACTCACACACACACACACACTCCCTTCCTCTCTCAAGCAGATACAAGTGAAGTGATCTGTCCATGTAGACTTTCTGGCTCTCTCCCTCCTCCTCTCTTTTCTTTTTTACTCCCCCTCTTTCCCATTCCTCCCTCATTCTCTATCTTCCCCCTCAGGACAGGTTCAGGGTAAGGGCAGCTGAGAGAGGGAGAGGATGGAGACATGGAGAAAGTCAGAGAATGGAAGGAGGTGCAGCAGCAGTTGTCCACTAATGAGGTGCCTGGCTCCCACTACAAACCACTAGCAACAGCCAGAGGATGACCACGGTCTGTGTGTGATTATATGCGCTTGCATAAATGTGTGTGTGTGTGTGAATGTGCAGAAAGCAGGGAAAAACAGGTCAAATGTTAAAACTTAAACTTGTTGTCAACTGAGTATTTGCTCAACATATGATTTAGTGCTGAGCAGCAAGTTTATTCTTGAAACCTTGAAAGTGGTACTCATGATCCACTTACTAGCGTTTGTCCAAAGCTTTAAACCATATGTCAGTCTTTACAAAACTTCACTGATGCTTTTCTAGCTAAGATTATGGAAAAATATAAATATCTTATTATGTAGACGATGTATTAAATGTACATACAGGTGTCAGTGTATTTTCCCATGAAAACACTCATTAAGTGCATTAAACTAAAAAAACAAATTTCAAGGATAAAAAATAAAATCTAAAACTAAAGGTGAAGATTTAAAAAAGATGAAAAGCCAAATGACTACTGACCAGGCCAGAAATATTTTCAGCCATGGTGTCAGACTTGCATGCTAACATAAAAGAGAATACAGACTTGAATGTCTTTTGTTCATGGTTTATCTTCAGTAGGGTCCATTACTGTAATACACAGATCACCAATTGGTTGTAAGTATGGTGTCGTCACATGTGTTTGTCTAAAAAGTCCATCAGAAATCTGAAGCTGGCTTAGATCATGCTAAACAAAGAAAAAGAAAAGTGTAACAGTCTGTTTGTCAGATTTAGTTTTGAATATAACTTTTCTGTCATGTGAGGAAAGACACATCCTAGTGCCACAAAGTAAACAAAGTTGTAACCACTGAAGGATGAGAGTAATCAAGAGGGTTGAATAACAGTAATCTCTTTATTTTGGGTAGATTATTTTCAGGTTTGTGCACAAACTTGGGGGCGATTTGGACATTAAATAATGAAATATGTTAAATGCAACTTGAGAAACATTTTATAGTTATAAAAGACAATGCTTAGCAGCTACAGCAGATTTTTTTTTGCCATCTTTTATTATTCCAACCGAGATGACATTACACTATATCATATGAAAAATATTTAGTAAATTAATGGGAATACAGTGTCTTCTCCTTGTAAGTCGCTTTGGATAAAAGCGTCTGCCAAGTAAAGTAAAGTAAAGAAAAGACAAGGCATGACAAAAATAAAATAGCACACACGAGTCAATTATGTCAAAGTTAGTTTTGCAAATGTGTTTTATTTTAATTGTGTGTGGGTATTTATAAATTCTAAATTGTGGCCAGTATCTCCAGAGACTGAGAAACAATAACTTTTCAGCGCTGATAATGTAATTGATATTTTTATGTGAATGTGTTCTTTCTGTGTATTTATTTGCATAAAACGTGCCAAGAGAACCACAGAAAAAAAATAAATCTACTTCAAATTTCCTGAACAGTTGGAGAGGAACAACATTAGCTCCAGTGTAAAGCAGAGGAGGGGTACTGAAATCATTATCTTCCTAACAGTGAACAGGTGCAGAGACAGAAGACGGAGGGCAGAGAGCAGAGGCACTGTTTTTACATTTGTGATTTCACTCCTTATCATATTCTACCAAAACTGTGGGCTAATAAACTACAGCTTGGAACAACATTTGGACCACTTGAAGCGCGTTTGATGTGACTTGCCAGATGTCTGAATGGCCACCGAAGTGGACCCATAATTTCATAGATATAATAAGATTTGTTCTTCTTGTGTGTTCAAGTATTAAATAGATTAATTTTCCCAGACCGGGTCCTTATCAGAGAAAGAAAACACAAAATTTTATTTTACGTTTTTACATCACTAATGCTTTTAAAACTGGTCAGATTTTCCTGATTGTGTGGCGATATTGAAATACTTATTTTACTCAAAAGAGTAGGAAAAGATAAATACAAAAAAGATCATGTGCCCCTTTTTAAATAAAGAGAAACATATGAGTTATTATTTCTCGCATAGTGAAGAAAAAAAAAGGGAAGGACAAGACCCAGAAGGGAGATGATGGAAGGCAGAGCAAGGCAGACAGAGAAAAGGGAGTCACAGAATAGCAGAAGCATGTATCTTACAATGTTAGGTGGATTTGAAATTTACAACATGTGGTCTCTTCCATTAAATGCAGATATTAAAATCATTACCGCTGTGTGATAGCATAAGCTTTCCTTTGCTAGAGCCAAAGGGCTGTGTTTTATGGCTCTTTTATTTAGTAATCCACTGTGGTTTCTGCGAGACACAGTTTCCCCTCTCAGCCTCCCATTCTGACTGCGCTCTTCTTATCAAAGAAGGCCAGTGTGTACTTATTATTGAGCCTATAATCCAGTTATCAATCCTGGCACCAGGGAGAAAGTACAGTTAGTTCTGAAGGTCGGCTCTCAGGCGAATAGATTTAGAGACAATTGCATACAGAAAAAACAGAGAGATGAAGATAAAAGTTTGAGGGTAAAATTTCCAGTCAAACAGAGAAGGAAGCAATAAGCTTATATTGTATGTACAGTGTAAAAAACACACCCCTATGTACACATATACCCAGACACCTTGTCCTCACTTTATGAGGCTTGTAAAGATTAGAAATAAAATGTGATGAATTTAAAAGCTCTCGTTGTGTGTGCACTTATTGGTGTGAGATGGCGGTCAACCTATATGAGCAGCAGCCACAGGGAGAGACTGGTTCTAGTGTATCTGGCATTCCACTGCAGGGTAAACACTGAGTCAATGCAATGTTTTATGTCAGAGCAGAGAAATTCATTACGTCTTATCACACTTTCAGGTTTTGGGGTCAGTAGCAGAGCATTTACCCACACATGTACTCAGTGTTTATTATTGCACACTTACATATTATTACACTCCTCCGTTTTCATAACTCACATCCAGGGCAAAGGCCTGGGCTGAAAGTCAGTGTTTATTAAATGGATTGCTATGCAGCAGTCTGCATGGAAAACTCATTGCTAGCATAAACAGAAGCAAACAGCAGAATGAGAGACGCAGGAGAAAAGTAGTAGTGAAACTTAAAACTATCTTTTCAAACTACTCACAAAAAACATTTTCTCCTCCTATTAGTGATATGCAGCCATGTAGATATTTTCCTCCATGGGCTTAAGATATATGTCTTTCTAGGCCAGACTCCAATGCAAAGTGGATGAAGTAAACTGTTTGTGGGTTTCAGTAGGGGTGTTCTGTAAAACTTTACCTTTTGATTGAATGTGTGTACATGCAAACTATTACCCTGGCTTTGAACCGTATCCTGATGTCTACATGGAGCTTTACCTGGTTATTGATCTCCCTATACATAGTTTTAACAATATCCAGGGTTCTGATCATCTTTATGATGCTGCTGTGGTGTGGATTGGGAAGCAAAAGCTCAACAGGGACAATTATTCTAAAAAGAGATTTTACTGTGTGTGTTCAGTGCTTTCAACACCACAGTTGACGTTTACTTCATTCCCTCCAAGCGCATTGCAGAGCAGACATATTTATGAAACTGAATAACTCAAAAGTTGGGTAAGTAAATCCACAACTTTCTCCATGAGTGGATTCTGCTAGAGTTAAGTGAGAAAAAGGTTCTTGTAATATGGATACACTGACCCTTCAGGCAAAGAAAAAGAAAGAGAGGGAATGTGAGATGTTGAGAGTGAAACAGAATCAGAATTTACACTAAGTTGATTTCCCAGAGCATTCCAGACGTACCTGCCTGCTACTGTCCACTCTGCTCCTGTTCATAGATGCTTGCAAATAAATAGATTGTAGACAGAGATGTATCCAAGGTCACTGGGGGAAAAAACACTTTCACTCTACTCCTTTGCCTTTTTTCTATTTACCTAAATGGTCAAAGGAGGCTTCCAAGCACCTTGACCAGTAAGTTTAGCCCAAACTTATCTTTTCTGAGTTGAAATTCTTCTGGGATTTTCTGCATTGGTGTAATAGATTCAGGTCTTGCAGTTTGAAGGTCTGAAGTATTAAGGCAAGTATCGTACATTCTGATGTACTGCATTATTTGTTTTGACTAGATGTTGCGTGAGCTAATTAATTAACACACATCATATTGATTTATATCTTGCAGCTTGCAGTCTGAATTTCCCTTGCACACACCGATAACTTTCTTGGCCTAGAAATGAGTCTGCTCTTCTGTGGATACTGGCTCCCTTGTGTGCAGCATGGCTTTTCATCTGACTGTAGCAGATACCCTTGGCCCAGTTCATCTGCAGCTCGTCACATGCATGCCAATATGGCAGCCATGTAGGCCGTTTCACATGCTATTGTGCAGTCAGTAACATTACTGACTACACTGTTCACTCTGTAGAAAGAAAAATAGCTCTATCAGACTCAGCCCGTTGTAGCAGAATGAAAGGTTTATAACTGGTTGTGACGTGTTTACCTGCTCGTTAGTTAGTTGCTAATTATTCATTTTATATTTTACTCTGCAGTGCATCAGTTACTGGAAAAATTTAGTGTTAAGGGGAGTAGAATTGGCTGAGATCTGAAGCTGCAGAGGAAGAAAGAAGTGAAAGGGAGTATTTGTGCGCATGACTGTGCATGTGTATATACAAGATCATTGATGTGTGTAACTGTGTGTTCTGTGTGCTGCATTTTGCGGTTTGCAGCTCCAGTGACTGATGTCCCGTCCTTCCTGTCTACCAGTGTGGATTGATGTTCCCGACTTCACTGCGCTCAAGGCCAGTAGTACTCATTCCAGCCCCCCCCCCCATAGTGTGGCTCAGGCTTCCGCAGCCCTGGTTTACCTTCGTTGTCCTGGCTTGGCTCTCCTCGATCGAACTTAACCCTCCTCAGCCTGGCCTGGCCTAGCACAGTGTAACCAGTTCCTCTTTCTGAGGGGAGGAGGAGGAGGCTGAACCTTGGGACCAACAGATATACGAGACCTAACCGCTTTTTCATTAAGCTCACTGTCATTATGAAAAAGCCCTTTCTTTTACCTTGTTTTCCTTCTCCTGCTTTCTCTTTTCTCCTACGCCTCGTCTGTCTCCCTAATACTTTTACGTTCAAGGACAGAGCAGTCATTTGGTGCTTTACGGTGGAGAGGAGCCCGGATGAAATGAAGGTTTGTTCTATTTTGTGTTTGTTTGTGTGAGAAAGAGTGCATCCAGGGGGTGAGGTGGGTGGCTTGAGTTTGAGGAGACACATGATGAGAGAGGCATGGTCGTTGTGAGGTGATGACCTCAGTAGTGTGGAGATTTAGTGAAGTGTATAAGGCCAACGTGCTCTTCTGACAAATGGAGCGGTGTATATTTCAAGTCATTAGACAGCACCAATTCCACCAGTCCAGAGGCAAACAGAGTGTGTATTGTGTTGAAAGGAGAGTCCACGGTTTATACTTGCTCTTTTCTGAGCACCCCCACTGCAGTTTCAGTAACTCCACCGCAGCTCAAGTATTTGATTCAGAGTTGCATAGCGTTGTATTCGCTTGATTTATTCATTGATCTAATTGGATGTAATGACGATTTGATGAAAACCACACAAATGCAACAACACCCGCTGCAAATACACACACTTGTGCATAAGACCACCTCGTTACCCGGTCAACCTCCTCTAAATTCTCTGATGCAGACAGTCCTCCTTGACATCTCTGACATGGTGCGGCTGTATAGCATTTTTATTTTTCTTCTGTCCCAAACAAAGCCCATAATTCAGGCACCCCTTCCCCTCCAGATCGTAAAAGTGCGGTGGAAGGAATGAAAGGCGAGTGGCTGTTTTACAACGAGGGTGGGATGTAAATCCTCCAGGTCGTCAAATCAGGGGCAGCTGGCCTGAAGAGGGCCTCCAAAACTCTGGGGTTCAGCCCCAAATACAAAATGTCTTCAGGGGTCATCAAGGACCCCCCGCAAATATACTTTTATTAAAGGTCAGCTTGCGCTCATGTATGGTGCAGGAGCATGCATCTGCACATAATGTGAATGTATGCAAGGTTGTGGTGACAGAGCAAGAACATTATACTATCCCAATCTTTGCCACAAGTGCATCTTCTCTCCCTGTTCCTTCTCATTCCTTTATCTCCACACTTCCCTTCCTAACTGGGTATGTTTGGTATCCGAAAGTGCTGAGAGTGTGCTATGCTGACGAGCGTCTATATTTATGGCTTTTTCATAGGTCTTGCATGAATTATACATGAGGTCTCATTGTGGCGCGCAGAGGAGTGCTGGATGTAAATCGATAGGTGTTCACTTCGACTGACACAAATGATATCTCCCCTAAGCAGCTCCCTCATCTCTCTCTCACTCTCCTCGTCTCTCTGTGTCGCTGTCATTTTACACTTTCTCTGGATAATAGTGTTTACCAGTGCAACATCACTCGTGCTTACAAAAACACATGTGAGCAAAGCACAGGATTAGGTTAACTTTGATGTATGCATTTATATATGTTTCTTGGAACCGATAAACTAATGAATAAAAAATGTATTCATTGCCTGAAAAGAGAAGCATGGAACAAGCTCTCACTGGAGCTTTTTTTTTCTTTCTCTCTCTCTCTCTATGAAAGTGGAGTGTCTCTTCTGAAACAGGAGAAACTGATGTAATGCCATGTAACAAGCATACAATCTCTGGATTACAACAAAGACTGAAAAGTGTAATTTACACAATAATTACTGTTAAGCTAATCACTAACATTATCATTTCTAGACATATTTTTGAAGAGTGAAGATGAAAATCTCTGAAAACAGCTGACAAGTATTATTTTCAGGTGTGAATTTATGCATATTTGGTATGTAGAGTAGAGCAGCACATAGTGGATTGATTCAAAATAACCAAGACAAAGCCCATGTTCATCATAATAAAGGTACATGGCCAACGACATACAACTGTGGTCTATAGAGTAATTAAATATTTAATAGGACAACAATGGTGCCCCGCAGTACAGAGTGAGCTCAGACTATGGCCACAAAGACAATGCTAGTTTGTAACACTGCTTTGACTTTTCATTGTAATAGTTGACAATAAAAGAAATATAACAACAACC
>JAUBNQ010000005.1:8245105-8269049 GCA_032353495.1 Ctenopoma kingsleyae | reverse complement strand
ACCTTTACTATTAGACAAATAGTCTATATAAACGTAAATCCATTAGGCAGTGCTTTTGCACCATGCTTTTTTCTAATGCCAATGACATAAATCTGAAAGTAATATTTTCAACATTCCTCATGCAGAAGTATTGATTAATCATAGCCCTTTAACATATGTTATAGATATTATTTTGTGTAAAAAAAAAAGGATATGAAAAACAAATTTTCTTTTTCAAACAAAATTTTTTTTTTGCTTGATCTGTGATATACATACTGTAAGGAGTACAAAATATTGGGAACATCTCTCAGTGTGATAGTAGTAGAACTAAAATAAATGATTCACTCAAAATTAGTCAATCAACAGAATATTAATTTTCAGATATTTTTAGTTTAGTTTCAGTTTTTTAATGCCCCGTTTCAGCTTGTTTAATTTGAGAATTTGCTGCTTTTATTTGTCAGAGTTTCATATTTTTGCGTTTTTGACTGTTGGTCAGATAAAACAATATGTCACTTTGGACTGGAAATTGAAACAAGAATTCAACATGCTTTAGACTCAAAACAATAAAAATGCAAATGTCACACAATAATTATTAGTTGCAGTTCTATTCATTCTACAGTAGCACCAACTAGAGCCTAAGAAAATTACCATAAAATTGGGTCAATACCTCTCTAAAACAATTATAACTAAATGGTAAAATCTTCCGCAGGGTTGTTGTATTACACTGCATTAACAGTACAACAACTGAGTTGTAACAACCGAGTGTATAAAATAAATCAAATAAGCCAATGCCATAGAATAAATTAAACCAATTCAGTAATTATGATAATTTGTGAACTTGCTGAGAAAGCTAAAACTATGCTTTATTAACTTGTGGCGATTTGTGTTAATTTATGTGCATAAATTAATACCTTTTTGTATTTATCTGAAAATCAACACATGGAATCTGGGTTAACCAAAAACTGGTAACAATCAGTAGTAGTTAATATACTGAAATCAATCGAGACCCTGCCATGACAACGTGTTTAAGTTAAGCACCTTCTCTGCTTTCCTGGAAAGCATTTCTGGTGGCTGTTTAGCTGACTGGGAGTCAGCAGCTGATTAATTCTTCTCATTAACATGCCAACAGCATCAGGCCTGCAGACTGATCACAGACCAGTGGCTATTGATCTGCTCTGTCTGCATGAGGTGGTACGACCTGCTTGTTAATTAACAGAGTTTCTGGAGCTGAAGGGGCAGTGATAAGAGAGGAGGAGGTCTTGTTAACTAAACATTATTACTGAGGGGGGTATAATCCAGTATTTATATTAGTATTTTATTATACTAAGTCTAGGAAACAAAACAAAACAAAAAAATACTCCTGACTCTCACCTTGATGATGGTTGGAGCAATCCTCAGGGTATTTTCTGGTTTATTTTCTTGGCAATGATGATGCTGATGATTCATTCTGCAAATGTACTGCATTTGCTGCACTCTTGAGTCTGAATAAATCCTATCAAGAAATTACTTCATCCATTTCATGAAGGCAATTCAGCTAGTCCAAGCACCTGTCCATCAAAAGCGGCGAGGAAGAGTCAGCGGGTCATGCAATAGCAGGGGCGGGAGCTTAGATTCAGATGGGGAGATGAATGGAAGAATCCAAATTGTGTATTTATCTGAAGAGTGGCAGAGCATTTTTGGGAAGACAGGGGAGTGGGAAGGCTCCTCTGGAAGATCAAAGATATTCTCTGCAACGTCCTGAGGGCAACAAAATACAGTGTTCTGGGAGAAAAAACAAGGCCAGAACAGAGCAAACAACAAGAATCTCCTCAAAATAAGCCCTCCCTGCACCACCATCTCTCTTCAGAATCCAACCCTCAACCTCTCAGATTTACTGTTTATATCTGACGATTAGGGTCCTCCATTTTGTCTGTGAGATATCAAACAGATCCAGCTGAGACAGAGAAGAATGATGGCAGGGGCAGCCTGCGAGTCTCACAGAAACAATTCATGTACAATAAACACAGTCACAGGAAATCAAAAAAATCTGCTCCGTGGATTATTCCAGAAAAAAAGTTCCAGCACTGAAGAGGAAGAAGAAAGGTATTATTCTCCCCTCCCTTTCTGTTCCTTGCAGGCCATTAAAGGCAATCCAGATTGGCCTCTCGGAAGTACTTTTCCAGTCGTCCCTCCATCTGTCCATAAATGCTGCAGACAGAAGCATCCCATTCTCCAAAACAATAAAAAAGGGCAAGGTAAAGGTCTGATTTTTAAAAAAAGTGCCATTTTCACCACTTTTTTTCTTCATCAACCTCTTCTTTTCTTTTAGATCCAATTTAAAGTGCATGGATGAGGTAAACTATTTCTTCATAGTTTATTTGTCTCTTTTTTATTTTTAATCTTTTTTGTGTATTTATTTATTTTCATAAGAAATGAAGTCGCTTTGCTTCCTTTTTCTTTTTCATTGATTAAATCTCTCAGACGGGAACCATTCTGCCCTGCATCTGTTGCATCTGGGTTAGCATTCCCTGGACGCTGGTCAGGATTTTGTTCTGGTGTGCTGCCGAAGAGATACCTATGCGAGTCATGTCCCTGAAAAAGATGGGGAAAAGAGGCTTTTTAGGACAGAAGACAACAAAAACAAACATAAAGGTTTGATCCACATGATGAATTTCACAGCTTTCCAGTGGAAACTGGCCTGACAGTTTAACTGTTTAAGGAATTTAACTTGGCAACACAACAATACTAATCATGAAAAGGTAATAGGTTTAAAAGTTTGCTGCGCTGACCAGCTTGTATCTTTGTCTCGTCATATGTTTCACTTCTTTCATATCATCTACTTCGTACTCACTCTTGCGTCATGTGAACCACAGCCTCTGGAGTGGTGTAGCCGGCAGCCGTGAAGTTGTCACTGTATCTCTCCATGCCGATGGCTTGCAGCCAGTCCTGCACTGTGCCCACAGCTGAGGACGCCTCTGGGCTCCCTGGCTCCAGCAGGGTGGTGTTGGGTCTACTGTGTGTGGAGGACAGAAAACAATGGAGAATTAATTTCATGAATTTATGTTCTACATGTGTTGTATCAACTTTCAGGTTGGCACGGTATTCACGGTCAGTGTTGGAGGCTGCTGCACTTTTGAGCCCAAACTCATGATGTGTGCACAGTCTGTGCAAATAGATATAAAAGTTACATTCTGTTTTAAGTTTGACTTGAAAGGTAATGATCCACTTTCTTAAACAGTCTGATTCATGACACCTACAGCAATGACAGCATTATGGTTATTAGTTTCTTTATTCCTGACTTTGATGCTGTGCTGTAGTATCAGGCGTCTGTGACACATGTACTTTCTGCGATGACAGAGAGCTACCCGCAAGCTGTAAAACGCACCATGCTACATTTCCTTCTTCCTTCTTGATGGGATCAGTAGCTCTGTCAGTTTCAGCTCTGTTTCGTACCCCTGTTTTGTTTTGTCCTACCAGAAACCAAGCCAAGTCAAACACAGTTTCTCCTGGGTGTGACCGACACAGTTAGTTAAACCTTATATCACAGGAAACACACAACCCAGGCACACTTCAGTGAATTTACAGTGGAATTCCTCCTCACATTCAGATTTTCATTACTGGGTTTGCTTCCAACTGTTTTCCACCCTTCCTTTCTGTTGAGCGTTGCAGCAGCACCATCAGGCATGAAATATTTACATGGGGCCGCTGAGTCTGAGTCAGTGGTGGGTTCGACCTGCTCCGGTGACTCTCACTATCTCTTTTTATGGTGCTCTCGTTGTTAAAAAGGATGTTGAGCAGAATTGTGAGAATAGGATGTGAAATTCTTTAATAGGTAATTTCTACTCAGTCAGTTTAAAGGATTATGCATAGGGATCTGTTTGACTCACAAGTACCACACACATATACACATTCCACCTTTGCCTTCCTCCTGAAACTGTAAAAGCTGCACTTATAGGATTCAGTACTGCTAATTACTCCACAAGGACTCCCCTCTTGCTCTTGTTGTGTACCATTAGGTGAGTGTGTGCATCCACACTCACATATGCTCACACACTCGTTAAACCCAAACAGACTCCCACTGGTCTCCGTCGAGTCTGTAAACATAACGTAGGTCATTCTTAACACGTTTAGCCACCGGAGAGTAATGGTGCTGGAGTTGTAGGGTCGTGTTTGTTTTTAACTTGGCGATACATCGTAATTCTCCCCTGTTAGAGAGGCTAAACTCCTGAGTGTACAGCATCATTAAAGCTAGTTTGCAGAGAAACCCATTATGGAGGGTGTTTGAGCTGAAAAGCCACACGTTGCTGGTAGATAATGTTTAATGGTCAATGTAAATACCAAAGAGACAATAAGAGAGTGTGTGTTTGTGTGAGAGGTTGAATACTGTGTATATATATATATATATACTCTGCATATAGTGTGGGCAAGCGAGTATGTCAGATGAGTCAGTGTGTGTTTATGCACATAAGCTTTTTGACGCAACATATTTGTAGGCTGTCAGTGTGAACTTAATGTGAAATTCAACAACTTATCTCTTATCTATGATTTTCATGCCTTTGATATTTCTCATTTATGGTCTGGAAGTGTTATTTTTAGACTTTGGTTTGCAATTCAGTTGAGCCAACATTTTACCAATTTATGCATGAAATCTTGAAATAAATTTGCATAATTTAAGTCATATACCCGAATAATGTGATGCCTCTCTAAAATTAAGTGACACTACCTGAATTTCTTATCAAAAGTTGATGAATTGTAAAAAATAATTTAATTTCCATGTACAACAGTGTGTCAAAGCCTTTTTTTGGCTTGTGAATAAACAAATATCTCACAACCAATCATCACTAGTTTGGCAGAAAGTTATGTTGTTTTTTTTTCTTTTTTAATGTTATTTCTACAGGCCTGAGGAGGAACATTTTTCAGGTTATTCACTAGAAAACTGCAATGATTAGAGGTTTTAGATGTTAAAAAAACTCATCTTTTTGTGGTTACTCTCCTGTAAATAATCTTGAGATCCCTTATTTTTATTATGCCTTTGGGTGCTGACTCAACCCCTATATTGGAAATACTGACCTAGAATGCTCTTCTATGTCAGTGCATAACCTCTTATGTGTGTCTGTGTGTTCAGATGCATATCATTGTATGTGCATGGATGGATAACCATGTAGGCAAATACCAGAGGCCCAAGGGATCATACAGGGCTCTATCTTTCTGACAGTATCTGTCTTAAGTATTAGCATTTATCTTTACAAGGTGAAAGTTTAAAATGTCCCCTGAAAACAGTCACTTTATAAACTCTACAACGGTGTGTTTTACAGCCAGGGGCCCAGATTTTCTGGAAAAGAATACCATATTTTTCACTTTCCATTTTACTACAAATCATACTAACAGTCCCACTCACCTGACAGTGGTTTCTCCCCCAGTCCTCTTCAGAGTGTTGGGATTTCGAATAAGCTTGTCCAGCATGTTGACGATCTGTCCAAACTTTGGCCGGTCGGCTCGCTCTCTCTGCCAGCAATCCAGCATGAGCTGGTGGAGTGCCACAGGGCAATCCATAGGCGGGGGCAGCCGATAGCCCTCATCAATAGCCTTGATCACCTGAGCAGTAGATTTGTGCTGCTGTAAGTCACTTTGTATTTGGACAAAGTCAAACTGTAATAAACACTGTAGGCTGTTTGATTAAAGCTATGTAATTTTTCCTGTAATTTTACACGCATAACTAAATTTTTAATCACCATACATTAGCCACCTACGCAAGACTTTTGTTTATGCATAAAGAAAATTCTTTATCATCATTAGTGGCACTAGAAATGCAAATTCATTGTGTATGAGAAGAGGGAATATACTGATGGTGTTGTATCACCCCTGCAGGTGATCTAATTATATGATATGATGAAATATCTTTAGAAAATGTTTGACAGCACACATGCAAGTGGGAATAGTTTGAGCTCTAATATCATGTAATAATTATAATTGTATATTATTTATCATTGCCTGTGTGTTTTTTCTCCAGACTTACGTCTTGGTTACTCATGTCCCAGTATGGTCGCTCGCCATATGACATCACCTCCCACATAACTATGCCATAGCTCCACACGTCACTGGCCGAGGTGAACTTCCTGTAAGCAATGGCCTCTGGGGCCGTCCAGCGGATGGGGATCTTCCCTCCCTGTAATAGAAAGACAGATGATTAATGAAAGCTGACAAAGCAAAGAAGTAAGGTGGCACACAGACGGCCCACTGACTCAGCCGGACACATGCTCATCCACACACTCACCCTGGTGGTGTACGCAGCCTCAGGGTCGTCCTCAAGCACACGGGACATGCCAAAGTCGGACACCTTGCACACCAGGTTGCTGTTGACCAGGATATTACGAGCTGCCAGGTCACGGTGGACGTAGCTCATGTCTGACAGGTACTTCATGCCTGATGCAATGCCACGCAGTATGCCAACCAGCTGGATGACTGTGAAGCGACCGTCATTCTTCTGTAAGAGATAATTATTTTTTTATTATAAATGTTTTGGATACACTCTGGTTAAAATTATTACCTTTTGTAATTGTGGCATTAATGATTTTTGCTGTTAAGTTTCATAGTACCATTAAGTTACACACAGGAACAAACACATAGAAAAACTGACTAGAAACCGTTAAATGTGCTTTTTGTGTGTGCCAGTTCAGCCTTGACATTAGAAACAGTTTGACTAAAAAATTAACTTAAGGTGCTCTTACCAGCTTTTAACACCAGATAGTGTTTGTAGTTAATTATCTTAACCATTTAACTGAAGTTCCACACTTATGTCATGTGATCTCAACTGAAGAAACGCAGTTTGTTAAGGAAAAAGCTAACAAGCTGAGTCGCTTTTTTTTTTTTATATCAAAGCACTTTTTGCCTTTTATATGTATGTTTATCTTCATCTTACATAGTTTTTTTTTACAATGAATTGCTTCTCTTGGCACTATGTTAACCTTGTTCCAAAAGTTATTTGTACAAAATAATGACAACATAACTTTACTGTTTCTTCTTATTTACCTTACATAACACTATGCACTATACACTACACACTAGCATAAAGGCATAATCTCAAACTTAAAATGTAGTGAGCCTTGTAAAAACTCTAGTAAAACCTGTGCCAACCTCCTTGTTGGAAAACAAAGAGAGGATTAAAATTAGGGCGAATGTTTGTGAACAAACATTTGTAATTTTGGTGGATGACATTACAGAGATAAGATGGGATCAGTATATCACACAACCACATGCACATGTGCGCAGACTGAAACGCATGACTGACCCTCAGGAATGCATCCAGCGATCCATTTTCCATGTACTCTGTGATAATCATCACTGGCTTACCTAGAGAGAGAGAGACAGAGAGAGAGAGAGTGGGAGTGAGAGAATGAAAGGCAGATGATTATGGAGGTAAACGATGCACATCACAGCCCGACACAGCAGGGGGGTTCTCAAGGGAATGTGTCTATACGTGTATGTGTTAGGACATCCATCTCTGTCCCGTGTGATTTAATTAGCACAGTGTTACGGTTGCCCTGATGTCCCCTTCTTTCCCTGCACATGCATCTCCACAGAAACAAAACACCAGTACACTCACACACCATCTTGTGTTTATGCAAATATGAAATGATGTTGGACACATTCTCAAAAGTCCCATCACAGTCACACAGCCAGAATCCCTCTGACTGCCTATTTATGTTACTCACTGCCCCTTTGCCCTCTTTCTCCTCTGTCAACTTTGGATGCATCTGTCACTCTCCTGCTAGCTTCCCACTATTGCTTTCTTTTTTCCTCACTTGTTTCTACTCTCTCTCACTCTCTTTTTTCCCTACCATTCCTCTCTGGCCTTTATCACCCCATCCCTCTGTCTTTCCTTCTCTGTCTCTCTTGGGGGACCGTCTGTGTCTTTATCTGAGCTGGGGCAGACGGTGGAGAGGGTGGACATTCCCTGGTGGGTCTCTGTCTGTCTTTGTCTCTTAGGATGGGGGGGTGGGGGGTAGCAGGCATTAGGAGAGGAGGAGAGCAACAGAGAGAGGAAAAAAGCAAAGGAAGGGAGAGTGGCTTGTTTTTGTCCCAAAACGGCAGCAAGCTGGTGCCTAACCAGCCATGGCAACAACACATGGCGAAAAGTGCTACCACAGATTCCTCCTAGGATGGCACCGTTCTGTGTGTTCCATTTCAAGTGGCACAGTTAAGGTGGACTTAAAAGCTTATTGTGTTGAAGGTAAGTGCTGACTTAAACCTAATGCCTGGAAGTGTGGTTATGTGAATTTTCTGGCCTCCAGCAGAACCCCTAAAAAAGCAGAGAGTCTGCCAAATGGTTGGCAGCTAAGGTTTTGAAGGTGAAGTTCATCCACGCCACAGCAGGCCTCTTGCCACGCCAAAAGGCCTTCAGTCACTGCTTTACCCGCTGTGTGATTGGCACTCCATTAATTATTGGGTGCTCCGGCGAAGCCACAAAAAGAGGAAGCACAGTTGAAGTTGGGGGAAAATGGGGCCCTCTTTGTCAGCCATCTTTGTTCCCTTTGTTGTGTGCCTCGGCCCTGGGGCTGCCGGTGATTGACAGCTCCCCAATCAAGTCTGAGGAACGTCTGACCTGCGACCTTAAACTCTCGCCTTCCCAGCCCCACCCTCTTCCTCCCAGTCCATTTGCATGCTAATTCCTTGTTTACTGAATACGCACTGCCGCCTTTGGCAATGAACTCTGGGCAAGGGCCCTGCCAGTGGGCCGATTATCACCTGCCAACAAAACAGGGGAAAGGGAAAAACGCAACAGGGGACAATATTGGGGGAACACTGGGCAAAGGCTCTCTGGCGGCCCTGGCATTTGCAGTGAACAAAGATCTGGCTTTTAAAAGGCAATTTTCTCTAAATTAGCACACTTTTACTTCATGGAAATCAGCTATTAAACATATCATGTCTGATTTTGAGCTCTAATGGAGGATAGATTTTAATTACACACTAACATCATCGAGACATTAAGTACGTATAGGCATCAAGATGGTGAACTACAGCCAGCAGTCTGCAGTGAGAGATTTTTGCACATTTATGTATTTTACTGCCTATTTGGAATTCCTCCATAATTAATAAGGCTTAATTGGCTCTGTTGGACATGCCAGCAAACTGGGGCCAGATTGAGAATTCTTTTTAACTTGATTGTAATAGAGAAGGGAGTGCAATTCAAATAATGGATTTTTAATAGATTCCACTGACACACTCAAGTGTGAAGGACTAATTTACCCAAACCTCATGTCAAGCTCTCAAAAGTAAGAGTGGAAGGAGGTGGAGTGGAGTCACCATCCTTTCATGTCAGCTCCTGTCACTTCTGTGTAGCTCATCTGCTTCTTCTTCATCTCTCCCTCTGTCTCACTCCATCTCTTTCTTTTTCAGCCTCCGGTTCAGTAGTTCGACCACCCTCTGCTTTCTCTCTGTGTCGTCCTCGCTGTTGTCCTCTGTCCTTTCTCTAATCTATCAGCTCCTAACGCCTCCCTGTCTCTTTCTCTCAGCGTCTCTATTTGCACCTTCCTGGCTGCCGCTCGTCTCCGATTTCTTTTCCTTCCTCTTGTCCATCTGTCTGCCTTTTCTATGTCTTTCTCACTCCATCTTTGCGAGGTCTGAGAGGTCGTTCCCTGCTGTGAGAGGTGTTATAGGTGATAAGCAATTCTGCCTGTGCTGCTGTTCACTTTCAGCTCCAGCTAAATGTGTATGTTCGCATGTATCTGTGTGTGTGTGCAGTGTGTATAAAAGTGAGACAGATGCTGTTATCTAGCCCAGATAGGGCCAGGCTGTTGTGTCACGACACATTAAGGCACTTCATCCATCTAACCTGAGCTAAGACTGGCCATCAGCTATTGTAACACTCACGCACACATGCATGCAATCAAAGGCATGCAGACGGCAACATGTGCTCACAAGACATTTGCGCACACACAGACACACACACACACACACACACGCACTAGTCATCAGGAGAAGGTGTAAAAGGTAGAGGAAAAAACAGAGACAGAGGAGAGAGTTCCAAGGGCAAAGGGAGGGAGATTTGGCCAGTGTTTTGTGGCCATGCAGCAGCAGATAGAGAGGGGATAGGGTATCACTGCGTAACCCCAAACACATTTACAGCTGACACCATGATTAATGAGCCTGGTGCTGTGCTACAGGGCCTGTTCCTAGACCCATTAGACCCCCTCCCAACTGCCCAGCTACTTCTAACTCCACTTCCCTCTTCCCACCAATGCTGGATCCCTTCCATCTGGACAAAGCCCACCTGGGAATCCCTGGGATGGGGTGTATGGACACATATTTACACACTGACAAGCACATGTATGGGCAAATAGAAATATGCCAGAAAATATGCAACATAGGCATTCGTATAACTGTACATGGGTACGCCAACAATAGAGCACTCAGAGCTGCACACACACACATCTTTGGCTAGTAAAGACTGGTTTGTCCCTCCACTCACCCTTCTCCAATGTCACCCAAAACTGCAGATGTAGTTTCTAATGATTTATTGTTACATTTTGTTAAGGTAGAAAAAGGACAGCGGAAATGGAACTGGAATGTGCTTTCTGCATTATTATAATATAATAGTCATTGTGTCTGTAAATAGGTTTGTGTGTGTATGTGTGTGTGAGCATTATTTTATATCCCTAAGTAGCTTAGACTTTCTTTATTAGTGAATTAGCTACTTTATTAATTTGTATATGAGCAGTATAGAATATACAAACACACACAAAATAAGTGCAAAATGCTTCACATACATTTGGTGACAACGCCTTCTAGGTGAATGATGTTCGGGTGGTCGAACTGGCCCATGATGCTGGCCTCAGACAGGAAGTCCCTCCTCTGCTTGTCGGTATAGCCGGCCTTCAACGTCTTGATGGCCACACAGATTTCCCTCTTTCCCGGCATCTTAAGACGACCACTACAGACCTCACCAAACTCCCCTGAAAAGACACGTTCAGGTTGAAAATGTGGAATAATGACACACAAGCACCCTGATACTACAGTGCAGGTACTATAAATCCCATCGAGAAGGGAGTAGGTGAAGGTTTGTGTCTGTGTGTGTGCAGGTTAGAAGGGGTCCACTTTAAACATTGATCAGGGTCTCTAATCCCTTACTGCCCCTCCTTCCCTCACCCACTGGAGCAGAGAGAGAGGGGAAATGGATATTGATTCCTTCTCTTTATTATTTTGTCATTGGATGACTTTTCTCTGGCCACAGGAATTGCACGGACAACATATTTAGCCTCCCCTGGATTTTTTTTTCACTCGTTGACCTCTCTAGAGGCAGACTAAATGTTATTGGCCAGGAAAACAATGGCTTTTATTCTCAAGGCGTTCACATGAGAGCATACACAGTCACACACAAACAGGATCACAAAGAAAGGTATGCTGGCAGCAGAATATTTGCATGAAACAAATACCAAATATGTTGTTATCCCATTACGTGGATGATTTTATCCAAACCATGTTATTGTATGCCTTAGTACAAAGGCTCCCCATAATTCTGTATTTATCATAGCTCATGAAAAATAGCAAATCAACTGAAATATCTTTAAAGAAAAAGAATAAAGCTCCTCACCAATGCCTATGACTTTCTCAATTTTGATACACGAGGCATCGATCTCCTTGGCGAACTCACGGACAGCTTGGTTTGGATCCTCATAGGTAAAGGGGTCAACGTATATCCTCACTCCTGAGAAAAGAAGTTTGAAAGAAATGAAGAGAGGATGGAAAAACCCAGGAAGGTAGTGAAAAATGAAGGTTAATTCATTCTGGCAACTACACTCCATCTGTTCTTTATTTTCATCATACTGCAGGCTACACGGCCTTCCTCTGTGGAGGCTCTCCTCCTCCTCCTTTCTTCTCTCCATACCTCACTTCACACTCTGACTCCATAGCTTTTCATGTCACTGTGGGTGACTCCAATGAAGATGGAGCTCATTAACTTGAAATTTTTGTGGGATGCCAATAACAATGCTGATGACTTGATAATGAGGTGTTTTGAGCATGTTGGGATGCAAGTACATTAACTTCACAATAGTTTACGGTTTAGTTCATTTAGGACTTAGAGTGCATGCGCATGAACACACCTGACAGCGCTAATGTTTTCCAATTATAGAGTATGTAGGTAAGTGTTAACTGTGAGTTACCTTGATGTAAGTGCTTTTCTTCATCAGAGTCCTGCTTGGCCTTGCTGTACTTACTCCTTCTGGGGGCAAAAACAACAGGACTGTCAGTCACAGTCACAATAGATTTTCATGTTTAAAATGTCAGAGAGTATACATATGAAACAGGAAACATCTGTATCTCGAGGAAAAACCTTTAATAATAATGGACAAGTGTAATTAAAGCTTAAACCAAGACCCACTTAGACATCAATTAAATTATTTGAAGAGGTGACATAATTACTGATTACTGATGAGACACAGTGTTTTTTGATATTAATACATATTAAAAAGAGCCCATTGCAAAGACAGTAACTGGTTTTGAATGCTAACCATCATATTTTCTTAGTATTTATCAACACAAATTGCAAGTTATCAACACATTAAAAGCGTAGTTCAACATTTTGGGAAATACACTTATTTGCTTTCTTACCAGGAGTTAAATAAAAAGATATTACCCATGATATACCACTATTATATTTTCACAGGTACAGTGCTCTTGTAATCTTGTAAGTGCTATATGTAATAGATTATGATATTACTATATTAAGTCAAGTGAAATATCTTCCACCATTAAAGGTTTCCGAAGGGCACTGAGTAAACAACATGGAACAGACAAGCAGGATGGGTATAAAAGCTACAAATCAATCCTAGAGAAGATGCAGTTAAAGCCCTCTGAATCCCTCAGGCTGCCTGACACCTGTGCTTACATTGATGTGTTAGGTCAGTGGTGGAAATGACCAGATGTGTGGGACATTGTCTTCCTCTATGGTTGTGTAATGATTGTAAACGGTTACGTGATTACAGTCCCTCCCCACAATCACAGGATGGCTGCAGCAGCACAATGGCAGTGGCCATCACATGCATATAAAAAAGGCAGAGACAACCACCTGCTTTGCTGGGGAGAGAGGCAATCACATGAGAAAGAGAGGACACACACACACACACACAATCAGCAGCCCCTTCACTACCCATCATTCTCAACACCAATACACATATGCAAACAATGATTTGGCTTCCATCTAAAGAGGCACACTCACACACACAAAGGGATCAACAAATGCTCATTAAAGGCACATACACACACATACATGAATCCACACACAAGCTTTTCACACACTCCTTCCCCCAGTGCCACCACACACAGGAAAACACTACTTTTTTAGGATGTGCGCACACATTTACACATACACATGAGGAGTGTGGTTAACACCCTGAGGTGAAGCAGCCCCATCTGCATGTAATCCCATCTGTGTGACGGTGCTTAGGCCTGCTCGCCGGTTAACACCCTGAGATTGGGTCGTTGCAAATCCACCTGATGCCTCCCTTTCTCACTCTCTCTGTATTCTATCAACTAGTTTTCATTGCCTGCTTATCTCATTGTCCACCCTCCTATCCCTCTTCCTCCATCTTTCCTTCCATCTTTTTCCTTCTTTCATTCTCTTCACGGCGGTCAGCAAGACGCAGCGGGAGAAAATAACTAGCGGCCAGGATTGCAGCCACTAGCTGAGAGATAGAGGGGAAGGTTTGGAGAGACGTGAGAAGCGGGGATGGATGCAGAGGACAGGGAGTGAGGGGTCACTGATTGCATCTCTTCAGCTGTCGGAGCTGTCAATCACATCTCCGGTGTGGCAAGTCATCACTCATCCGACGTAAGCAAGCTGCAGAAGCTGTCTGGCTATCTGTCTGCATGTGTATGTGTGTGCGTGTGTTTTAGAGTGATGTCCATCTCCTGACAGGTACTTTTCCTGTTGTTAAGCAAGACATCCCTCATCTGGGAGGAATGAGGGAGAGGCACAAAACAGAAGTGACAGAGGGACAAAACTCACCTTCGGCTGATGACGAAAGCGCTGATGAGGATGATGAGGAGCACAACGCTGCCCACCACAGACACCAGTAACACAGTGGAGTTGGCTCCATCACCAATAATAGGGGCTGGGACTGAGCAAGAAGGGAGAGGAGGAGGGAGTAGAGAGAAAAAAAGAAAGGGAGGAAAGTCAATATCATTGCTCACAATCGAGTTGTTATCTCTACTCTCTCTCTCATGCGCAATGATTGTCCTTTTTTTCCTTAACCTTCTATTTATGATCCCTCCCATAAATTCTACTATCTCGCATGCTTCATTGACAGACAATGAGAGCCCATTAGGATGTGTGCTTGACCATGTCATTATCATACACTGCTGTCTCTATCTGCAGTACAAAGGGAACACCTGTGCATATGGTACATCTCTGTAACCCTCTGCTGCATAATCTGCCAGTAAAAATTAACATGGAATGATATTTACTTGAGGAAATCAGAGCTGTTAAGAGAAAGTATAAAGTTAGATTTTCTTGATAATATATATTATTGAATGGATGAATTTAGCAAGATTCTTCATCTGGATTTATTCTAACTCCTTAACCTCCAGTTTTACAATTAGCTTCTCCTCAAGTAGCTTTAAGGTTGTTAAAATGATCTATTCCATTGTGAGTACAAGATAGATTTTGCATCAGATCAGACTGCCTCAAAAGTCAGGAGCTGCTCCATTGCATCAAATGGAAATCTTTGAAAACTGTGGGATCTGCACTAGAATTAGGTTATGCGGGTTTTAACGTGTTTTGGCTGCACTGTACCAATCTGGGGTTTAAAAGTCATTTGAAATTTTGATCACAGTCAATTCACATAGACGCTGCTAACATTGTTATCTTATGGTTTTATAGAGTTTCAGAGTCTGGTGGAAACACTGAATACTCACATTTTGACTTTAAATTTCAAACGTACGGCTACTCAAGCAAGACAAAAAGTAGCTGATTCCAATTTGAATGTCAGAAATGATATCACTCTTCAAAGCCCAAATAGGTTAGACTGTAGTTGGTGCATTCACAGAGAGTCATTGCAACTTGAATAATGGAAGCTACTCAAATTGCGAGCCAGGTGCTGGAGCACAATATCATCTTTTATAGCTGACAGGTATTTTGATTAATGACTCGACAATGAAAGAGGCAAGCTCATAAAAGATGCTATCATTGCAGGATTTTGAAGAAATGGTAGTGCTGGCATCAAACCTCCGTTTCCCTGCATTGCACTGATGTCAATATGTGTCAAAATGTGTCATTGAGGCAAGCTGAGCAGAAGTGGTGTAGCGGAACTCACCGGAGTTAGTCATGAACTCAAATGGGCCGCTGAATTCTCCGTAACCTGCTGCTGTGCGAGCGCGCACGTGAAACACATAGGAGGTGAGGGGGGTGAGGCCCTTGATGTCTGCATTTCTTGATGAGGTTTTTATGATTCTGTAACTTCTTTCATTTTGGTCCTGAGAGCAGAGACAAAGAAAAAATAGAGAACAATTAGCTGTTTTAATTACTGCCCATTGAAACATATCAATATTGACGATTAACTATTTCATCAGCAGAAATTAGATCTCCCCTGGGACCCCCTCACCTTCTCGTAGTACTTGACTTCATACTCCAAGATGACTCCATTGGCTCTGTCTGGTGGCTGCCAAGCTAATGAGATGGTGTGTCTTGTTATATCTTTTGCCTGGATAGAAGTCACTGGGGAGGGAGCTAGTGAGATTATCAAAGAAAGAGAAAAAGAAGAGAAAACCATTTAAGTCCACTGCTTTCCTTCAGTCCACCATGTTGTTTTCAGCTTTGGAGACACCAAGTCTGTTTTGTGTTGTTCTCCCCCCCACCATTGCTCCTGCTGAGAAACTTAAACGGTGGGCCAGGCCACAAGGCAATCACTTCCATTTGTCTTTGATCTTGGCTTCCTTTCAAAAGCTGAGGCGTTACAGAGCTGTATGGCCACACAGCTGAATTGCCAAAGCTAGAATATGGCAGTACCCTATTTATGAACTAATGGTTGATGTCTAAAAAACTGAAGCCAGTTTCCTCTTGGCTGACGCTATTCTCTCCACTTTTTCTGCAATCCGGCAAAATAATGTTTAACTTAATTTTCTGCAGATTCACAGGTCACCCTGGGAAACCTTACATTGCAACAGAGTCCGCCTCAGAAAGCTCGAATTGAGCTCAAAGCCATTTCTTTTTTTTTTCTTTTTGTCTCCAATAGTGCAAATCAATTGGTTTTCATTATAGCTCCAGTGAGTGATCTTATCTCAAGCCCTTTCTGCTGCAGCTGGTAATGAGGCCATATTTCAAGCAACTGTGCTATCTGCGTTCAGACGCCTTTAACATGTGAAGGTACAGATAATGGCTTACACTTGTCCCCTCCCTCCAGTGTGTCACTGCTGTACAAATCAAACCTGTATCTTTAGGCAGTGTGACAACACCAAAATTGGGTCATACACACTCTCAGTGCTACAAAGAGAACCCAGAGGCGTAGGAGAGATGGTATTATAAACAGGAAAACACTCATGTACAGACTGAGTTTTGAACAGACAAGATGATGTATGGCGACAGGTGGAGTTACAGACCAAAGACCAAAAGTTTAGCTAACAAACCTGCACACACAACATATTTCCAACCCTTTGAGGGTTTGTGCGTAGTTCCCGAAACCTAAACCCTCTCTTTTATTCACACAAGTATCCCCAGCGACCAAACAATCTCATTCATCTATTCTCCACAGAGCCAGAACAAAGCACCACACAAAAACATTTCCAGTGACGTCCAGGTAGCGTTTCATTGTGGTATCTGCCCTTACGAGCTCACAAGAAGGTAATCTCTGACCTCTGGTCCTCAGTGATACTGTAACATTACTCGTTCTAGACCATCTGCCTTTTAAAAAATTACA
This sequence comes from Ctenopoma kingsleyae, assembly GCA_032353495.1. Taxonomy (NCBI): domain Eukaryota; kingdom Metazoa; phylum Chordata; class Actinopteri; order Anabantiformes; family Anabantidae; genus Ctenopoma; species Ctenopoma kingsleyae. Next base: position 8,252,181 of record JAUBNQ010000005.1, on the reverse strand, counting down.
GTGGGATGATTAATGAGGGGTTCGCGGTCCACCAATTATGATTGAATTATCTATGACATTATATACGTACATTCTCTTCACTTTGACTGAGGTCTCCAGGGAGCCTAGACATGAGGCTAACGCCAACAAAATCCAGTTTTTAACCAGGGATTGAGTTCAAACTGGACTGGAATTTAAGCACCAGTCATGGATCGAGTTTCAGTGGGGTGAAGAAGAGGCTGGCGGAGGGCAGAGGTTTTGTGACTAGTGGGGGTAGAGATGGAGATGGAGAGGGATGGGATTGCAGACATTTCTCGGTAAATGGATTATCCCAAGGTTGTGTCATCCTGTTGGCCTAATGTGTTGCGTCTCTGTTAAACAATTAGATGGCGGCCAGTTGTATCCCTCCAATCAATCATACCCAGCAGCAAAAGCCAATTTGAAGGCCCTCCTGGGGCTGACTGAGGACACTCCAGCTGAGAAAAAAAACCCCAGAGGGGTCTCAAACCTTCGTTGCCCCAAGGTAATCCACACATCCATCTTTCCTCCAAAGATGACAGATATGGCATTTTAATCATGTTCACCTCCTATTGTTGCATTTTTATTTTACCCTCGACTAATGTGAGGATAAAGATGAGTGATCCCTTCTGAGGTTTGCTACATGAGACGGCAGCACAGATGCAAAATAAGCGATACATCAAGGCCATGTTTTATGATAAATGAGTCTGTGGAATGTCTAAAAAGCAAACTGATACACATATACATTTAAAATATACACAGTATACAGAGGTAATGCAATACTAAACCTGACATGTCTATACTGAATAGAGAAAAGTTTAACCTGAGGCTGTGATTTGGCCGGACCACACTAGACTAGCTGGCACCTTTGTAGATTAATTTAAAAATGTGGGGCAGATATGTAATTTCTTACTGCCTCCTAAAAGCGTGGGCTAAAAATGCTGGTGGAATAATAAGTGTTAGACACAATGAATATTCATATCTCATTTCAGAACTGTGGGCTCAAAAAAAAAAAAACCTCTTTCGCAGCCTGCACTTATACACACATATACCCACCAACACAAACAACCTCATTACACAAACAGAAAGATCGAAACTAGCCCCATTATCTCACACAGACAGCAAAAAACTCAATCATATCACCTATGCAGTTATTATAATGAGTAAAAACCTTGTAGAGGCACATAGAGGTCGTGATTTGGTTTAGTTTAGAAAAAAAATCATTCTCCCAGGAGAGCAGTAGAGGTCGTGCGGAAATTTTTTGCAGACATTTGTGAGGTTTTGTTTCAACATGGAACACACTTTGTTGAGTGAGCGAGTTTGTCTTTGAAAGCATGTTCGTCACAAAGTATTTGTGCTTCGTGGAGCAGCTGTGGTTGTGCACGAATTTGCAGCCGATTACAGTTTGACATTAAAAAAAGGCAGAGGCTGGGCTGCACATGTGGTTGCCAGATTGGGGGCCTGGTTGCCAGATTGGAGTCACTCGATTTTGCAGCCGCCAAGGAAAAATAGCCGAGGAGGGAGACGTTTTTCAGGGTGCCGAGAAAATGGCTCCTGCGTACAAGATCCCCCCCCCACCGCCTATAAAACCTGCTTGCATCTCCCCGAACACATTTCCACATGTACGTCTGTCCGGTTTGCCAGAAAGATGGAAATTTACATACATGTGTGCTGACAGACATGCCCACACACACACTCTCTCATGCACTAATTCAGTTTTAGTCACCTAAGCCTGCCAAGTATTTTGTATGAAGACATAAACACCTCTCACTCTCAGTATTTCTTTCCCACTTTCTCACACATACACACACACACACACAAAGCGCTTGATCCCATAAAGTCAGAAAAACATCCATTTACAGCCAGGGGTCAGTTCAAAGCTTGGACATATCCCCTCTTTCCCCTCCCTTTCCTCATGCAGTCCGGGTGAAAGGGTCACACATCAGCTGATTTACGACTGTGAAATTGCTCATGGCTAAACGTGGAATCTATCCTAGCACTCCTCTATCTGGCACACACAGAGATGCAATCAAAAACACTCATGTCTTGATTTTCGTCTGCTGTCATTTTTCTCCGCTGTGCCTTCATCCATTTTCCGCTTACGCAAAAATACATAAGCGCTCCTCCCTTCCAACCTGCCTACCTCACTTCTTCCTCTGTAGCCGAAATTTGAACTTTTATGGAAAGGCGGTGGTGGGGGTGTCTTTTCCACAGCGCTTATAAATCCTAATAAATCTATCATAATAAATGTGTAATCCATGGTGTCTGGATGAGGGGAGGCGATACAGAGAGAGGGGCAGCCACAGATGACTGGCTGGATTACCAGAGGCTGAAACCAGAGCTTCCAAAGCCCCTACTGAGCATTAGCAGGAAGAAATCCAATCAGTCTGGAGCTATTCTCTTTAACACGCACACCCACATGCACACAAATTAGAACAGACACACAGATGGAGACACATAGAGAACATTGTTTGAGAAGCAACTGTAGATTGTTTCCAAGCATGTGCAATAACTGTATATTTAATTAATCATTTAATAATCAAAAACCAGCTGCATATACTGTACATACCTCCACGCCTGCACATTCAGTATAAATACTGCAGTTTGTATACCTATCTTCTCACCTGTTTGCTTGTACACTCCATGCCATATGTTGAGTGATCTTTGACCAGCCTTGTACGTGCATGTGTCATTGTGCATCTTCTCTGTCACTTCAATTGTTAGTATACGAAGAGCCACTAGAAACTCGAGTCAGTTCCTTTTATGCGTACGTACTTGGCCAATAAATCTGATTCTGATTCTGATCCATGAGCATACAAACATTCTGTGTAACACATTTTCTCACTTGTAGCCAAGTATGCAGACTGTTGTGCACATGTGCAAACACACAGATTCACAAATGCACAATCTAATAGAGCTTCCAGCTGCAAACTTCATATAACTAACTCCTGGGGATGAGTTGTGAAACATGCAACAGTGACAAGCCAAAGGCAACATCATCTATATCTTACAACTTGAAGTTACCAGATTAGCCTCAAGCAACCTCAGGGGGACATTGCTATGTGTGTCTTATTATGTCTTTGTATGAATCCATGTGTGAGAGTCTGCACTTTAGAGTTTCAGCGTAACTGTGAACCAGTGTGACCATACTGACATGCTGTTACGAGCCCTCAGCCTCGACTCTAGGGTGTGCTCCATTACAGCTCCCACACATGGCTGTCTGGCAGAACTTGCAGCTCTCCCACAAGCAGCACATCCATTCATCTCTATCTTCCTGACCCCAGCTCATAAATTAAGCCACGGTATCCTTAAATTGCTGGTCCAAGCCCTATTCAAGATATTCACTTTTCCCAGGGTTGGAAATTAGTGATAAAAAGATCTACACAAAAAGGCACTTAGCTTGCCACCCAAGCAGTAAAGAAGACCAAGGTAATGATCGGCTATAAGTGGAAAAGAGAAGTCAGGAATGAAGAGAAAGGGCCAGGGTCATAAAATCCATTTGCACAACAACCAGTTACAAAATGGCTAAATGACAGAACAACAGGAGGTTTTGAATGCACCCCCAGGCTAGAGAGCTTTTCTCCTGGTCTAGAGAAGAAGCTGTATTCATGGCTGTATTCTACTACACACACACACACACCCCTAGACACACAAGCCAGCATTTGTAATTAAGCCTCCACAGATCAATAAACTGATCTAAATCATTAGCTTGAGAGCTAAATATAGCACATTGCCCCTATCTTCAGCCTAGGCTTCCCAAGCCTAATTATGCAAAACTCAAGTGAAATATTGCAGAAAATCATTTCCCACTGCAGAATCCATCATCCTCCTCAGTAATCACCCAGCCTTCACCCAAATTATTCACAGCTTTAATAAACATGTTTTGACAAGCATATTGCCCCCAAAAAGTACTTAAAGCACTGTAACGAAACTGTGCTTTGTATGAAACATCAACTGCACACATAACTATAGTACAAAACACTTTCCCTATACACTCTCTCTTATATACGCTCACAGAAACAAGTCTAACGTGGATTAGCAAGCAAACCACTGGAGATGTCCTACATTTAGAAAAGTTTAATTTAATAGTCTCTATCTTGTGCACTACTGTTGAACTGTTAACTGAAAATATGTTGTGTGTCTTAATAAATTATTTTTACAGAGACCTGCTTCTTTTTGTCACTCGTAGTATAAATGGGCATTTTTGACTTCAGTTATACACTATACAACATATTCTTCTCAGCAACTCAATAACGTCTGATTGTCTTACCAGCCTGATTGGTGGTGACGGTCACTGACACAGCCTGTTCGGGCCCAGGGCTCTGGGGCGAGACACCATTCACCGCCCACACCTCAAAGGTGTAGTTGGTGTGGGCCTGCAGCTCATTGATGGACACCCTGGTTCCCTTCAGGCTCAGCTGCTGGGGGCTGAAGTGGATGCCGTTACCACAGGGTTGACAGCGCCGACCATCAGGGCCACAGCGCTTACACACCACATTGTATGTTAAGTCCTGGCGTCCTCCTGAACTCCGAGGTGGGCTCCACTCCAGGTTTACAGAAGTCTCATTGACGTTAGAGATTAAGTGGACAGGTGCTGATGGAGGCCCTATGGAGGTGGAAGAAAAAGGAAAAAATAGATGTTATTACCAGTAGCTGTTAGAAGCCAAAGGCTAAGTAGGTATAGAATATTTACTGTGGTTACCATTGAAAAACTGGTGGAAAGTGGAGAGGTGAAGATTTTTATGCAATCATCTGACAAGAGAATATAACAAATTATTGATCGTAATATTAACAATAAGCTTTTGGTTGATGTCGCCAACGGCTGTGGTAATTGATCCTTTCATAGATACATATAACAAAGACATAAACGTTTAACTGACTGGGTTGTTCCTTTATTGAGAACTGAGGCTTCTTGAATTCCCTTTTAATGTCCTGTCCATTACAGAAAGGGAGGATCCAATTTCACCTCAGTTAATTCAGCACACTAACTGAAATCCAATAGGCCAGCAGATTTCTTTTCCATTCATACATATGTGGAATCAGCTGGAAGTGGCAGAGAGCCCAAGCCCGCTGCTAACAGCGGGGCTTTACGACACTCACTCAATAACTTCAGACAAAGTTTACTTTGGGCCCTGTTATTAATATTCTGCTTAAAAACCTACGTGCCCTATATGAGAGCATTTCCACAGATAAGTGACAAAACACTCCTGCTCATCAATCCCAATTTACATGTCAGATCTATTGTAATTAATGTGTTTTTTTGTGTTGCTTTCAAACATAAGCAGCAGTAATTGACATAACTTTCCCTCTCTCTCTTTCTCCTCGTCTCTGTTTTCTCTGTCTCGCTCGCACTCTTTCTGACTAATGAAGCACACGCGAGCGGGCTGGGGGGATCGATGCAGGGTGAAATATGAAAGCTATTCAGTCCACAGACGAATCATTTCACAACGGAAATTAATTATCAGTGTTATTTTTGGAGGACCAGAGTGGCAATGAGTGATTTCACGGAGACACAGAGAGCAGCAGAGGGGACAGTGTGTAGGAGTGTGTGCACATGGTCGCCTAAGGAGAAATAAGTGCGCTTTTGTGCAAGTCTTGACTTATTAATGAAGACAAGGTGGCAGTGCAACTTTACCCGTGATGCATGCATCTTCACAAGATGCTCATAGTCTATGTGTATGGATTGGATTCACATAATATGCCAGCGTTAATCTGGCAGCTGAGAGGAAGGAGATGGAGAAGAACAGGAGGAGAAGACAAACACTGTCTGTTCATCCAGGCAGCAGAAAGCCGTTGATTAGTATGGAAGGAGCAGGTCTGGATGGATGAATGGATGGAGGGAACTGATATGGACAGTGGTGGGTGAGCAGGGGTGAGGAGTGTCTCTAACAGAAAAATCCTAAAGGACCAGTAGACACAAGCAGTGAAATTAAATGACACAGAGTACACTGTTTTATTATTAGCATCACTCAGCTTCTCCTACCAACCGCAGCCTTCGATGAAAACTTATTAATACATTCTCATTAAAAATGATGATAAAGTCCCCCTCCTTTCCCCACTTTTTCTCCCCCTCACCCACTTTCCTCTCTTTCACCTCATTCCCTCTATCCGCCTCTCAGACAATGGGAACAAGTTACAGATGGGGTTTCTAAATTAAGGTGCCGACACCCAAAAGTCATTATAATAGTGCCTTTGTTAAAAGAATAACAGCCTTTGCCAGTGTGCTTGGTTCAGCTAACCTCGCTTCCTTTCTAATACTGCGTGCTGTCTTGGATACACTATAAAACTATGAGCCATCAGTTATCTGGACTTCAGGATCATAAGGATCATAAACCAAACAGAACAAAGGTGGTGTTTCTGCTCAGTGTCTGATAATGTGAGCACTCCTTTTTTGTTCCCCATGAGGAGAGAAAGATAAGCTAAAAGATATCCTTGCAAATGAACATATGCCTTGTGTTTACCTACAAACAAACTTGTTTTCCTTGAGACAACGCTGGGCTATCTCCCTGCTCCCTTGCCTACATATAGTCTTTATGCTATGCTAAGCTAAACGTTTCCTGCAAGAAAGCAAATAACAGATTTAGAACGATAAGTATGCTAAAGTGATGTCTCAAACATACGTGATATGTGACTTTGTGTGCATTGCCAGGTGCATGTATAATCATTTCACAAAGAGTATTTGTGTTTGTTTGTTGCTATGGCAAAAGTTGCAACAGCACTATAAAACTTTATGACTGTATAAAGCCTTAAACACATTCTACCACATGTCAATGTTCATCCCTGCCTTATTCATATACACACACACACACACACAATCTACCTTCAGCTATACCTGTCGCTCTCCCAGAATGCACTGTTGGGAGCAAGGGAGCGTGGGAGAGCCTTCGGCTGTGACTGACACTCGGTAATTAATCCAGGGAGAGAGAATGGCGGGGGGAGACAGGAGCACAACACTCTCACAACCTACATATAAGCACAATATGGCCTTGAAACTCTTTACAGTTGGAATCCAGAGGGACACTTAGAAAGTTTCCCCAGAAGAAAGTTGATTTCTCCTCCTCTCATTTTCCATTCATTCA
>JAUBNQ010000005.1:8230497-8245005 GCA_032353495.1 Ctenopoma kingsleyae | reverse complement strand
CAATTTGCTCTGAGCATTATTTCTTTCTTTCCTGTTGCTCCTTCACTTCCATCAGTCCCGCCTTTAATTTATCTTTCTCATTTTTACTCTGGTAAATACTCCCTCTTTCTTCTCTACATTCTCCCACCCTCTCCTCCTACGCTCCTCCTTTCATCCCTCTGTCTTTCTGTCTTTTTCTATCAGTAATTGTTATCGGAGTGTTGCACAGGACTGAGGTAAAGAGCAGGCTAAATTGGCCAGAGCATCGACCCCGCTATTACCATCCGGCTGGGATTCATTCAATGCCCCCCTCGAGTCCTCTCTGCTCTGCGATCATTCCTTTCTCTGTCCCTCCCTCTTCCTCTACCATCACCGCTAAGAAAACTGGGGAAAATCTGAGAAACACATCAAGGGCCAACAGAAACCCCCAAAATGGAGAACACTCCTTCCTTATAACCTGAATGAAGTGGAACAACTAGTTCCCACGGGTGTCTGTCCCTGGTTTTCATTACTACCCCGTGGTGGATGTGTGCGTTTCTATGCTGGTTTGCCAATTTTGTCCTGAACATATTTAAATATTAAATACTAAACTGTATGCTTATTGATTATACTGCATATTACATTTGACAGTTTCCTTCAACTTGTTAAATCACAAAAGTAGTTAAATGTACTTTGTATTATAAATATCTGCCTATAGACCATGTGAACTACTTGCTTAAAATGTTTTTTATAGTCGTCTATACAGGAAGAAACAATCTTCAGAAAAGAAGAACATCTAAGAAAAGCACTGTTATAAAAGTGTTAAAAGTAGAAAAGATAAAAGTAAAAGAAAGTAAGATAAACGGACAAGAAGATGCAGACCAAAATAACAAAAGCAAGACAAGAAATGTGAAAACAACCATCAAAAAGCAGTCAAAAAAGATTGTCCAAAAATGTCCAGAGAAAATGTCTGTTTCTAAAAAGTGATATAATTCATTAATGCTGCCAAGTTCCTCAGGCAGGTTGATCCAAAATGTGGGTGGCAAATGAGTTGATTGGTTCTTGTGTCTAATCTGGAAAACAAGTGTTTCAGGGAAATTCAGCATACATTAATCACAGATCAAAAGAACAATTGCTGCAAACAGGCAACGAGCAAGGATGTAAGAAAGGTGCCAGCAGAATGACACATGAAAAGTAACAGGCCTGCACACAATGATGGTATTACACAACATCCAATTTTAATCACCACCTTCCATTGCTAGACCCTGAGCTAAGAGAGGGGAAAAGCGTTTTCAATTACCTATAAACACACGCACGCACACAGACATGCACCCCAATTACCAGAGATGCTGGCTCTTTCCCAGCCTGACCTTCAGCAAGGCAAACTGGGAAATGACTTTAGGAGGGTGTTTTTTTCTTCCTCTGCTCTGTTCGTGACTACGAGTGGGTTTTCAGAGAACGAGAGAGTGAAAACAAAATGTGGATGAGGAGGGATGTATGAGTGACAGCTGTAATTACAGAGCTGTAACATGTGGGTGAGAAGTAAAAAAAAAAATGCACGAGGAAGGAAAACAGCAGACGACAGACAGGGTGAGAGTTCAAAGATCAAATGTTGGCCGACTGACGAGGCAGGGCAAAGGTTGGTGAGAGAGTCCTGCTAATGTTCGGAGTTAGGAATGTCGTAGTTATGCGATCGTGGGGTCGTTTAAAATCAACCAAGTAATGAGCTCTAACAGCTGTTGCTCGCAGCAGTCAGGCTCAAATGCCATGCTAACTAACAGGACAAAGGCGATGAGCTCCCAGCTCATGAAAACTTTTAATAACAAATAAACTTTTAATAATTTAATAATATATTAATGATGTAAGAAAACACTAGGGATTGGGCACACGTTTTTATTATTTCTTTATTATTTCATGCTTTATCAGTGACTATCAAACTTAAAGTATTGAAAACAGATGAAAATGCAACAAAGGGGCTAAAATCAAGGTTAACAGCGCAGATGCTCTGTAATTTAACTATTTTGTTTTTCTTTTAAATGATTAATTATCTGAAGCTCAGTTGTGTTTTTCTCTCTGATTTCTGTTTAATGGGCTGTTGCCGCAGGAAACAGTAAATTGGCTAATAATGAAAGGATGACCCAATTTAAGACTCATCAAGACTCTGATTAACTAATTTGGTATTATTGTTTGAAAACTGACCTTGGACAAATAATTAATCAGTTATCAAAATAGTTGACAATTGATTCACTGTCTAACTAATTAATAAACCAACTAGTCATTCCAGCTGTACTTTCAGCACAGTTACCATGCACGGAAGTAACCGGGTAGTCAGAGAAACTTTCAGACTTATACAAGTATGCACTATGTTGAGTAAGGATCTCTTCTTTCAGCTGTCCCTCTCTGCAGAGGCATTAAAATCTGCCTAAGAAGAGGACGTGTAGGACGTTCTCTAATCTTCTACCCTGAATTTGGAAACCAGTTGTTTCGTTAACATGACAACCGAAAATCATCTGTAACCTGGGAGCACATGTAAACACACCATCTTCCTGGGGCATTTTCACATAAACAAATTCTCATTTTGATACCTTCTATTGCCAGTTGATATGAACATGTCCAATCACAATGTGGATAATAGTTTCATAAAAGCTTTTCTATTTACTGAAAATACAGCGTAAACACAGTCTTTGATTTAGTGACACTAGGGAAAGCGGTGAAAGAAAGAGCTCAGAAATAAGCCAAAATTCAATCAAGAGTTTTGCAGATTACTATATTGTATAAGTTACTATAAGAATGACTCATACAGTATTGTTGAACATGGAAATATGTCACCATAAAGCATAGCTTATGAGCCTGCATAGACACTGTACAGCAGGAGAATGATTAGCTGTCATTTAGTGCTTAGATAGTTACTGTAAGTGTTAGGCGGTGGGGTTTGACTGCTCGTCTGATTCAATCAACTGTTTTGCTGAGTGATGAATCCACAGGAACTTCAGATCATTCAAGTCAAATAGTGAGCCAACTATGAGCTAAGCGACTTAACAGATGTTTTGGTTGTAATACTGGTTCATGACACACACTTACTCATATACAAATGATGTGTGTGTTATGTTACATCTTTTTCTCTTTGTTCTCTGTTCATGTATATTTCTACCAGTACAAATTCCCAGTTTCCTGACTCAGAGAGGGAATGAGGTCTAAAAACGGAAGATGTATCATTACACAGCAAGATTGTTAACAATATTTGTTATCACAGTCACAGTGAGTCAGGGGGAGGACTGGAAGAACCAGATTCACCAGGGGTTGAGTCACATAACCACATGGAGGAAAGTGAAGACACACATTGAAAATTATAACACTGAACATCGTCCTTTAGTATGTATTCATATATTTAGTTTCACTTTCTTTCTCCAGGGCATCCTACCTTCTTTCTTTATCAGTGTCTTCTCACTCTCTGCATGCATCTCAAGCTTTCGATCTGCCCCTGTTTTTCCACCTTTTTTGTCACCTCCCTTCTGCTAACATTTATCTCTATTTGTCTTTTTCCATTGTTCTCTCCCTCCTCTGCTGTTTTGCAGTCTCTCTGTGGAAGACTGCATCTGGGATGCAGCAGTTTATACCCTCATTAGTTCTCTGTCACCATGACTGATCACTAAGTACCACCTGGAATCAAAAGATACCTATTAAACCGGCAGCTGCTTGCTTCATGTGTGTGCAGAAAGACTGTCCCTGTGTGTGTGAGCGGATAATTCAGGTGGGCATTTCATGTAACAGAGAGAGAGAGCATCCATGAACATGTTTGGGCGAAGGCAAACGCTTCTGTGTGTGTGCGTGTGCACTGGGGTTCCTTTAGGGCTGTGTTACTAATGCAGTACACAGCAGCACGTTAAGCAAGACAGTTCAAGTCTTCTTGCAAATAAACTGTAGGTTATTCTTGTGCACCACGTGGGTGTACTTACGGGTACAGGGCATGGATGCTGGGTCCGTTTCAGATCGAAAGTAACCCTTGTCACAGGTGCAGGAAGTGGATCCCTCTCTGACGGAGTAACTGTGGAGTGGACACTTGGAACAGGCGCCATCAGTAGCCAGAGCACGGTAGTAACCAATCTTACAGGCTGAAAGATGACAGGACACAGTGGGTTTGGTTAGACATGCTGTCGACATGTACTGTAACATTAGCTGGGTGTGACTATGACCTAAAACAGTACGTCATGTAAGTAATTTAAATGATAAGTATATCATGTGCTCACAACCAGTTTAGCATGTTAACATTTACCTATTAACACTAAACAAAATATACAAGTGTCATCGGTTTTTAGGGTTTTGGATCTTGAATATCTGTAAAAAATCTAATTCTTATGATATTTCCTTTGGACAGAAACAACAAAAAACATCAAAAGACATTAGAACACATGGTTACATGTACAGAACTGCATGAAAATTCATCCAGTAGTTGTTAAAATATTTAGTGGTGGGTTTACAGATCAACATGGCCATTCCTCATAAATATCACAAATCAATATGAAAATTCTATCCTGCAAAAGTTGATATAGGTGGCTGTCTAAGGGGATGTTGCCACAGCATTGCACTTGATTTCTAATAGCTTCCAATGGAAGAGAAGAATAAAACATTATATTTCCTCCCAATTAGCAACAAGAAAACAATATGTTGGCCAGAAGCTTCAACTTCTGTCTTCTTTGACTTATTCTCCATCTTCAATGTTTTCTCGTTTCTCCTTTCTCTCTCTCAAAAACCTGCATCCTATTATTAAAAAAAACAACATAACAGGAGTAAAGGGTGCTATTTCCTCTGAAAAAAAATAAAACAAATCTAATAGTTACCTGTTGCCTTTCTCACAATTTTAAGCTATGCTCTATTGACAAGACTTGGAGTTGCAATGAAACCAGAGCCTTTGGCATTTCAGTCCATTTAACAAATAAAAATGCCACCACACATGGCACACCAGGAGCTCTGTCACTCATGGCCTAACACATACAGTGCACACACACTTACACACACACATACTTTAGCCTGAAATGGTAATCCAAGTGACACTTTTCCTACTTTTGGCGACAGTGCTCGACTTTCTCTTGAGTGACAGTTTGATCACAAGGCTCATCTTTCAAGGAGTTTCTCAGTCGTCTTTTCATTTCTATAATGGCTGAGGACGACTAGCAGGGTTATATTTCACCCCCTGAGCGCTGAACCAGAAGAGGAGGACAAAAGAACAATTCTAAGAGAGGTGCAGCGCAGACAGTCGCGACAATGATTGGACCAAATAACTTGTCAGTCTGAAAAGTTGTAGTGAGCTTGGCAGTGGAGGGGTGAATGGTACTGAGGTAAGAAAGTTGGTGGTTTAGGTTTTGGTAGAGTGGACAGTGTGTCTGTGTGTGTGTCTGCCTTGTTATGATGTAAAAAGATCCATCACAGACAGATGAGTCAATTCATACCTAATATAAATTAGATAATTACACACTTATAGTCGGCAGGAGTACAGCTATCCTCCCCTGCACATATACACACATAGATGCTGGCTGTCCTCACAAGCCCATGCACAATGCAGATATGAACGTACATATAAAAGAAGAATGGAATTTAATACAACAGTCATAAATACATCTTGGTATCCTTCATGCAAAAGAACAGTCACATAAACATATTGCCAGATGTGTTCACCACACTAGAAATCAAATCAGTGCCTATCCACATATACCGCAACGAGAAGGAAGTCCATCCTCCAACAAAAACACACATTCCACCAGCCACCCGACATGCTCACACATACAAATAGCAGAGGAAATCCACAAACCCCTTAAAATGCTGGGAAATCCCTCTCTTGGAGGCGCAATAAAGTCAGGCTCTTTACCCTGCAGCTGCTCCTCTGCAGCAGCTGGATTAGCGTACTGTGCCGTTAACCGAGTCAGACTAGCTGCTACCTGCTGAGCCATTCTTTGCTCGTTCCCACTCAGTCAATCAGGGCTAAATCCCTGCAGCTTCAGTCGCTAACGCTAAGCTAAGGGCCTCTTTGATTGTAGCCTGCAGGGGTGCGTGAAGCCTCCGTTTCTTTTCTTCACAGTTGCAAAAAAAGGAGAGATTAGTCAGGAGGTGCTTTGTGTTATCACTCTATCTTTAAAGCAATCTTTCAACGCCCACTCTCATCAGTAGAAACAGAAGGACACTGGGATTTGTGGGTATTGTTGAAGAGAGGTTGTGACTGCTTCAGGTGACATACACAAAGTTGCTATTAAGGTTTGTACATGTTCACTGATCAGGAAAGTGCCTAGTGTTGAGAGGGGGGTCAACCAGCTGTTTGAGATGATGCCCCCTTGCTAAAAGCTGGAGGGAGAGTTAATTGAGTCCCATGCTTCACAGCCTTTGGGCCTGAGCCTCTTAAAAGAGACATAGTCTAAGAGCAGGCTACCTCAAACTGTGCACGGTTGATGAGTTTTTCACTCGTCAATTATTAAGCTGTCCCAGGCTGACCCCAGAGTCCCCATGAGCTGTCTCACAATTCTTTGCACAAATCCCTATTTGCCATGGAGGAGCTCTGGCATCTTCATCTGTGGTTTGAAACTCTGCATTTCAGAAATTTTGTTTGAAAATGTGATGTCAACATATGAGAGCTTGTTTATAGCAGCGACTACCCTGCAGAAAGGAACAGTCAGGGGGAAAAGAGAGGTTGATATCCAAGTAAAGCTAGAGAATTTGCTTCCTATTAGGAGTGCGAGTGTGTGCAAGGGAAGAGACCGCAGTAGTGGGTGGTCCAATAGACCGTGGCTTCAGAGAAGAATCTCCCTTAAGACTTGCTGGATTTATCACTGTCCGGGCCAGCCATGGCAAACCCACATATAGACGCAAATACAGACACACATGAACACACATGTATTTAGTTTTTATGGGATCTGAGCTGAGAAGCCGTCATCATATCCTCTCATACAGCTCTCAAACGTCTACCCAATTTTTCCACACCATTTTTTTACAGTCTCCTTTTTTGCCCCTTAGCTCTCTTAACTCTTCCATATTATTTTTTTCTCACTTTTCTTCACCCTCTATCTCTCTCTCCCACTCTCCTAGGCTTTCTCTCTGCAGGCCTCCTTTCAGACAGAGAGGGGTTTGTCAGGTGCCAAATCCCTGAGCTGAGAGATCAAAGGGAGACAAAGAGACTGGTGACTTACTGTTCTATTCTGGAAAGGCAAAAAATGGAATCCCTCATAGAACGGGACATCACATTCTTCCCCCTTTTCTCCTCTGGCAGCTCTTTCACCCATTCAATCCTCCTCACTAGCTTTAGTCTTCTTTCCCTTTTGTCAGTCTTTCCCCCGCCCCATCCCTGTTGTCTCTAAGCTAAAGCACATTTGGAGGAAGGCGGCAATGAGGGTGGAGGGAGAGGGCTGTTGTAGTTAATGAGTAGTTTTGTCTGTGTGGTGGGGAATCTACTGGCTGGATTGGTTGCACCGCGTGAGGGGAGGTAAAAACAGGAACTTCTGTTCAAGACAAAACCTTCAACGCAGCCATCTGCAAAAAATAGAAGTGCACAAAAGCTAATGATACAATGATAGCTACCCACACGCGAGCCAACTAAAACCCAGCTAAGTTTTCCTCTGAGTGGCAATAACCTACACACTAGGCTTTGAACAGTCATAGATGCTCCCTACACTGCTGCCAAATAAAACCACATCTACCCACACACCCACCCACTTCAGCCCACCTTGAGTGATCCGCATGCAAAGCCTGATAGGCAAGCTATTCTACAGCCTACACAACAAAGTATCCTATACAGTGGGGACTGTAAGCATGAGAGCAAGCCTGCGCTACAATAGCCATCCAAAAACCCCAGGAATATAACACCCAGCACACGGCACACAATAAATAGACCTGCCCAGGCAGAACAATTGCCTCTCTTATAATCAAAGAGAGAGAATTAAGTTCAAACTACATAATTTTCTCTCCTTTCAAGGCTGTGCTTTATCGTCTTTGGGCGATGAAAACTCGGTCACTCTTTTTTAGTCATAACAGACAGTGAGCGTTTTTCAGAAGAGCAGTCAGAGGCGTCTTCACAAAGCAGCTCTTTAAAAAAAAAAAGCGATCAGCTTTCAGGACTTGAGGGCAAGGAGAGTCTCTCCTTTTCCTGCACCTTGAGGAGCAAGTGATCTCTATTCAGTCTGCTTTCCTGCTATATTCCACCACCTTTGTGTGTCTTCAGTCTCTTTATTCCCTTTTTCTCCCTGTGGAAAGCAGTTCATTGCTCAGGTGAGCTCATGCTAAAAAGGATTACTATTCTGGTAGTGCTTTGTTTAACACCTGAGTGCAATCCTAAACTGGATTTGAAGTCTATTTTCACCATAAGAGATAAGCATATAGATATAAAAGAACATTCACATTAACATACCTGAGCCACTGGCATATTAGAAGGATAACTAGCTGCTGACCGTTAGCATCTGTCACTGGAACAGCAGGAGAGTGGAGCAGGTTGACTCATTAATTCTGTCGCTGAGGGTTATTAATTACCTCCGACTCTGATGGCGACATACAGCCACATGACCAGCAAAACCTATCAGTGTGATGGATGAGGGACACACGGCCACCGAACATGATCACCATGATTGATGACATACACTCGACACACATCTTGACCTTGATCTGGCAGGGGGAAAGGTCCCGTACTAGTGGTACCATCCTTTAAAATGCAAAATCCAAAGAAGTCAGGTAGGGACATCTGGGTTGAAACCCTTACCAGCGTTAATGAAGACTAAGAACAAAAGCCAGCGAGGCTAAAGATGTTAATAACACACAAGCCAACCTTGCTGACAATCACTGCAGCTTTCTAACGATGGCCAGTGCCAGGGGGTGCAAGAGTTGCCAGCAGTTTGTCTGTCAAAAGCCGAATGATTTATAACTGTACTTTCAACAGCACAGATCCATCACACAAGAGCCACCCAGGACGCTGCCCTAATTAAAATGTCTGTACATGACACACAGGAGCCCCAGCCAGACAACCATATGAGCAAAGCACAAATGACGACTACAACAAATGTAGATCCAGAGAGCAAACAAGTATTATACATACAGCTCTGGAAAAAATTAAGAGACCACTGCAAAATTATCAGTTTCTCTGATTTTGCTATTTAAATGTATATGTTTGAGTAAAATTTCTGCTCCTATATAGAGACATTTTTGTTAAAAGTTTAATATTGTGCCATCTATTCTTATTACTCTTTGATTGCATAACCATAAAATTTGAAATATTGTTCTGCAGGCTTCCTGCTGACCAAGGACTCTGCGTTCTTACTGACACGTAGACTTCAACTTCCCACCCAATTCCTCTAGCCTGGACTTAAGAAGGAATATTAGTACAATGGTTATAAGTAAAGTATTCCACCCAGCTACTTCAGAATGGACAAAGACCGCTCCTTAAAAAATGAGGCACATGGTAATAAAGATGAATGTAAGGAAAAGCGAGAGGCATAGAAAGAAAGCAAGAGTAGTAAGGACAATGTGCACTAACAGAAGACATAGAGGGAACTCCAAAATGGACAGAGAAAAGTAAAGAGATGGATAGAATAGGGAAAGGTATAAGCAGAAAACAGATCCATCTTTGTTTGATGAAACACTGTTTGACTTGGCTACGTTCGGTGGGGGCGAATCAGTTTACAGTTTTGCACCCATGCCAGGTCCGCAAGGATGGCACCACCCAAAGCCGGGCAGAGCGCCAACCCACTCAGGACCTTTTGTGACCTAAGATTCACAGGGCAGGTGGGTAGTGGACTATAATTCAGGGCAAACAAGACAGAGATATATACACAAACAGAGGCTTACAAACTTGTACACACCTGTACTCTCTCAGGTATGCACACAAAGCCCTTCAAAGGTCCTCTGGACTACACAGATGCACTTTGTAATGTCATACATGCATGCAAACACACAAAAAGACACACACACACAGACATCCATCAAACAGGCTTTGTGTTATCACAGGGACAGAAGTACAGCAGGGACGATGGAAGGTAAACAAATTCAGTCAGGGTATTGTCTTGGTCCAATTTCTCCAAGGGCTCCAGGGGCTTGAGTCTCATGCTGGACCTGCACGTGTGTCGGCATGGAACAGGCAGTGTATCAAGCATGTTTTCCTGATATTGTTTACAATGAAAAGAGCTGCATTTCCATTCAATTATGAAAAAAAGACAGCTAGGTGGGAGGTGTGGGAATATGCTAATGTTGTTGTGCAAGGGGGCACTCGTGGGCACGCAGCGCTAAACAATTGGGAGAGCAAAACTATTCTACTTGTGGCGAGTTGAGGAGAATGGGGCAGGAAAGGGAGGGTGTGTGAGGAGAACACACACAAACGCACGCTAGGAATAGGTGAAGAGGAAAAGGAAGAGATAGGGAAACAGTCTCAGTGGGGCCTCAGATGCAATTCTGTAAACAAATGTAGCCCATGTGTCACAATGTAGCACAAATACTTAACAAATAACTATAATATACACAATGCAACATGCACAATTTTGTTAACTTATTATGAAATAATTGTACTTTTATTAATTTTTGACAACCACAAGTCATAGACATTTTAGCCAACCTGAAAGAGTTGAGTTTAGGCGGCTCTACCACACCCCTCCAGTAATTCAGAATACGGAACCATACATGACATACAGTACGCTGAATAAGCATGCACTCACACATCTGTCAACGCTTAAAAGAGTGCAGAAAAACACATATGAAACCTTAATTACCTTGTTGTCTGTGCTCTCGGGGGCAAGTTTAACATCAACCTTGTCAGTTTCTCAGAAGCAGTTTGATGGGATATGAGGAGGGGTTAGGAGGGGTTACAAGGGGTCGATGTGCTGGTGAAAAGGAAGGTATTTTTAGGTTGTTTGTTTAGGTAATCTACTTGTAGCTCCCAGACGACAGCCTGTCTGGGGCCGCACAACACCTTCTATTGTGCATGTGTGTGTGTGAGGGTGGCAGTCCCTGAGAACCCTGAGCGCACCACACACCATTGTCTCCATATTGTGCGTGTCTACGTGCAGTTATATGAATGGTGTGTGTGTATGCGCACTCTGTGACGGTACATAAAGATTTTCCTGGGTCACTAACTCTTCAACAGCTCATGTCAGCCCAATGCTGGTCTGCTGCTCACTGTTTTAACCTTTGACCTGGTGTCACTCAAGCCTCGCTCGCCTAAGACCACTTTCTCATCTCTGTTGACATCATTGCTGTCGTGGAAATGATACCCAATCTGACTTGAAACTGTGTCGGCTCCTGTTCGCATGGTAATGGCCTTGCACTGTGTGCTTGTGTGCATTCCTAAGTTAGCAGCATATATTTATATGTATATATATATATATGTGTGTGTGTGTGTGTGTGTGTCCAGTGCATGTGTTGCCCTCCCTAACCCCAGGCTA
Organism: Ctenopoma kingsleyae; assembly: GCA_032353495.1. Classification (NCBI taxonomy): domain Eukaryota; kingdom Metazoa; phylum Chordata; class Actinopteri; order Anabantiformes; family Anabantidae; genus Ctenopoma; species Ctenopoma kingsleyae. Next base: position 8,233,648 of record JAUBNQ010000005.1, on the reverse strand, counting down.
GTTGAACCTGGCCTTGCAGGAGGATTAAAGGGTGTGTAACAGGAGCCTGGGGTTAATGACTGCTGCTCTGCTAATGTGTAACATTTTAGCCTTTACCTTTGATGTGAGGACAGACATACAGACATGGCGATGACGAGAAGAGGCAAACAAAGGGCTGTGAGATCCAAATGCACAACGGGCTTTGAAGTACGCGCGGTGGAAGAACTGGAAGAAGGCCAGAATCAAGTATCTAAGTTATGTTTTGTGTTTCTTGGACGCTTCGGCTTCTTTCATTCCAAGTATGTGCACTATTCGCTTCCTGCCTTTTCAGTTATCTCTCCTTATCTTCATAGTTTCTTTCGCCACTTAGGGTGATGCTCCATAGTTGGCAAATTCTGTCAGTGAGCCGAGGAGCACTGATGCTTTGCAAAGCTGCCAAAAATGTGCTCATGACTTCCTTTATTCTTTTTTCTATTGCTGCCAATTGCTACAAACCAAACATAATAGAACTATATTGCACAAAATAATATTGCTGAAGAAGAACAAAAGGCACTATTTTTTTATTTTAATTGCTTAAAATGTATGTTCTGTGGACTTTTTTCTCTACATAATCTAGAGTACGGTATCAACAGTTTTCATAAAGCCTATTTCTTAAGAGAGTATCTGTGAAAACAGTTCAAAGTGAGTCCTCTAAAATACACACAGGTTGATACTGATGGTAATAGTAACTGCAGCTGTCATAGGTTGTGACATGACCACACTAGGCTTGTTCAAAGAGCGATCACCGGCTGTACCCATAACCCCCCAACCTCACCTTTCACATCTCCAGCCATTTATCACGGCCACTAGACAGGAGTCAATTCATCTTTCTCTCGCTTTTACTCTCTTACACACACACACACACACACACTCCTTCGGTCGAACAGACACACGTTATACTTGGATATCTTTGTGCCTCTATTTCATTTCAATTGCTTATTTCACTCTCTTTCGTTTTTCTCTCCATTCCTCTTTCTTCTCTTTCCCGTCACATTCCTTCATGGCGTGGGCCTTCAAGGGATAGCATCTTTTCTTTCTTCCTCCCTTTCCAGTAGTATTTGACAGCTCACTAAGGATCAGTAAGGATCAAGGTTTCTAATCCCAGAGACGTGCCCTAACGTAGACACACCTCTGCCTCCGGCTGAAGATCTGCAGCTTCAGATTTCCTGGTGCTGCAAGACCTCCACATCCACAAATTACATTTCAGCTCTCCTGCAGAGAGGTTACACCTCACATGCAACCCCGCTGTGTGTTTGATACAAATGTAGTTTGCATGGCAGTGTGCATACATATGTAGTAACAGCAAGAGGCCTGCCACTGGATTGTGAAGTTGTGGGCTGAAACCAGCGATAGATGTCAATGTTTTGATTTTCTACTAATCTACTGTTTCTGTAGGTCACTGTTTAATACATTTTGTCTTGTTTGTTTGATCTGTACAAGACCTCCCCAGGTTTTTAGCTTTCACACCATATAATAGTCTCCATATTCATCAACATAAAAACATATTCACTAAATGATAATATACTATCCATTCTTTCAATACTTTTTAGTTTTCTAAGTCTAGCCATTTTCTAATGCTCTGTGGTAATCAATCAGCCTGGAGAGTTTTTTGTCCATTCAAGTCTTGTAAATGCTCCAAACTAATCTAATATTATCTATGTAGATAATGAACAGGGCTTTATTTCCAGAAACCTGGGTGCCCAAAATACATGCTCCCACTTCACAACACATTTTGTCCACAGAGCTATTTTCTTGCAACAGCCTGCATTTATTCCTCCATACAATTCACACTAAGCGTGTGTGTGTGTGTTTTTCCAGGGAGAATAATCCAGTGTGTCATTTCCTCTACCACTGTGATTAGAAAGGGGGATCTCAGCTCATTAAAATGGACACTGCGTCCAGTCTCAGGGCCCATCAGATTACAGAGCAGCCCTTTATTGCAAGGGTTTTTGTCATAACCCCTAACTGATTGCAACGGAGCAGCCTTTGATTTGGCCACTGAACCCCAGAGAAAAAGATTGAAGACAAAAAAGAAGAAAAGACCACCTACTATCACCACGGTAGGATGGAGGGAGCTTAAGATAGAAATCAGCAGGAGAAAGAGAGAGGGAGAAATAAAACATTTTCAAGGTGTTTGCAATCACCCTCCCATTGTCAGATACTGAGGGATAGTTGGCCGTCCATCTGAAGAGCTGCTGGGCTGCTTTGTCTCCAGGCTCAGATCGTGCAACGCGATTGGAACGTTAATAGAAGTTTGTGATACAGCATGTGATATGCCTACTGCGACAGATGCACAGAATAAATATAGGACAGATAATGGTTCAGACACATAGATACTCTCCGTCTTTTCCTCACACACACACACACACACACAATCCTCACGATCAGTAACACATTACCCCAGATCAAAGGGATTTCCGTGCAATGGTGAACCAATGGATGAAGTATACAAAAACTATGGATGCCAGACTGGAACTAAATCTTTTTCCACTTCACTTCCTTCGACGTTTTTGTCTTTTTCTCTCTCTACCTCCCTCACTGCTTCCTCCTCTCCAACTCCTCCACTCTTCTTGGCAAGACAGAGGGCTGTTTTGCCTCTCTCTTAGCACAAAGAAAGTGGCAGAGGCCCTCTTTCTTTTTCATAACCTCTCTCTGTTAAACAGTCGACCCCATTCCCACTTGATCACTGTCCACTTCTCTCTCACTATCCGTCTTTCTCTGCCTATACATCTGTCCATCTCTCTTTGCAAGCCCTGCCTCTTCTGTCTCGGTCTGTGTGCTGAGGGTGAAAACTGTGGTTTGGAGGAAGAGGGGGAAATAAAATTTGAAGTAAGCGAAAAAGAAAGACAGGGGCAAGAGAGCAAGAGGGAGAGTGTGCAGGAGTGCAGGAGAAAATGGAGGGAGAAGAAGGGAAACAGCCGGAGGAATCGGGGGAGGGGGGCTGGTTGTATTGGTAGAGAGCTGGGGTATTGATTCAGGGGCTTTTGACATGCTAATTTGCTTGCTGACTGCTTTAATCGCTCCCTCTTCCCATTGCAGGCTTCAAAGAGAGGATGCTTGTTAAAAAGATGAGGAGAGGAGAGGAGAGGAGAGGAGAGGAGAGGAGAGGAGAGGAGAGGAGAGGAGAGGAGAG
>JAUBNQ010000005.1:8214864-8230397 GCA_032353495.1 Ctenopoma kingsleyae | reverse complement strand
CTTGTTAAAAAGATGAGGAGAGGAGAGGAGAGGAGAGGAGAGGAGAGGAGAGGAGAGGAGAGGAGAGGAGAGGAGAGAGAAATGTCACAATCCTTTTAAACCCCCTTTGTGACACTTTGACAATATGTATATACTGTATATGTTACTGGTTGCCGACTGACAAACATGTTAGCTGCACCATTTTAACATCCATCTTAGCACAGTTCTTACATTGTTCCTAAATCATTCTTACAATATAAAGTACTGTATCCATACAATTTTCAGTTTTTTTGTTTGGTTTTTTTGAGTTACAAAATGTATTTAAAAGGTCACAATTGTCTAAAAAATGCTACAAAGCTAAAACAGGGCTGACTTTCTTAGGACACAAGTTTTAAGATAGGACAGTTCTGATCAAGGCACATCAAAACAAATGATATTCAAAATGCAACTCTGAAACTGACAAGTTTTAAATTTGGAAGCAAAACTAAATGTTTCACTGATTAGATTGATTTATTTTTGTCTTATATATATTCCTGGAGCACCTTAAAAAGTACACACTACAATGTCCTTAAAATTGTCCTATTTAATTAATAAATAAATGTCCTATTTCTTAAATTCACAAGGCATTCTGACATAGTTATGTCTGCTTCTTTTTTGTAATCTTCCCAATGTTGATATAACTACAAACACAGGGTGTCTGTGATGTAGCATTTTTTTATTTCATTTTGAAAACCAAAAAACAGTTCAGTTCGAGATTATTCACAATATAAATCAGCCTGTTATGGCCATTAAAATAACAGCTGTTGCTATTAAACTCCATATTAATGTAGAGAAATTATTTTATAGTGACTGTTAAAAAAGTATGATACAAAAAAGGGCATATTTATAACACTGTATATGTATAACATTTTAGTAAACCATTTATATTGTATTTGTATCTGAGCCTAGTATTTAGTTGCATATGCAGCACTGAAACCTTACTATTCACAAAACAATTGAGGCTGTGAAAATTTTACTTGTTACAAATGGAGTTTGACGTGTCTGGCGTTTTCTTTAAACTCAGCGTCAGCTCCTTAAAGCAAGACAAAATAAACCACATGACTCCAATAAATTCTTAAAACAACCTTGATTCTTTTTCATAAGAAAAAAGTTTATAAAACTCAAAAGGAGATAAATTACTTAAAAACTGATATTTGTGGCAGCGTATTCATGCACACTGGTGCTGTGGGATCGCTATGGCCATCAGCCCAGGTCATGCTCCATCACCGTGGCTTCCTGCTCTAAATAGGGCACCACAAGGAGAAAGAGAGGGGGGTGATGAGTGTCAAGAACTGCAAAGGGAACAAACACTGAGGCAGGACGGCAGCCCTAGCAGGAAAAACATTTCAGCACCTCAGCTAATGATGGCTGAATTACCACCACCAGCACCCCTCCTCCATCCAGCCACGGGAGGATTTGTGTGTTGAGTGGACTTTTTTCATCACTGGAGCTCAACAAGAACAGAATATAAAAAATGTTTTAAGCAATTATTTTAACAGGAAGGGGAAGGTGGTGGAGAACTGCTCATGAGACATTTTGTCCTTTATTTCTGTGTCTGTTGTTCTTCCTCTCTGCTGGTAATAGATTCCTCGTCTCTATTCAGCAGCACAAAATGAGCCTCTCTGGTGGCAGGGAGAGAGATGAGTACATTCACCTCTATTCTGTTGCGCTCTACTCAGTTCTGAGTGTGTGTCTGTGTGTGCTAACGCATACTAAAGCTTGTGTGTGTGCATCTGTTGTACATACTTATGAATGTGACCGTGTACTTGAGTCTATTAGTTAACATGTAGTTTTTACATGTTTGGTGTGCCTGGGTTTTTGTGTTAGTCTTTTTAAGCAGTATGAACGATGCATGCATGGCTCTGTGTCTATGTACATGAACATACTGGTTTCTGTCACTTAAACATCTTTCACTGCATGTGTCTGGAGGTCTATTATTCGAGTTTGTGTGCACACGCTTCAGCATGTCTGTGTGTGTCTGCATGTGTGTTTGTGGGAACAATGACGGGTGATGATGTTCCGTGTGCTGCTCCTGGCTGCCTCCCTCTCAACAGTGAAGGTAATCTCATTATTCAGCCCACTTCCTGCTGCTGCCACCAGAGACAGGCTGACAAACACTAACTACCTTGACGGCCAAAGTAGAGAGAGGGAGAAAAAAAGGAGAGGAGGATGAAAAGACTGAGTGTGAATATGTGAAAATTGCTAACAGAATCTCAGCAGTAAAAATGAATGGAGATAAAAGTAAAAGGACACATCTGAAAAGTGAAGAAAGCTCACGAGGAGCCATTAAAGCAACAGGATATCTGAAGAGACAGAAGGCATGGACAGAAAAAGCAAGCAATCGAGCTGGCCAGAAAGAAAATGCTAATAATTAATTTGTGTGTATACAGAAGAGAGGGAGGAGGAGGAGGAGGAGGAAAACAGGGTTGGGAGAAGAAGACTGAGAGACTGTGTCTGTGTATTTAAAGCCATTGGGGACCAGCACGCTAAATAGAATTACGTGCTGAATTTGGAATGATGCTCCCAAGCGCATATTTAACACTGTCAACAGAGGAAGAGAGAGAGTGGGAGACCTACATATACTCACACACAATGAGTTGAGCACAGGAGAGAGACCTTTTTCCTTAAAAAAATGTTAATCCCATATCAATGAGTGTTTTCAGCTCAGCAAAAAGACGACTGAGAATAGAGTAAGAGAAGAGGTGACACAAGTGGGAAAACTGTTTTAAATAAAATGGTGCACAATAAATGGGAAAGGATCAAATTTACAAACATTATAAGAAATGACTCCAATTTTGTTACATTTTTAATTTTTTATGTTCCCTCCCCGTAACGTATGTATGTAACTCCCTTTCTGATTTGCTGCATTGGTTAGCACCCATTAACAAATGTGTGTGTGTGTGTGTGTGTGTGTGTGTGTGTGTGTGTGTGTGTGTGTGTGTGTGTGCGTGCGCATGTGTATGAATGTGTATGAATGTGTGTGTGTGTGTTGATTAATGGTGATGATAGTTTGTGGGGATCTGGTTCACAGCTAGATCTAGCTTTGCAGTGTCAAAAGAGTCTGTCACCTTCACACCTCAACCAAGTTATATTCTCAACAGACACACAAGTCAACAAAAACAACTTGAATTAAAATATACACTCACAACTTGAAATGTGCTGATTTTCCCAAACACACGCGTCACTGCTCTGCAGAGACAGAACTGCTGCCAAAGCACACCCCAGTCCTAATATTTCTCTCACCTGACAAAAAATGGTTATGGTAATTATCATTTCCCCATAATGACACACATGGTTCTCACTAATCTCTCCTTCCCACCAGCTCATCAACACCCCTCCAACAGTAGGGACCTCTTCACCAGATGAGGAGCGAGGAGACACCTTCACCCCCACCGTTGCCCACAGAGCATGCGGGGGGAGGTGGTTAACAGGCAAAGGGATCCCAAATGCAAATACACAGAGTCCCCTTTAGATCAGGGGGCCCCTTAGCCCTCAGTGTCCCAGTTGCACCTCTTGGCCTGGTCCAGGGTGTACACCCTGGCTACCCTTGGCCCACCTTAAGCTCAGACGCACATACACCCCAGACACAGCTGTCAAAACCCTGACGTCTTAATCAATCCTGGTTCCACGACCCTGTCAGATTCAGCTGTAAGATGGATGCTGAAGGGGGTGACCTCTGACCTCTGCCAGGGGTGGCGAATGCAACTCCTACGTGGCTCGTCATTCCCCCCACCCTCCTACCTATTTCCCCAGAAACATCTCAAGCTTCATTCGGCTCTGTCTCTGCCTCAAACAATGATGGAGGAGAGTCCATTCATCCCAAGCTGGGAATCTGGGGCCAAGGTGCCCTTGTAACCCCACACGTACACAAGACACACAAGTATGTGAATGCACACGCTCTCACACAAACAATCAGCCTTGTGTCCACCCTAAAAATGTTTTAAAAAGGTGCCACATAGAATAAGCAAAGTCTGGTACACTCTCAGACACTTTTAATGTACATAAAAAATACAGAATATATAAAATATCCTCCCTCTCCTCAGAAATGCTCCTGTGGAACTCCACTGGTCAGTGCAGTCATAAAGGAATAGTGCCTCCCTCCCACACAGCCTGTCACACTGTGGAATATTAACCAGCTCATCAGTGCACTTGAGGACTGACAATGACCAGCACCTTTTAACCTTCGAGTCACTGGCGCTGAACCACACTGACGCCTTGCACAGTCACGGTGAGTACATGTTATCCAGTGTCCAATTGAATGTGACATGTTGAACTTTTTAAATGCAGGCTGAAATTGAACAGAGTGGATTTACTGGCACTGTAAGTGTAAACAAGTAAAGCAGACGCAGTGATACGTGAACTAAAAAGATATATTGGCTTGAAAAGCAATACTGCTAGCTCAGAGGCTGGCAGATACTACAAAACTGTGTTAGTCACATAAAATCAAGGGTTCCAAATCCTTTATTGCCTTTTTTGGAGAGTAACAGCTATTTATCTTGACTGGAATTAAAGAGGATAGATAAGGAGTCTATTTCAATGTTGAAGGCAATGTTGAAGTTTTGATATACAGTATGAGATCAGGGTTCTCATTATGATTTGAAACAAGAGAGGTTATTACAGTAAATTGCATGACATAAAGCCATTCCAGGGGAGATTTAACTAAAATCTGTAACTAACTACCATTTGGTCTCCTTCCCTCAGACCTCCATCTCTCTCTGCATCTTTGAAGCTGACCCTGGGGACAGAAACCTGGCCCGGAGCTATCAGCGTCAGGGGAGATGGGCAACATTCCAAGTAAATCCTTAAAGTTCAAATGATACTTTCTGAACAAATTCACACACAAGTACACACACAAACCCATCTGTGGCAACTTGTACCCCTTTGCCTCCACACCCCCAAGCAGCCAGTAGCACCCATAAATCACAACATGTTTGTCACACAATTAGTTCTCCAAGATAAAGGCTCCCTCGTAAATTAGGAGAGGTGTAGCAGTTCGTCCCCCTGTTAATCACCCATGCCCAGCCTCTGACCCCACACTGCTGCGGCCCACTGGTTTTTGTGTGTGATGGTGGTGGGGGGTGGGCAGGCAATACCAATAAACCATTGTGGCAGAATTGGCATTCCCTCGTCTGGCCAGCTGACAACTGTGCTTTCGCTTGGCAAAATGCTGCATGTCATCCACAAAACAGCTGCTGAATACTTCTAGCTGCTATCTACAATAGTGTTCTGCATCCCATAAACTGCAATTAAATTTTTTCAGGGTGCAATAAAACAAGCAACATAAATTAGGGTAGAAGCTAACAAAAACGGCAGTCATCATCTGAGCCGAAGCGTGAAAGCGCTAAGAAAATTTCAGAAGGCTCTATCGGCAGGTTTTGTAGGCATTTCTAGGAAATGTTTTGAATTCACACACATGCTGAAGGCTATGTCATGCTCTTGATTATAAAAAGTCTGGAAGGAGGCACTATGTACTGACCTTAAAACCTCATCAAACAGCCTCATATAGGATCACTGTGGGCTGAGATGAGAATAATCACCCACAAAGGGCTATTCCCCCAACCAAATAGCACTATTTCAACCCCATCTCACAGCTGTGTATTTTCACTCTTCTCATACCTGCTTGGAATGATAAACTGTTTCACTCTCCTTCCCTGCCTGCAATGTTGTCTATCTCTTTTTCCCAGCTTCAGCTTAGAATGGGAATAAGAGAAAGAGCAGGTAGGGGTGAAAAGACACAGTGGTAGTGTGAACCAGTTGGAGCTCTATCCTTCACCCCCGGTGTCACCAATTCTCCTGGGATGCATCCCAGTGCACCTCCCAGTGGGCCTGCTAATTACTCCATTTACAATCATCATTGCTTCTATCACCCTACCAGACACTGGAAAGAAGACCACAGAGAGCGGAAGAGCAAGAACAAAAAATATCTTGAGTGTGAAGTGGCTGGATTGAGGGAGTGCAGAGAGGGAAGGATAAAGAGAATGAAACATGGGGGATAAGAGCCAGATAAAAGGGCAGGGGAGAAATAAATAAGAGGTAGGACACTACACAAAAAAGCAGTACCAGAAAGGAGAGAGTGGTCTACAAATAAAGGACAGTGGAAAACAGACAGTCAGCCTCCAAAAAACACATGACAAAGGTCAGTTATTTACCTTGGCATTCTGCACTGCGCTCCTCATATCCAGGGTTGCAAAGGCAGTTCCCGATGGGCACCAACCACTCTCCATCAGCCCCACAGTACATCTTAGGAACCTCCTTCTCTTCTGAATTATCCACGCATGAGCCACGAACTTCCACAAGCGAGGAGGTATCAGCTCCAGTTATGGTATCAGGAAACTGGGCCAAGTTACGCACTGCTAAAGGACATTTCTTATAGAAGACCCTGACCGACACAAGCGCAATGCATGCCCCAACATCCTGGAAGGCCAAATAGAAGCCCTTTCGGGTCAAAGCACCCACATCTCGCACCTCCGTGTTCAGCTTCATTATGCGATCGCCGATGTCCACCTGAGTAAAGCTCTCGTCTGCAGCGATGGTGTCAATCTTGCCGAACTGGTTCTCGCGTATGTAGCGCTCTTTGTCATTGTTGGACTCATAATAGTAAAGGTTGAAGGTTTCCTTGCAGGTTCCCATGACCCCTGGTAGGCTGTTGCAGTCCCGAAGGGTGAACTTGATCTCAATGTAGACACGCTGGGCACCGCCACGGGGGATCCAGTCAGTGCGGAGCCAGTTGTTCTGGTTTGGCTCCATGACATTACACACCTGGTATGTCCGAATAGGAATGTTCTTCTCATCCATAATACTCACTTCCTCCCACTGTGGAAAGAGCACAATCATAAAAAAATGTTACAAGGTTACTGCAAATATATCTAAATAAAGAGCTCCATATCATTGTTGAATAAAACAGTAGGTAACTGCTACAGTGTGTAGTGTGTGGTTAAAGGTTATCAGGAAAACATCATAACTCCTAATTAAAATGGACAATATACTGTAGGTATCACACATGACTGGGAGCCAGTCTTTGCCAAGAATGAGAGATAATGTGCAAAAGATCATGTGAGAAAGATTAGTCAATATTTGAGTCTCAGTCGAGCAATTAATTGATGACTAAACTTAATGCATATTTTATGAATGGCACCTAATAGACTTGTAAGGTCCTAATATAGAATCATCAAAAAATTAATATTCATAGCTTGTCCTCAACTGCGAGAAAGGAAATGTGTAATTAGTTCTATGCCTCAGTAATGCCTACAGTTCAATTACTTGGGGAGAGGTATACAAAATCATCTTCAACACACACACACACACACACACACACACACTGAGAGACCTGAATGGCTCACAGCATTAGGAGACGGGAAAGAAAAGAACAAATGAAAACAGGGGATTATGTGGATGCAAAAAGTAAAGGCCTGCGAATCAATGCTAATGATCTAATGTGTGCCTGCTTTACATCTGCATACGTGATGTGGACTGGGAGACAGAGGCACACACGTTCACCGCTGTGAGTATGAACTCATAAGAGAAAGAGAGGGGGGTCCTGACAAGGGGCACATGGATTACGTTATCCACCACGACCTGGCTTACTTTGGCCAAAAAGGAATGTTTGTTTTACTTATGTTAAAGGTTCCCTCTTGACAGAGTGCTGTTGACCAAATACAAACATGTCTTGAGAGGCTCAAAGCAGTGTGTTCCCCCTACATTTTTCACTGTGTGTTTTAAAATAGAGTCTTTGACTGAGTTTGGGCTGTAAACAAGAGCAGACAGGCCTTAGGCTGCTGTAGTGTGAACCATTTAGAAAACTGTATGAAAAAGCATCACATTGGGACAGCAGAAGATATGGGTTATGCAGCCAGATTTGATTTGACGTCTTATCATAAACAATCTGGTTTTAATCCTTATTTCTCTGGAGGAGACTTGGGATACTGCTGAACATAGCTGCAGCTGTATGATTTGAGGCAATGTCTATCATTCCCTGCTGTTCTATTTCACCCTGCTCTCTTTCCTTAACCCCGCTTTTGTTGTGGAAATCAAGCGGTGCTGAGATAAGGCCGCACCTTTCCCCGATAGCAGGCAAGAGGGAGAATGAGGCCAATTGGTAGTAATGAGAGGGTGAATGCAGGCTTGGTGGGGCAGCCAGGACCCTGTCAATCACTTGTTTGTGATAAAATGGCTGAAGGGAGGAGCTGAAGGTGCAGCACCGGTCAAGTTTATTGAGAAACGCTCGTGAGCCAAGCCTGCAACAGCTGCACGAGGCAAAATGTTGTTCCCCTGGGTTTGTATTCAGTAGCTGACATAATTGTTGCTAATTTGTATTAATATGCATAAAACATTAAAAGGCTCACTTGTGCTCATTATCACATTTCTCTAAGTAGAACAAATGCAGTAGTGACTGTTGACTGTTATTTATTTGATGTGAACAATTATTAATTTAGTTCACACTGACTTTCAGATATCACATTCAAATATCGTTTTCCATTTTCAAATGATCAAATGTAGAATTTGTAAAGGCAAAACATGTGATTCACCTTTCCCTATGCTCGTGGCACACTATGACCACTAAGGGTCCTATTTTGTCTCTTATCAGTCTCTCTGTAGATACCCTAATTAGAGTGAGGGATCACGCATTTGGTCGACACTATGCCCTGTTGCTTTATAGCCTGGACCAGTCGTCCTGCGGCAAGGGCTGAACCCCACTGCACTTTCCCCCTTATTCATCCATTCCAGAAGAGCCTCTCTCAGCTGCCAAGTTCCTCTCTCTCCCTCTCTCCCTCTCCTTCTCTTCAACTCAATGGTGGAAAGGGATATAAAGTTTCTTCACAAAGACCGATTCAATCCACCATCTATTCAGGAAACCTGACGCCCGCTGCAGTATCAGCCCCTGCATCTGACCATTACAGAGTGGTTAGAGAGAAGGGGAGCAGGGAGAAATGGTTGCAGGAGCTGTTAGGGATGTGGGGGGTGCCTATAGACCCAATGGTTCTCAAAATGAATTCTGGGGACCCCATGGGGGCCTGGAAAGTGTTCCAGAGACTCTCTATATACAACAAAATTCTAATTAAATCATATTGTAGTGTAAGATTCTGGAAATTATGCCTTGATCTCACCCTGACACTAGCACCCCTACGGCTACACAATAAATTATCAACAAAGCTATTCCCATAAAGAGCTCACCAGGACAACATCTTATCAAAGAGGGCTGTGTATCTGTTTGGCGGTCCACTCCAGAGTTCCTGCCAATACTGGATATTATCTCTCATTTTTGCTCAATAGGAGACCATGCGTCCTAACAAGGGGACACTTCTTTGCAGTACTTACCCCTCCTTCGGTCGGGTTGGCGACCCATCCCAGCTCCCCCTGTACAGATCTGGAGTCCAGTAACGTGACTGGAAAACAAGAATGGGAGAAGTAAGCATGCAGTCCCGGTGCGTCCATACAGCATCAAGTCTAAGATGAGATGTCGGTAAAAATTCTCAGTCAAATTCGGTTCATGTTTTTTTCAAGGCTTTATGGATAGAAAAAACTTTTAAAGCGATTTATGATGAACGTCAGCACAGAGTGAGTTAAAACTGGGGGCAAGAGACTCTTACAAATGATAAACTTGTAAATGTTTTGCTCTAATTGTTTTGATTTATTTCCATTAAAGAAAATGATTTTCTACATAATTCTTTTCCCAGTGTGCATAAAATAACGATTTTTCAGTGTGTGTGTGTGCGCAGCAGCAGCTTAATGCTGCGTGTTTGAGGGAATCAATTAGATTAGATAGAATCCGTCTGCATAAACTTGGTCGCTGGAGAACAAAACGCATTAAAATGCCTCTGACAAACACATTCTTCACATTTTCATTTTATACTAAAAAAATAAATATTCAACTTGTGGAGCGCTGATTCAAAAAGCTTCTGTTTTTCTTGGCTTTTTATATTTAGGGTTGTTTTGAATTAGGTGTGAATAAAATGCTTAACCCACTCTCTGTATAAATCAATAAATAAACCATATATGTGAGTCTACGACATAAATTATTACGTATAATACAGACTGGTCCATTTAAAAATTGAATCCAGCGTTTCATATTTCAATAAACTGAGCCCGTGATGGACAATTGAGCTGTGAGTCAAACAGCTTTGCTCCGTTTGGCAGAACGGACAGATAAATCGTAGCTCTACAGGAGACTGGCGCCGTGCATTAGATGGGATTATTTTAAATAAAGTGTATAACTCATAGTGTTTGCATTAGAAAACAGGCTGTACTCTGTTCCGGGCCTAAAATGTTTTTTTGAAAGTAGATGCACTGCGCCTCGGCACCCCGAGTGGGCAACTCTGCTCCCGAAACCTCCCGAGCTCTAATTTCTCAACTCAGGACTCAGCATACTCGGTGTAAACATGTTGCAGTTCAGTGTTTGGTCGTGTTCCTTGGTGGAGTATAATCCAGAACCTTTTCGCTGGAACTCATTATTTAATTCAGTGTTTATCTAAAGCACCTCGCAACATAACTTAAACTTTTTGGAAAATGGTCTCCCTGTCGTCCCCATAATCATCTCACACCAAAACATACTGACAGCGCGAGCGATCATTGTAAAAAATATTCTAAGGCTGCTTAGTCCGCCAGATGTGTGACTCTTACGTTTAATTCACCTCTGTTCAACAGGGAACCGCTTTTTGGACAGAGATCGGCTTGACTTTCCCTTTTCACAGAACCAACAGCAAGTATCGGGGCTACAAGTACTCCTGCCTCCAGCCTTTCGGCAGCTTGGACTATCCAAACCTGAGGCGAGACCAAAACAGTCCCTGTGCATTTTGACGACCACTTCTCATTCTCCTTTCGTTCACATAAAACTAGGCAGAAGTCGCTGCGTAAAGGTGACCCTCGCGGCTCCACGCACTCGCAACAAGGGGCCACAAAGTGAGGCTCCGCAGCGCAAACATACACACAGACGGAGCGGGGACGAAGTCAGAAGTCCGCGGCAGTTATTTTCTTCAAACAACCTTACCTTCATTTGGGGGGTATATCCGTCCCGACGTGACAAATGTAGCAATCCCCAAAATAAGAAAGGTGACCGTGAACAAAATCCCTGCCATGAGTGCCATTTGCGTCGTTGTCCCGTTTTTCTCTCCTCTTTTTCTTTCGTTGCTCTTCTCCCAGGTCCTGCTCTCTCTCTCTCACACACACACACTCCCTCTCTCTCCCTCCCTCTGTCTTTCCCAGTGGAATATGGGTTTGAAGCGGACACGGGGAGAGAGACGCACCGAGCGCGCCACAGCCAGGAGGCGGGTCTACTGTGTCTGTTCTGACGCGGACCTCGTCAATCCATATAGGAAACGCAGTGGACAGAGGGGAAAGAGGGGGGTGAATAATCATTAAGCCCCCCGAACACTCTAAACAAGTCACTCTCTCATTTATTTATAGTGATTATAGTCAAAGACACGACGAGATGGTGATTGTGTTAGGAAGCATTTCTCCACCACACTTGCTATGCAGGTGCAGAGGTGAAGTAACACTCAGTGACATATGAATAAACTGCGGGGAAAATGTTCTATTACTCAACAGTGAAACCAGATGGCAAGTTTGTGTGTATAAATGTGTGTGTGTGTGTGTGTGTGTGTGTGTGTGTGTGTGAACGCACAATAGAACATTGAGTTTCTTTAGGAATTGAAGTCTCCTCCAACAACTGCTTCTTTCACTTTAAATAACAGAAACCGCGCATCGACTGTATATTACAACGCTTCAGTTTTTTTGTCTTGTGTGCTCCTCAGCGGCCACACTGTGCGGATCCTGCATGTTGTCTGTCTCCAGTCAAGCGTGGCGCTGTCCAAGGTGAGCCGCATCAGACCGAGGTCGCCACCTAGCGGAGATGTTCTGCCTTCAAAATTGGATTTAAGAACAATCATGAGCATGACCCCTCTAACATTACATGGTTCTGCACTTTGTGAAATTGACAATACCCGTTTTGTGATTGGTGGCGAGTTTGTTCCGGATTATTGTCACTTGCTATTATACCAATATTATCAAGGGTTTATGTGTATTTATGATCAACTGTGTTCACAGATCCATCCATCAGTGCAGAAGACACCAGGTTAGGCGTTATGGGGCTGCGAAGGTGAATGATATGCAGAAACTGATACTACTTAGGCAATTTTTCCTCAGATAAAGGCTGCATTGTTCGTGACTGAGAAAAGCCAGCTGTGTCCAGGTTTGGGGTTTTGCCCAGGGTGCTCTCACTCTTACATCCTCCTACACAGGTCGTCTATTGCTCCCACGAGGTGTGCCCATTGCAACAGCCAGCAGGCAACCTTTTAATGATCTGCACAGGAGATTGTCACTGTGTGGGCAGGTTAAGGCGTTCTGCATCACCACACACTGCAGCCAGTGACTAAAGATAGGTTTTCACATCCACAACCAGAAGCTTAATAAGAGTGTGTCTCCCTTAGTATGGCATGTTGCCCTTAAAGATTACAGAGACACTGATTCCGTTGAGATCCACTATGCTGAAGTGTCCTTGGGCAAGTCACTGGGTCCCTATCGGTTGTACTACTGCAGATTCTTTCTGATGGTGGGAAGTCACAACAGAATTCCATCATATAAATCAGAAAATCATCTATCTCACTGTTGTTACGTGAAGTTTGCCGTCTTTAAAATTTAAATGAAGCTGCATGCATTTTTAATTTAGGTGGCTTCATTTGGCTTCAAAAGCCTGTTTGTGAAGGTGCAGACTAAGAAGTTTGCCTAAACTCAGCAGGTGTCTGAATTTGGAATTTGTCTTTTGAATTTCTCATCTCATTACAGTGTCTGTATGTGAATGTGTCTTTGAGTAGGAATATGCTGCAGTCTGTAGACTCTAGCTTCCACATTTGGCAGATCCCGAGTGCCCCAGTTCCCATGCTTTTTTGGTAGCTGTCACACCAACCTCAGGCTTCCAAGACCTGGCTACAGTAAATTTATTTAAGCTCGTACAAGGAAACATCTTGGAGTTTTCTCATAGAGGTTATCCCACTGCAAATAGACCTACCTTTGTCTCTAATGCTATGACAGACACAGTGTGGCTTTGTTTTCCTCTCACCAATGCCACTCAAAAAAAGAGAAAGTAGCAACTTTAGAAACTTTAAGCTCAAACTAATGCAGCCCTATAATAAATCCTCTGTTCATGAAGGTGGTAACGTTCAAATAGTGGTGTTTAGAGAGGTGTTTATTCAATATGATCATTTAGAAATATATAGTTTATGCTGAGTGTAATGGGTCTGAGAGGAAAGAATGATGATTTGGCCTATACTGAGAGGTGTGTCACTATAAGTTATGTTCTTTTGTGCTAAGCTTCTTTACTGATATAATGATGCAGGCAACGCAGCTGGTCCTCTACCAAAATTGGTCACGTCACTCTTGAATATTGATTGTCCAAAACTACGTCCCATGATTAAAAAAAACACTTTTCCTGTTTTCCTCTGACAACAAGCTCACAACCTTAAAAAGCCAGAGGGAGACCAGGAGGGATACTTTTGACTGTTTTCAACCAGTCGAGGTAAAATTTTGTGGACCAACAATGACAGTGGTGGTCGGGACAGGGTGTGAGTGGGTGGGTTGTGTCTATTGTCTTGCTTTAGTTGTGTCAAAGTGTTTTTGATTGATTACACTTCCATCGTTTCCTTTATCTTCCTGTCAAACCAGTGGAGTGGTAGAGTGCCCCCCACATTCCCTCCCTCTACTAGCCCACTCCGCTTTCTCCAGATGGCATCTGCTGCCCACACATCTGCATTGTGTGCCAATCATGCACACAGACCCCAAATCCTTTGCCTGTGCAGACACATACACACACTCGCTCAAATTAAGTCACACAAACTTGTGATATACACCAATTTGCTGATATATCAGTATTAACTTCGTTAAATATTATCAGTTGTGCTTCTTCTCTAACATAGCGGATGTCCTAACATGTTGTGTCTGGATGTCGATCTAAAACAGCTTTTTCATCCTAGGAAAAAACTGTCATGGAAACACTTAAATAACATTAATCTCCATCTTATGTTTCCTGGCAATAAGGATGAATGATCTATCATTTATACTGTAAATGGCTGTCCTATACCTGCTATTCATTTTAAACATTTTGTTCCAACAAAGATCCAAGTGGGATCAAAATACTGTCTACCTCAATAAATAATACGTTGGTATGGCATGTATAAGCATTACTGTTTTAATCAGCACTCATTTCTTGCACCTACATGTAATGTGTATATAATTGCTTATTCTAGTTACTTAATAACGCATCATCATCATTATGCTGCTTAAGCATTGGTGCTCTTGATGAAAATAAAGCTACTATAAATTACATGATGCCGATAGTAACTTTCTTCTACTCCCATATCTTGAGTGTAAATGGTGTTGTTAGGTTTTTAAAGTAGGCTGTGTGAAGTAATCAGGGCAGAGGTTTTCAACTGAAAATCAACACAAATTATCAGCTACCAGCTTAATCAATCACATCTTCAGGATGTGTGCCACACATTTCTTGTCAACAAAGCAAAAAACCTCCAACCCCACTAACCTCTGTCATTTTCTCCCACCTCCCTCACTACAGTTCAGAGCATTGTTTAAAATAAAACCCCTTAAGTCCCTCCTGCTGGTCTAGCCCCCCCAGGCTACGGGCCCTGCCTACCGCCTTCGGATCCCCAGCTTCACGCGGTGTTCCTTGGGCCCACCATCGAGAAGACAGTCCCTGGAGGTCAGAGTGAGTGGGAGTCAGAGGAGACTAGAGCAGAAAGGGAAGAAGAGATCAAAGGAGCAGCAGGAGAGCTGCTCTGAACCAGAACGTCAGAAATGAGGTGAAATCCACTGCACTAGAAATATTGCTTTTTTTCTTTTATCTTTTTTATCTTTGCCTATAATCATCCACATCTCCAGAGGCCATTGTTTTCAATTAAATCTCCCATTAATTATTCCAGGTCATTTTAAGTCAAGAAATGATGTCAGTTGTTGATGGTAATCTGTCACAGAGGTTACTGCTGGAGTCCCTGTTAATTTCACGTCTAAATGTTTTGCTATCTCCTCTCCAATGCATATTTTCTACAGTATTTCATAACTGTAGCACTCATAATGCCTGTTAAGTGTTTATGTTTTATCTCCTCAGGACAACCTTTGGAAATGTGTACAAAACATAAAATCTTACTTGCATCATGTCTGTGTTTATCTTCCGAGCTACTGCTTGACCAGTCACTTTCCTTTTCTATTTACATTCACATTTACATTTAAATTTAAGGCATTTGGAAGATACTGTCGCCCAGAATGATTTACAAACCTGCTCAGGATTCATGATTGAGACAACACCACCACTTTGACTGAAGGTAGACATTCAGTGGCAAATCATTCAAATTTGCATTCTCCGTGGTGTTTGGAGTTGACGTGATAAAAGTGTGTCTCCATTTTTTGTACTGTGTGCTGCAGTTCCAGTCCAAAGCTTCTTCCAGTGACATTTCTGAACAAACTGATGTAGGCATGGCTGTCTGAGCAGGTGACCTATAATTGACAGGCTGCTAACT
>JAUBNQ010000005.1:8196978-8208110 GCA_032353495.1 Ctenopoma kingsleyae | reverse complement strand
GTGTGTGTGTAATCTGCTGCATAGTCCTGCAGTCGCTCGTTATACAACAGTGAGGAAGCCCTGCATTAAGCCACTTCAGCCACACTGAATCCACTCAGAGCTAAAAGCAGGTGGGCTTCTATCCATCCCACCACTATATGTACGGATATACCTTTGGAGTGGAGTCCCCTGTGTCCCCATTGCAACCTAAGCTCTGCAATAAAGTCCCTCTCCTCCTCTCCAGTTCCCCCTCAAAGGTTGCAGGTAAATAGGGTAATCTCCTGGCCCATCTCCCCCTCTCTCTGGATGGATGAAACTCAAGCCCCCCCATTGCACCGTTTAGACTTCCATCCTGCCCACTCCCAACAAGGCCCACCTATTTCTCTCTCTCTTTCTCTCTCCTTCTCTCACTCTCCCTCTCCTCCTATCTAATCACAATCCATTAGCCGCCCCATTAAAATTCTTTTGTCCAATTTGGGAGGAATGCTACCCTCGTGGAAAAACAGAGTGAAGCCACAATAGGGCCTTTTCAAATCGTGCTCGACTTTTATTACTGAAAGTCGCTGAGGAGTGCCACCCACCTCTAAGCACTACTATGCCTTCCAGCAGTGCTCTGTGTTTGTGTGTGTGTGTGTACCTCTATGTATTACAGTGAATGAGCATATTTGTTTTGGTCTGATATGTATCCATTGATACAAAATGAAATCTACCTTGGCTGCATCATAAATCATTCACTCTCTTCAATGTACGGGGAATTCTATTTAGTAAATATAGTAAATTCAAAATAATCACTGGGCAGTATGTTACATGAAGCATATAATAGAAGTGCTTGATTACTGACTATTGCTTGCTGGTTATAATGTTTCCTTGTGTGGGATAATGTGACACACTCATTAACAGACAATTGCCACTTTTCAACAAAATATTACCAGTTCAGGAACAACACCAGCATTTCCAGTCGTCCTGAAAAACTGCAAACCAATTTGAACCCAATTACAATTAAACAAGTACACAGAGTAACTGTGTTGTTTTTTATATTTCTTGTTGTACAATGTAGATGTTTGAATGGAAGTAATGGATAGTGTCTACGTTGTGAATTAATTCTATACACAAGTTGTAGCAGCTCTGATGCTTGCGACTGACCAGTCGGACTGCAAACCCCAACACAATAATTTTTCATCCATCTGAAAGCACTATTCCCAGACCAGAAAATATTTTGGCACTATAGGAACTATGACAGAGGGACTAAAGGATTGTGAGTTCCTAAAATGGTTCATGGGCTCCTTGAAAGATTTCTGTGTTGTAAGCAGGCTAAATGAAGAAAATGACTTCAGACTTCAGATGGAAAAAGTAAACATTTAGCCACTATTGACAGTTATGTCTGAGTATTTTTAGGAATCACAGGGCCTTTTTAAAGACTCACTAGTTTCACAGCAGGAACCTAGGTGTAGTTTTGGTTCCTGGGTCATAGTTACTGCCTAAAAAGGCTTCCTGCTCTTGAAGTAGCCAATAGAAATTGGGATGTATAGGGCTATACAAAAAGTACAACATTAACTTAAAATTTAGACAAGCAGAGCTTCTCAATATGTTAGTATGCAATTTCTTAATAATGTTGAGGGTTCAACTCTATGGCAGGTAAAAAGAACAAGTTAGTTTCTGGGACTATTAAAAAAGGACATATTATTGATCAGAATCAGTGTATACATTGCAACCTTACATGGTGTCTACATTTTAGTGTCATAGACCCGACATCCAAAACCATGCTGCACAAAATCAGTCTTCACTATGCCCCATAACAAGTATCTGTCTGAACTCTAGTCTCTTATTTCATCCTGAGTTATGCCATCAAACACTGCAGTGAATCGATTTTATGGCTTAGTGAGCGTCACTGCTATGACTGCTTCTACAGTGTAACATCCCCCTGTTGTTTGTGCTTGTATTAATAACTTGTGGTCATGTTCACATCCATCTATGAGTAACAAATCAGGTCTAGTGGGTGCCGAGATTAGCCCAGCAGAACGTGGGAAACCCTTTAAAAGAATGGGCTGCAAAAAGTATGCACTGATGCTTGACTGGCACACACACTTACATACTCAGGCTTATCTGTCAGCATTCTGGGACACAGCCTGCAGACGACAGACCTGCAATGTGACAGGCAAAGACATGCTGATAACAGATAGGACTGACCATTTGACAGATGGCATATGTGTGTGTGTGTGTGTGTGTGTGTGTGTGTGTGTGCAGACAGAGCAGATGATGAATTTTACTGAGGATAAACAGTGAAAAATGAAGAATGCTCTTGAATATTTACATGTATATTCATATGTGTTTAAATGTGTGTGTATGTGTATGCATTCATGTCATTTTCTACTGCTCAAGCGGGTAGGCTTCCATTACACTTTCTACACAGTAATTACTAAAATGAGGCCAGCACTCATAGGAGGGGGCTTTCCATTATCACTTATCTAATATCTAACAAAAGGATAAATGTGTGCACGCATGTGTTTGTGTGTGAAAACCTACCATAACTGTTGTGAATGGTGTATTTTATATAACTAAAATTCAGCATGCTATGGGTGTGTTGGTAGTTGTCCATTAACATAAGACTTAAAAATACATTATAATGAGTAAGTATTAATAGGGTTAGGAAGTGTGTGTGTGCGCGTGTGTGTGTGTGTGCCTTCGTGAGCATGAGTAGGTGCAAAATTGCAGTTTGAATAACCACAATGTAAATGTGAGTGGGTGGGAAGGGTGAAAAAAGGGAAGAAGAGAGGCTGACACTGAGATAAAGTCTCAGCATTTTTGTGTGTGTGTGTGTTTCTATGTGTATCCAATATACATTAGACCTAGATGTAATCCAGAGCAGGAAGCAAGGAAGGGCGTTACAGTAGGCGTTAAAGCTCCACTGCTTCCCTGAAACACTGTCTATGACTGTTTCACTCAGTGCCCACTAATATGGAGCCCCTATTGGGTTTCAGCACTGTGGCCTGCGGAGCACCACCAACCATCATCACCAGTGCAGAAACCAATCAACCATACACTCAAGGTCGCTCTACACTGAGACACAGCGAATAAATGAATCATTTTGTTTATAAAAATGCAAGGTTGTGTGCATCAGAGCAGAAATAGCTAAATAATAGAGCAATGTTTCTGCAAAGTGACAGCCCTGTTGAAGAAATAGCCCTATGAAAAACATGTTGAGACACAGGCACATGAGGCTTCAATGCATATGTTAATTTCTAAAATATAATATATGTGTCTTCACTGACTTAAATAATTACAACAAGTTTCACAGCAGATGTTAGAGATCAGAGTTTGAGCTTCATATGTTTTCCTATGACATTATCACAATTGTGCCCACGTTTCACAATATTGAAATTGCATGACATGTTTTTTCCCCCATGCGCACAGTATTGCTGAACAGCCCAAAAGAAGACAATGTGATACATCACAATATGTCAAGGACTTCCTGTAACACAACCATGGTATAGTAAGACACACTCATTTACTTCCTATACTGACGACCACGACACAGGAACCCAGCTGTCTCTTCAAAGAACAAGACACGTCAACACAAGTTCTCTGGCGAGCCTGTCTGACAAAGTCTGGCCCATTGGGCAACTACTTGTCAACAAGATCTCAGTGTTTTATCACTTCTCCTCCCTTTCCCAGACCTCCAATCCCCTCTTCATTTGCTGATAACAACAGCAGTGCAGTGACTTTGTATGGTGGTGTGGAGGTGAGAGAAGGCCTGCTGGTCCATAGTGCTACTTTTCACTCTCTTTGACAATCCTACTCACTTTAGAGGAGCAGTGTCACCTGCGCCATAGTCACCCTGTGCTCTAGTTAGCCTCTCCCAGGGTGTTAAGCCAAATACTTCACTTGGAGGATGCTTATTGAGCAAAATCAGGCTAAAACTGACTTAAGAGCAACTCTTTCTCAACTTCACTGAACCATTGTTACATCAGTGTGCATCTTTATTCTGATCATTATTTGACTTTTTAGCCATGCTTGAAGCAGGACCTCAGGCAAGATAATTTTGTTCATCCATCTACTTGATGACTCTCCGTCATCTCTCTCCGCCTAAAGCATTACTCTACTTAACTACAGACTCACATAACCACTAGGTTAGACTGCATTCAGATCAACCTGAGTCCTACATGAAAAATACAGCATTTCATTAATTTTATTCAAGGCTGTCAAGCACCTGGAATGGCAACACAAAGAGCTCTGGAAAAGCAATGCAGGCTCTTCCAGCAAGACAGGCGCTGAGCCTTGGCAGCATAGCCAACTCCATGCACACATACATTCCTCCTAGAGTTCACGTTTAGCTCAATTAAAATTCAATTAAAATATTACAAAGTAGGGTATGATGTGGTAATTCTGGTGGATTTCATATCATTTGTAGCATTTCACATTCTCCTGTTGTTAGTTAATGGGTTGCGTCACATGAGGCTCACGGCCAAACTAAAGGTAAAGCAGACACAAGGGTGTTTATTGGAGGGTGAATGGGGCAGTGGTGGGTTTACAGAAGCTCCTGAATATCAGTGAGGACTAACAGCTTGATAACAAGTCAAGCACTGGAGCTGGTGTGATAGCAGAGGCAGGGGGTATTTTGTTGACTAAGTACCCAGCTGATGTGAGACTGTTTCTGGGGTAAAGTTGTTTGGATGAGGGCCCAGTACCATCCACCCCTAGAAGCTGCACCATAGGCAGATTTAAAAACAGACTTCACTTTCCTGTAAAAAACATAATATGTACTCTCTGTATAATCTCACTAAATGAGTGTCATATCTGACTAAAGTGTTGTAGGAACAATGATGCATGTATTCTTTCTCCTCTGGTAAACGAAAAAACCTTTTCTTTGTTGCTTCAATGACCCAGTTTCCCCAGAGGGATCATTAAGTCTTAGACTGAGTCATCTATAGTTGTATTAAAAGTATAATGTACAGCTCATTCATTTCCAAAGAAAATACACAATGTTACATCTTTTTGATACAAAAACAAGTATGAATTATGTCTTTCTTATTTAAAGGAAAGTCACATGCAAAGTTACAATAACCTGACAATAACCTACTACCAAGTCTTTAGTTTAGTCTTTGCTTCTTTACTTTCTCTTTATTCATGTGTTTGTCAGTTGAGAGCCCATCATTTTAGGATGGTGTCCTCACTGTGATGTCAATACTCTTATGCAGGGTGGCTCAGAGATGGCAGGATGTGGGTTGAATACACACACACACACACACACACACACACACACACACACAGAGGAACATGGTTCCTTGTAAATATTTGCTTCTTATGTTTATTTGACTATGTGACCTCAGTCAAAACGCATGCAAATGTTGAAGATATGCAAGACAAGACATGATTTCCCTTTGTTTGTTGTGCACGTGACACTCTGTTTAAAGATGCATAAACCTTGTCCACTGACATCCTGACAATGACAAAAGAAAAATGATTTACTACAATTATTATATACAGCTTATAAGGAATAGTTTCTTGGTGAGTGCATTTCACCTTTATTGATGGTCCATTGTTCAACATTTGTTGGGAAACACACTTGTTTTTGATGAGAGTCAGATGAGAAAATTGGTACCATTCTCATGTTTGTATGGAAAATATGTATCTACAGGCACTGGCTGTTAGTATAAGGAATTAAACCAGAGGGAACTGGCTGGAAAAATTAAATATGTGCTGAAATATTTCTTGGACATAAACCTTGTCATGGGCTAGATACCAGGAATTTACTGGATCTGGACAAGAAATTGTCAAAAACAAAACCTTTAAATCTTCCTAAAAAAAAGTAGAGCTTCATAAAAATGACTTTCTGAGATTCAGAGTTTATATTTGTACATAGAAATGACCTCTTCCATATATTTACCCCTGCTTCTCTCCTTTGCTTTATAATAGCACAGCAAAATCACAAGCACATTAGTTAGATTATTTTTGTCAGCAGTCAGAAATTTTACAACAAGCTTTGAACAAGTGCTCTTCAGGTGCTCATGAAAAAATACATTTTTAACATTTCCATTTCCATGGAAACTAAGCAAGCACATACTGCTAGTGATCATGTTTATAATTTAAATCTCCAGAAATCTATAGCAATAAATGGACCTTGAGTTGAGTTTGTTTTGTCCACGGTCTTGAAAAGTGTTTTACTTTTGCGCTGCATGGACTTGTTACATGAAGCTTTTAAATAAATAAACCCAAAAAGGATCTGGAACTGGGTATTTTTCCCTCAAAGAACCAAAAAATGTTTTCATGCATTTATCACACAAACGTTTCAGCCAAGGACTGGAAGTAAGTGTTTGCAGCCAAGCATTGGAAGTATGAACAAGGTATATCCAGGGCTCCTTCACATTGAGTCACATATGAAGCATAAGCCAGGGCCTTAGGCAGGGGATTTTCAAATCAGGGTTTGTTATTGCAGGAGGCCAGGAAGGCGAGCAGATGCTTCACTCGTTCAGTCATGCATGTCACGCCCTGGACTGCTCACTGGCTGCCGAGTTGAGTTTAACTCTCTAGTGCCACCTCCTTTACTGGACCACACTTTCCTAGACTGTGTGTGTGTGTGTGTGTTGTAGAAAAGATACATCTGGCGTCACATGCTAATCTAAGCCAGGTGGTGGAAGAGCCCATCACTTTTGTCATGAATGTGGCAACAAAGTGTCAGGCACCTCACACCCCACACTGACCCCAGAGTAAGCAGGAAGTGTTTGCATGGATCTCTTTTTGAGTGTTTGTGTGTGAAACTGAAAATTTAAGGTTCGTGTTGTTGTTCAACCTGAATCTCTGAATGTGTGAAAGAGCCAGGACCTACATTAGTAATGGATACCTTTGTACGTATGTGTGCATGTGTGTGTTGTGTGAGTGTCTGTCCTTGATCTCCCTGTCCACAGAAGCCCACCTGTGGCACACTGGGATGATCAGGATTCTGGCGGAGTGTCAGCGTGTGTCAGAGGGCTGTTTACCTACCATGACGGATGGGAGTGGGGTCACCAGAGAGGCAAGCATTTCATCTGATGCCACCTTTGACCAGTACAGCACACACACACACACTCTCCATCACTCTGTGTCTGCACTGCCTCTGTGTGTATAGGTTTTAATTTACCTCTGTGTAAGTGTTATTAACGTATTTGTTATCTTTTCCGCTTGGTCATTGATTATGTCTTCATCTTTCTCCATTTAATGATTAGTCTACAAGACTGATGGTTATTCTTATGTTTTTGTTTTTTTGTCAAGGTAATATTACTTTTGCCTCAACACTAACTTTAAAAGTAGAATTTGTCAATACACCAAAACTTGACTACAAATATCATTTTTCTCCTTGGCTGTTTCTTACAAAAATCTGAATATATTGTAAAGATAATGGTTGTATTTAAATATGAAAATTTGTTTTATTGCTTGGGATATCTGAAATAAAGTGTTGTTAAACATTTTTAAGTGAAATGTTGTTGGAGAGACTATGGAGGAGAAGAGATGTATTAGAGCATACGTGTCTGCACTTTCTGGTTTCCCGTTCTGTGTGGAAGCTTAGGTAGCATTTAATTGTTTTTGTGAAACTGACAGGGTAATCGTATGTCATGCGTTCTGTTTGTACCTTACAAATCTTTGTGTGGCTACATGTTGATGTTACATTTTCTTATTCCAGTCTACACTTTGCAAAAAGCTGGTCCAAATAGCAATTATGATCATTCTTTATTTTAAAAACGCCTTATTATATAAGGACCATGAATGTAAGATTTGTGTGTTGGTTCTACACTGGGAAAGTCTCATAACTGTCTCTTAATCTTGATTGGTGGACACATCCTTCCTTTTTCCAGTGTTCCCATCTGTGGGAAAAGTCCCTAATCATGTGATGAAGTTTCCCACAAAATATCCCTGTGCTCATTATTGGCAGCTAGGTGTTGGTATACAACAAAAACACTGAGCAGGCTCATCATTTTACATCTCTGTCATTGTCCACATTGTTTTACCAACAGCAACCTAACAATGTTGACTCGACACAGGAAATGAAAAGTCACAGGTCGGGAATACGCTTTCGTATGAAATGTCTTTAAACCATCTATTGTGCTTCTTCCGAGACTGACACATATTTTTGTCTTCTCCAAGAAGTTGTATTAATTTAAGAGGTTTTAAAAATATAAAATATCTGATTATTTTCTTCACTGTGCAATATGTGGCAGCATTAAGGAAACAACAATATACAGCAATATTGTGCTGTCCTCTTTATAATATTCTGTTATTTTAGAATATCTGTTTTCCAGTTCACTCATGTGGTGCACAGTGTTTTGATTTTGTGTTGGAACAGGTATATGCATCAGTGACACTCAAGAAGAGGTGCAATACATACATTTGCATATATTCTGCACTACATGTATATTATTTGCAAGAAAGCTTTCTGACAGTATGAGAAGAATGAAAACACTCTAGGTGTTTTTCCTCTCCACTACACCACTGATTACCATGCAACTCAACATTAATACACATGCAGGCACTCTAATTTAGTGTAATGGTCTTCAGTTCACAGTCCCAGCAAGATCCCACAGACTTAATGCTGAGAGGTAAAAGGCTCTATGGGCATCTGGCCTTTGAGACAATAGAGTAATTAAAGGGGATCTCTGCCAGCTGCAGACACACGTATATACATTTAAAACCCACTACAGTAACTTGCCACAGA
This sequence comes from Ctenopoma kingsleyae, assembly GCA_032353495.1. Taxonomy (NCBI): domain Eukaryota; kingdom Metazoa; phylum Chordata; class Actinopteri; order Anabantiformes; family Anabantidae; genus Ctenopoma; species Ctenopoma kingsleyae. The sequence goes on along the minus strand of JAUBNQ010000005.1, from coordinate 8,199,448 downwards.
AACAGAACTGTGTTTAGTGGCTGCTGAGTTTCTACATACAAATAATTCCAGTAAGTCATCGAACATAAAAAAAAAACACATATTAAAAAGTATATAGCTCATAATTTCTAAAATTCTCTTAGATGTTAGTGTAACATAAAACAGACAGAGAAAGGGAGACGTGATATTTTAACATATAACTACAGACTCAGGACCATTAAAGACAGATTGTGTAGCTATGTGGGTAGATGTCTATATGCGGATAGTTTATATATAATACATTACATCTATAACCACTTAATGATCAGTTAAGTACTGAATTTCCACTGATTCTTTGAAAAGAAATAGATGAAAGTAAGCAATATATACTGTAGGTCTCTTGCTTTCACGAATCAGTAGGCAAACTCTAAATTAATCTTTCCTATTGAATTCATATTGTAGATTTCTCAACACAAGGTATAATACTTCTACCTTTTTATAACTTTATCTGTTATTTTATTCTTTATTTGTTAGCAATTTGAAATATTGAATGAATGAAAGAGGGGGAATTCAGACAAAGGACTGGCTTACAAGAGTCAACTGCCCTCTTCCAGTTTCTTTATCTTTGTAAAATGTAATTTCCAGTCATGTTCTGGTGTGTACAGCAGAGGTTCCTCTGTACTGGAGTCAGTATCCAGCAGTATCCAGCAAAAACTGTCAAAGTCCCTGCAGCACCGTGACTCACTTTTGGTTGGCATGGTGGACAGTGAAAGCACAAATACTCTGGGCTGCACGACTGCAACATCCTACCTAGCAGAAGTGCTGTGGTGGCTGCTAGCCAGGCAGCAGCAGCACAATGAGACTCTGCTTCTGTCTTAGCTGCTCTACCTCAGTACTGCTTTGACTGTGATAACATGTTGTAAAAAGTTGAGCAACCCCTTATGTTGACTTTTTTTTGACTGTTTAGGTGATAACTTGTTCAGAAATTCAGCAGAGTAAGCCGTAGTGACCCCTCAGGTGGAGAGAAGAAAGCAAAACTTATTTTAAAGCAATTATGCATGTAGTTTTAGCATGCATTTTAATATTTCTTACAACATATATAAGTAAGCATTAAATACACTTATGTGACTTATTTAAGTATGTATTGTATGTTGTAATAAAATATAAGTTTGTTGTATACTTGTATTTTCTTTCCATCTTCATACTTTACCTTTTACATACCACTGCACAACACATAAGAGAGATGGTTACTGATTTCAGATTTTCCTAACCTCTTGTCCTCGTAAGGGTCACGAGAGTGCTGGAGCCTAGCCCAGCTGTCATCGGGCGAGAGGCAGGCTACACCCTGGACAGGTTGCCAGTCCATCGCAGGGCTAGATTTGAAACACAAATTTGTTATTTTTATAGTTTTGCAGACTATTGGTTTACCCACGATAATGGATCTATGATAATGAAAATAATCATTAGATACAGCCTCTCATAACATACCCAAAAATTAACTCCACCTCAACATTTTCTTTAACATCAGAAGCCCTAGATCTCAATTTATGGAAATTACAAACTTGAAAGACTAAAATCAGAGCATGCAAGATTAAATGAAGGTGAGGATGATTTAAATGTTGAGTGATGACCAGCAAGATTGCAGCAAAGCAGGATGAACAACAGGGAAGCAAAATGTGTGCCTCAATAATATCAACAACCTTCAAAGACCAGCTAATTGCAATAAATGTGTTGGAGTATGTGTTGCCTTACACACAGTCAGCGTGACTCCAGTTCTTACAAAGACGTCCAGAAACCATTCCCCCACCTGCCATAATCTTTTTGAGTATACAAATTGAAATATTAGCAGATGAAAGAAAGAAAGAAAGAAAGAAAGAAAGAAAGAAAGAAAGAAAGAAAGAAAGAAAGAAAGAAAGAACTAATAGTGAACAATTCTCAGATGTGTGCATTATAAAGAAATCATCACTTCATTTGCAGCAGCACTGTCAAACCTCTCGTCTGCTAATAAGGGCTTTGGTGCTGATGGGCAAACAGATATGACAGCCTCTTTGTGTCTTTAAACTGCCTCCCAAACAAATCCGACCGACTCTCTGTGAAATCCATTCATGGAGCCATTAACGTAATTGTGTCGTATGACATGTATGAAATCAACAACAATGCAGCACTGCCTTAGCCCTTTTACAAAGTGATGGACTGACAAACTGATTGAGGAAGGAGACGGAGAGACAGGAATGCAGGGGAAAAGGAGACAGCTGCGATGACAGAGGTTCGTCTTAAATGAAGGCAGGTGGGTTATATACACAAAAGGAAGGTTCTGCAGCCTGTTTTCAGTTTGAGTTATTTTACAATAAAATGACAAAAGAAATGTATAATTTAAAAAAAAATAAAACTAAGGTTCGACCACCACATCAGTGACACAGTGACGCTTTGAGCCAAATGCTATGTAAATGTGAACATCATAGTGACAAAGCTAACATTCTAATGTTAATGCACCACTGCTACTTTTGCAGTG
>JAUBNQ010000005.1:8182255-8194178 GCA_032353495.1 Ctenopoma kingsleyae | reverse complement strand
TGTGTGTGTGTGCTAGGCAGCGTGTAGCACCCAACATCACGCAGAGGCTAATCAGTCTTAATTGGTTCAGTCTGATTATTATTTATTATCATTTCCTCCACAGCCTTTATTCAGTAAGCCCCTGGATACACACATACCAAACAGCTCGTAATTACTAATGCATGATGACAAAACGGCGGGGTCATCCAGGGTGTGTGAGAGAGGGGAAAAATAAACAAAGACACAGGGAAGAAAGTGAGTCTATGCCTATTTATCAACTAGTTTCTTCTAAATTACACTCCAAGTTCTTCATCCATGTCCTTTCCTCAGTAAAGGATGCTGCGTTCAACTGTCTCTCCAAATGTCAGCAAATTAAGATTTAAACAAAACAAACCTATGAAACCAGATCTACTGTATCTGCAACAGTCCTTACCACACTTATCTATGTTTGTGGTCTAATTCTAATTTATGACTCACTATAATTTTCCTATTGAGTTTGTGGTTTTGCAATACCACAAATACAGACATCTTTCAACTTTCAAATCTGTCCAGATGCTGTAAACTATCAGAAATGGAGAAAGTGGCTTGCTACAAAAAAGCACTAAGAAACAGAATGTGAGTGATCTTGTTCACTTGTATTTCCCAGTAGATTCTCTCGCTCTCTTACAATATCAGAACATTTTCCATAACTCCGTCCAAATCTTAATTACTTGCAAAGGTACAGTCCTGGTGGCACATCGTTTTACACCGTCAATCATCAGGATTGACTGGCTTATTTGGCATGGATTCAATTTACAGTATTCTTATCCACAGGCATTTTAGCTTCTTGGTGTATCATCCTACAGTGGTGCCTAATGTGAATCTAAAAACTGGCAATGTATTGAAGCAAAGTGTTACTTAGTGGATCATAAGGTTCTTCAAAAACACACCATGGTATGAAAATGCAAATGTCATAGAAGCAATGTAAGATTGTCTTAGATGTCCTAGTAAGAGTTCTGCAACATTTTTAACAAGACATGAGCTATTTAGATCTAGATATATTTATTATTTAATTATCATCTTTTATACACAAAGTAAAATTAAATCTGTTTCATAAACTAAGAAAATGGTTTGTGTAGTGATTTTGCCCCCCAGTACAACATAGTTTCCCCACCTCCTCAGTTCAACCAGATACTGCTGATGACAGAGCCTTTGCAGTTAAAGCCCAATCCAGGGGGGTCGTGATCTTTCAGGTTCACCCATGGGTGGTTTAGGGACACCTGCCGCTCTGTCATTAAATGTCCCCCTACCACAGAACACATACACACAATCTTTTTACCCCACTGAAAGGGGTTCCAGGCAGTTGGGTCGACAGGCCTGCCGGGGTGTAGGAGTGGAAGAAGGAGGGGGATGTTGATTGAGCTTGTGCGTGGGTGTATGTTCCCACCCAGGTCCCCTGCAGCTAAAAGTACATAGGACAATTCTTTACAGTTCCCCAGTGCACATGTACACAAAAAGCCACATGGACACAGACACAGTTGTGTCCTACCCTAAAGGTATCCTTATATTCTCTTGAAGATGGGTGTTAAACTGCCTATTGATTTGTTCTTGCTTCTCCTTCAGTGCACATCTTAATTTAGCTGCTCTGTTTGTGTGCGTGCATTCCTTTCATTCAAAGAGATAAGAGTGGCCTCCAGACATTCTTGATGGGCCCCTGCTTTGCTCTTCTTTATCCTAACTTAAAATCCATCTATCCCTTTACTTCTGCATCACACTCAGTCTTTTGTCTCTTCTCTCCAGGCTCCAACACACACAGTGACTGCAATTCTTGTCATTTTTTTTTACCAGACTCTTTTGTTCTCTCTTTTTCTTAGTTTCTTCATCAGTTCACACTACATTACAGTTACCTTGATCCTTTGGCCCTGCATAAACACCATTTATCAAGTCAGGCTGATGTTTGCACCTCTAATTCAAACAGGAAAGTCAGACTCAGGCTGAAAAATGGCATTCCTTATGAGAGCGAGAGGAGTGTGTCTGTGCGTGTGTTTGTGTATGTGTGTGTTAGGGGGGCATGTTGTGGCTGTTATGTCATGATCCCATCAACCTCCCAGGCTCTCCCATTCTGACCTGTGACTTAAAACACTCACAAACTCAGGAAGTCACACTTGCACACATCCATGAAATCTCACAGTGTAATACACATAAACCATCACACTTTCTTTTACACCTATACACACACGCACACACATTTAGACATGTGCATTGATCCACTCCCACACAAAGTGTTCAGGTGCAGAGTCTCCCACTGATAAAGGCCCAGCAAGTCACAAGGAGTCTTGATAGACCTGCTGGTTCTGTCTAATAGATGTGTGTGTTAACATAGGAAGCAACACGGCTGTACACCTAAACATTTACACTTCTGACAACGGAGGAGAGATTGATCGCTCCTGTTCTGTCTGCACTCTGCACTTCTTATCACAGAGAGTTAATTAGAGATTGACAGGTCAAATCTGAAAGGTGACATCACAGCCCTGGCTGGAGTAAATCATTGAAATGGTACTGAAATGCATTTCATCAGAAAGATAAATTATAGTGCAGACAATCTACTAATTTAACTTAAATATACACATGTAAAGTCAGGGGAAACATAAAATTAAAGTAAATTATGACATCTTTTAATTAGATTAGATTTGAAATCTATTCGATTTCATGCAGATTTTCATTATCTTCATGACAAAAAATAATAGTAAAATAAGCAAAATGGTGGTTAGAGAGTGGTTAAAGCTACACTAATGAATAATAATATATTAACAATGCAACAAATGACTGTGTATCATATGATAGGTGCTGCACAGATTGACAAAGCACACAAAAGGTTTGCTTCTATATACAAATCATATATGCATAATAAAAAGTATATGGTATTTCATTCCATTTACTGTAACATAAAACACATGAATTGTCAAATATGTGCACAGAAAGAAAATGCACAAATATTGTGTGAAGTAGTCCCATTCAGACCAGCATCACCTTGTCGTCGGTTGAGGGAAAGGTTTTTAAATGATTATTATTAGTTCTGCTCATAATGATTAACCTACTAACAACTCTGCTGTTCTCCTCAACTCGGTGCTTCTTTTTGTAGTTGCAGCCTGCTTCTTCACAGCTCTCTTCAGTCATTTCCAACTGCAGCACGTAAATATTTTTTTTTGTCAAATAAAGCTCTGAAAAACCCATTGCACAGTGCATAACTAACACAAAAGGGCAGGTAGAGAACGTTAGTGACTAGCTTGCAAACACAGAGTAGCATTTAGCAGCTAAAAAACAGATATTTAGAGGAGTTGCAGACCAAAACACAGGTAAAAGATCATCATCATTTCCAGATGAATTCTAAAGTTTTCTCTGTTTCTGTTTGATGTGTAAACAACAATTTACTAACATGCATAACAACTTTATAAGGCAATAAGTGTTATTTTCCACCACATATTCCATTTCCCCAAGAGACCAAAAAATCCATTAATGCTTCTTGGGTTAGTATTTTTACCCAAGTGGCCAAACAAAGGCTTAACCAAACCTATTTTATATAAGAGAAAAAGTTAAATTATAACCCCAGTGGAAGCCTGTGCATAATAATGAAAGAAAAATTCCATTGTGCTTGCATTCAGGTTTACTTCCAAATAAAATGGTTTAGGTAGTCTACCATCTTTAAAACTCCATCAGAAACTTTTTGAGTTCTCTAGTTACACAAACAATGACCAAAATCTATTAAAGTAAGACCCAAGAAGTATAAAAGAAAATAGCAAGAACACACAACAAATGAAATTAAATGGATTGGATGTATGGATTAGAGCAGACATTGTGTATTTCAAACAGAGCCACTTCTTTTAACTCCACTGGGTTGCCAGGTCTGATCTGGGTCTATGAGTAGTCATTTATTGTTTTGACACTGGCACTCATATTAGTGGTTTGGTAACACTTTTGCATTAACATATCAGCTGACAGCACTGAGGGGTGAGGGGTCACCTGTTGCAGAAAGGGGATACCTGCAGGACTGGGTCAGGAGAGGTAAAGAGGTGAGAGGTGACCAGTGTGGTTTTGGAGGAGGATAGCTGTCATTAGATAAATTCATTTTCCCTTGGTTTTATGAGCTACATTTGTCTCAGTGTTGTGGTGTGAAAGGAGAAATCTCAGACCACCCTTCCTCACCAGACCTAATTTCCTGATTTACCACCAAGCATCACTTACTGGTCCAGTGGGTGTGTGCGGGAGAGAAAAACAGCTCAAGTTGACGATGTGCGTTGGTGTTTTTCAACACGACATTCCAGTTTGTTTTTCACAGTTGAGACAGAGAAATGTCTGGAATATTTGTGATGGAAGCAAAATAATGGAAAAATGTTTTCTAACCACAAGTCACTAATCATGCTGTAGTTTAACAACAGCTCACACACAAACATAATGTAGGTACTGAAAGAAGAGAATGAATAACAGCAGGAGACTGTAATCTTTCCTTAAGTCGTTTCTGATTTTGTGACTTTACTCTAAGCCTATACCATGCCAACCTGCACCTGTGATTCTGCAGCTGTTGGCTGATGAGCTGACTGATAAGTAATTTTTTTTCTGCATCTCATTCTTCTTTGATTAGAAAAGCCAACTGTGTATCGTTGCACCTTTAGGCCCTAAATCCCTTGCTCTGTCACCCTTTCACCTCTGTCTCCCATGGGACTCAAGCCTGCTCTAACCAACTGTTCGGCAGAGTCTGAGGCCAAGACAGCTATTTAATTGACCCTTATGTGAATGAATAGGGGAAAAGAGGAAAGCATTGCTCTGGTCGTCAATAATTAGGGCGGCCTCTGTATTATCGGCCATTGATTATGTGCGAGTCATTATCTCAGGCCAAAGCCAGCTCTTGTTCTGCTTGCGTTAACCCATTGCCCCACGACTGAATGATAAATTACCAATCAATAGCGAACAGTTTGATAAATCTGCCAACACTGAATCTGGATTTTATTCCCTAATTGCTCTTGATGTAGTAAATCTAATTTGTATATATAGGCTCTTTTTTGCATCCAGCAGGTAGTGTTTCACTTCTATCTTGGCAAGACTGTGTATGAACGGCTGTAAAACACTGCTCCAGCTGTAATGTTTATAAATAAATAATTAGCAAAGCACTGTCAGGAAGAGCAGAGTAAATGGCTGTAATATTTATGATGCTGGTAAAAACATGTGAAATATCACCATGACGACATGTGAGCAGCCTATTCATTTGGTTAAGTGATCAGTGAGTTGAAGATGAAATAGTGTGGCAGTGGGTGGGATCCTGCCAGAGGCCCACGCTGCCCCCTGGCTTACCCACAATTCTTGTAGCTGATTAAGACACCCCATCCTCCTTCATTACATTAGCTCGTGAACTATTGGGCCAATTATAAAAATTAAAATCATAAAAGCACACGCAGCCATTCTTCTTCTTAAGGTTTGAGCAAAATTATGTTGACCACCGGCGCAAATATCCTCATTAATGCCTGATAACATTACGTTTCTGGATGCATCCTCTGAAACAGTTCATGTGACACTACCGTTCCCTCCATGCCCTCCTCTCCTCAAGGAGAGCCTGGCCCCAAGCATGTAAATGTAATTATCCAAATGACTGAGGTAACCTTTAACATTGGCATAATCATATTCTGGGTGTCCCATTTGTACAATTTGCAGCTGGTAATTACATATTTAAATTCTGCTTGCCCTTGGATGCATAAAGCAACAGATAGAGACATTTGCTTCACGTGTGTAGGTGTTTCAAGGGGAAACGGGAAATTGTAAAAGCTTCATCCAAAGCATCCTTCCCAGCAGGGACAAACATACACTCCAATCCTTTCTCCTGTGGGTATGCTCCAAAGAGAATAATTTCAATCTTTTATTCATGCTGTTAATGTAACCCTTTGGGTGGAAACCCAGGGGACCTCTAATCCAGGAGTGCCAGCCGCCTGGTGTGTGCTGTATACCACTCTGAGTACATGAGCCCCTATTGTGGTTCCAATCAATCACACACTCATTACACCAGCACTATAAATGCCAAGGCATGCCAACAGCCATGCCACAGGCTCCAGTCAGCAGCTCTTAAACATCACGTTTCTGCCAGGCTTAACTGCGTGTGGGCACGACTGCCACCTATACTGCTGTGTCAGTATGTCCCGAGTGTGCCAGTGCTGTATTGCTATAATGCACGAGTGCTGTCTGATGCTGCAAGGCAGTGGCAAACAAACTGGATTTCAGGCTGTAAGAGCCTGCTGGGGATGCCAGTCCCTGTTCCAGCCACTTGTGATTATTCATTCTCATTCGCTTGCCAGAAAACAGCTTGAATGAATAGAGAAATGCCCAGTTGCATGATGGGATATTGTCAGATTTGCATGATTGACATTTTTATTCATACGGTTTGTTTCTGCAATTCAAAAGTAAAATCAGATTCCGGCTCCAGGGCTGATTGAAAAGGGCTATCATCTCAGACACACAATTTCCACAGCTGTGATTTTCAAAGGGGAATTTTGCTTCACAAGCAAACTTAAAGACACTAAAACTTTTCTTGCAGTTTTTCCTTTATTGACTGTGGATGTTTTCAGAATAGCAAATAAGTGCCAGACACACATCATACCAGTTAATCTACTGGGCTTTCATCAGAAGTAGTCTTTTTGTCAATTTAGTGGTTCAAGTCTACTGCAGAATCCATGCTTATAGCATTTGCTGTCCTTTCCATATTGTAATGGAGTTTTACGGGGTGGAGTCGTTGGAACCATGCCCAAACCCAAGCCTGGAGGAACAGGTGCTGGATTTTGTCTGATCTCTAAGCGAAAACCTGCACAACTAGCTTGAATCTACCAGGAGCTAAGAACACATTGGTATCTCTATTGCTGATTACTAGAGAAATATTTTCCTTCTGATCTTTTGGATGAAAGTCCAGTGAAAAGCTCTATCCCATGTAAAAATGTTTAGTATAGTTCAATAATTTATATAATTTAGTTAAATTTTTGGCACAGTTTGTAAAATTATCAGTGAGATACTGTAAACGATTCATAAAATTATGAAATCAGACTTGTTTTCTTTCTAAATTCCACAAAAAGATGTAATGGGTTTAATAGCGTCTGAAAGCTTACACCTCATACTGAAAATCTTCACACAATTTCATCAGCTGAGGCATGACGCACATGACATGACAGATATGAGTGCTGCAGTTGGTTTGCAGATAACTGGACAGGCACAGCTTAAAAGTGAAAATGGAAAGTGAGAGAATGTACAGTATACTGATGCAATAGTTGGATAGCTTTTACCTAGAATGGTTTATTACTGTCGGGTTAATGGTATATCTCAATGACAACAATTTAAAGGAAATAGGAAAGAGTCCAACAATGCATTTGTGAGTTCAAGATCAATAAGGGAAACTAAAAAGGACCAAAAAATCTTCCCTCAATTGATCAATACATACAAACCCATTAACAGAATTACTATTAGTGCCATTTCATTTTTCCCCATTATAGTGTTCTTACGTCTTTCTTTTCAGCCGCTAACAGTGGGAAATGAGGTCAGGTCTCTCTCACATTCTTCTCTTCTTTCTTAAAATCGCCCTTTTTTCAGTTCTCCCATGATGCTGGCAGCTGTACACTTGGTCTTCATGTCCTTTTCTGCTCTAAAGAAACCTCTTTACCTGGTTTTCTAATTATTCAGTAAAAAGAATAATCTGCTTTCAATGTTTCTCCACTCTCTCATCCCAGAATGTCCTTTTAATTTGTTGACACTCATTTTTACACCGATTAACTGGATAACAGTATGCCACATTATTAATTATTTATAAGTGTTATTTCATAATCACAAATTAAAATGTAAATGTAAAGACATTATCCAAAAATGTTATTTTTCATTGATTTAATGTGGGATATTCTCACATTATCAGGTGCTAGGGACACTTGTCTTTGTGTTTTAACAGACAGACTCACATGTAAGTAAGTCAAGAGTCAACAAGGATAGCATATGCAGACCATTAGCCTGGCCACCAGCACTGATTAGTGTATTTGTCTTGGTGGCTAGCCCAGCACTGGCTTAAATGAAGTGTCCCAATAACACTTGCATTTAGTTTGGAACACTGCTGCAGAGATCAGCCAAAGCGCAGGTGACTAAATTAACCAGCAGGGCAAGAAGAGCAATGTGGTTGTTAATACAGCACTAATACATCATAAAACAGAGTTACGCCTCAGAGAAAGTTGAAGCCCCCCCTGGAGTGCTGGTCTTATTGACCTTCCAACACTGACAGAGATTATAAGGATAAGCATGGTTACCATGCTAAGAGTAATGTTGTTGAGTCATTTCGCTGCTCCCAGACAGCTGGCACACCGACAAACTGTGAGAGAATTCATTGACTTTGCACTTTCTTTTAGGAACTTTCCTGATTAGCACTATTGTCTCTAAAAACACCAGCTGAAACAGTTTTATCATTTCAACTTAGCAGTTTCACTATTGTACTGTGCTTCAGTGCGGCTGGGAAAGCATCTGGGCTTTGTCGGGGGAAATCAGTTGAATCCCAATATTTCTATCATTCAGCATGAGACCAGCGAACAGCTGAGGTATCAAGGGTACAGACAATGTCAGCAGAGTTGTATTGGCAGCATCCCGCAAGCTTGCCAAGTCTTAGCCCGGCTTTAATGGGTTTTCGCTCAATAACAATGAAGAGGCAGAGAGCACCATAAAGACACATTCAGTCAGTCCTTTCAGAATCTTAATAAGAACAGATGCATTTTAATAAGACCATTTCTGCGCATAAGCCTGCTTTCTGTGTCAGGCACTCATGCACTGCCAATCAAACAAGTTGTAGTCATTTACAGTCTGGCAAGACTTTGGGAAAATAGTCCAGATGAGTTATAGTTACAGTACATACTTGCTGTATGAGCAAGTGAGCAGAAAGGCTTTTCTAATTACAGTTGTCGAGGAGGAAAATATGTCCCAAACAAGTCTCTGCTGAAATCTAACCCAGAGCAGCCACACCCAGCTATACCATGCATGAACAATCAAAACATTCATGTGATTTTTCATGCTTTGAATGACATATCAAACCTTGGACATTCACTCAGTAGAACAGGGGGGAGGGAGCATATTTCTGTTGTGACTCAAGTGAAACTTTTCATGCGTTCTTTTTTATTGCACATTCAATTATTGATGCCACCACAGCTGAGTTGGAAAAGCTTGTGTGCAAACTTTCACAGGCAGTTTAGTGGTTATGACATATGGCATGCAAGATACATATATTTATATATATAGTATATGAAGAGTGTACAAATATAGGGAAGCAGGTGGTGTGAGTTAAACAGCAGACGCTGCATTGCATAGCAAAAACCCCTGGTATGACATAAAGTGGGTTAGTGGGTCAGAGGCTCAAGCTGAAAGCAAGCATATATATTATAAATTTAATTTATTATCTTCAACTGTTATTTGTTGAGTCAGTGTAGAGCAGCCAAGAGGTAATAAAACATTCACCCAGAATGTTGAAGCTAGATTCAAATTCTAAAAACAGAGTTTTTGTGATATCACATGGGTTTTGTAAAAGGATATAATAAAGAAACATAAAAAGAGAGGCATAAATTACCACACACCTATTCTCTATTGGTAAATGACTTATGTATGGGAGTCCTAGATATAGTAATAAGTTTCTTTTCCTCTGAGGCTATTTTTAAGGGGAGAACTTGCTGACTCACTCACAGAGGTTCATCAACAAGTGCTCAGTAGGGAGGCCTTGTCAGCAAGGGCATACGGTAAGCTGGAGCCTCAAATGCATGTTTAGAGATAATATAAGCACTGGGCGAAGCAATCACCAAAGTATGGTGACCCAAGAAAAGTTTGCATGCCCATGCTTCAGCTACTAAACAGCACGCTTATGCTGTCTTAGAAATAGTCAGTTTTGAATATTCTGTGCATATTAAAACATTATAACTAACTTTTTCTGCCAGGGCAGTATTTTCTGTAGGTTTACCTACATTTTCAATTCATAGTTCCTAGAATAGCCACACCTCCCATCATTCAAAGCACAACATGTTAGGTGCTGCACTGCAATTTGGTTCATAAAGTTATAAATTGACATCTGCTTCCACAGACATATATTTTTACTCTAAAAAAAACATTCTTTTCAGTATGAGCGAGAGAAATTTAGTGATCTTTTATCATTCCAGCTAGTGCAGACATGAGGCATAAGTATCAGTTTGTACACTGTGGCTCATGACAAAACCGATCTTCAGCTATAAAGCTGCAACCAATAGCCAGTTGGCAGAAAAATTATCAACAGATTAGATTTTTTTTTAATCAAATGTTCTGTGTCCAGCTTCACAAATGTTTGGGTTTGTCACTTTCTTTGTAAAATAGTATGATAAACTGCGATTTACATGTATTTTATATTATTTTATGATAAAATAATCTGATCAATCAAGAAATAAAAAGCTAATTAATCAATAATGAAGTCAAATCCCAAGTCACAGTCCTAGCCTAGTGTTAGCATTTAGCTTAGACTATCACTTTGCCTAAGTACATCCTCACATAGTTGCTTGCATGTTTGTCTTTATATTATAATCATTGTGTACCTCTTGATCTGTAGCCCGTGTTGCATCTCTCTGACACAGTATAATCTTTAATTCTAGCACTTACTGTTTTAATTGCAAGAGTACAGCTTCAATTGAAAATAAGCTGAATACAGAAAAGGTAAATGGTAAGTGAATCTTCAAGTGAGAATATTACAGCTAACAACACCTGGGCTTATACATTTGATAGTTTACTCTTTCATTTGCACGCAGGTAATAGCCCACATCTTCTATATTTTAGGAATATGGGTGAAATCAGTGTGTGATAAAATGTGCAATTTGTCTCCTTCATCCACTGTTCTCTTATTTTTGTGTTTTAAAATCTCCTCCAGCTTGTTTCTCTAAGTTGTGTGCTAAGGGCAACAAATTGTGATGATACTCATTTCCCCCATGTTTGTGTTTCTACAGCAAATTGCCTCATCTGTTAGAAATGGGTAGGTGATGCATCTGGAGGGATGAAACATTTATCGGAGGACAATTTTTCATTACAGCAAGGAGAGAGCTACCATCAATATTTCAATGGCCCTGCCTGCCGCAGTGTGTCAGTGTAGACAGGCCTCAATGTGTGTGTCCTGGAACATTTTATAATGACCAAATGTCCTCACACAGATAGGCAAAATGCTTCAAAGTGAGGGCATTGGGACATTCTCTCACTTCTTCGCAGGACTAGCTTTAAGTGAGAAACTATAATTATATTCTAAGACTGGGTGTAGTAATGCAGTGTTAGAACAAATTGGGCTTGTGTTTTACAAACTACCATCAATAAGCATGAACGTTTAAATGTAAAAATGTAAATGTGCAATTTGAATTCATTCAGTCAGCCTGCACCGATTCTAAGACATCTTTTCCCTCATAATACAGATGTATGTGTGTGAATGTTCCTCAGCTCTGACATGTTTCTTTCTCTCAGATGTCTCTCAGTGTGGCAGCTCTCCATGTGTTTTGCTTCTAGATGGCTGTTGTAAGCCGCTCGCCTCAGAGCATTTTCAGCTGTTGCACTTTTTCAGCACTTGTGATGTTGGTTTTATTCCCTTGCATCAAATATTCATAGAGGGAGAGACAGGAGAGGCAGGTTTGACACGTGCTCTTCTGTCCTCTACCCATCTGACTTTCAGCCCTCTCTTCAGATGCCCCTTACATCAGCCAGACTCTCTTTATTTCTATGTCGTCCTTATATGTTTAACAGACATATAAGCTAGCAAACGTTTTGACTTGTCATAGTAGGAGAAGCACAGGAAACTGGCATTAACAATAACAATGTTTTATTCAAGTGTTCCACTGAGCCGTAGCGTGTATCATTCAGCCAGAATGCCCAAAACAGGACCTTGAAGCTGAAGTTTCTAAAAGAAATTTATCATCAATATCAA
>JAUBNQ010000005.1:8145696-8172545 GCA_032353495.1 Ctenopoma kingsleyae | reverse complement strand
CACACACACACAGGACATGTGATTTTCTCTGAGCAAAGTAAGCCCCTAAAAGCAGTGCCAGTGAGCAGCTGAAGAGCAACACAGCGCTTGTATTGATGGAGTCACATTGCTCTTGTTTTGCTAGCCGTCATTTCCTAGAAATTCTTGTCTGACTTCATTCTTCCAGCCCTTTCTTTATGATCTGCGTCACTGTCTGCCAATTGTCTTTTTCCTTTACAAAAAACACAACACACACAGTGTAGGCAATGCTTCCGCAGACATGCATAAAGAAAACACTGTACATATTGTTGTCTGCACTCCTCTACTCTCTCTCCTTCCCTCATGTCATTTTTCTCAAATCATGTGATTCCATTAAAACAAATTAAGTCAGTCCTGCTTTTCTGCTACTATATTTGCTTAGCTCTATCACGGTCAATAAAAGTCTCTTGGCTGCTGTGATTAATCTTTAAAATGATATTCCACACAAAATCACTACATCTACATCTTCCAGCGGAACTTTGAGCTTAGAAGAGGGTAACAGCTCAATTCACTTTGTGGCAGAGAGTAAAATGCAGATTAGAGCATTCTCGCCATCTGTCCACTCAATATAATGTTATGTGAAGCTACACCCAGGTGCTAGTTAGCTTAGCATTAAGCTCACTTAGCTTAAGGAGAGGAAGCAGGAGGAAACACAACTGACTCTGTCAAGAGGCAACAAAATATATATACCAGCTCTTCTTAAGCCTGCTAATTGACGTATATCTATTTGTTCAACAAATACACTAAAAGTATAGTTTTTTGAGTGGTTGTGTGCCAAGGTGTTTCCCTGTTTCTAATCTTTATTCTAAAAGGGTTCCAGGCTGTAGCTTCACATGCAGTGGAAAGACACGAGAGTGCTATTGATCACATCTAACTCTACAAGAACCATAATAAGCGTATTTCCTTTCCTCCTCTCCTTTAACAAGGGATCACATGACTACCTAATTGTGTTGAACCCACAGCTGAAACTTCAAATTCATTTTTATTCATGTATTAGGCTGAGAACAATTCTGTCTTTCTTTTTGTAGTTCAAACCTTATAGATACCCATGTTGGAATCAGAAGATCATTGCTACAGTGTTTTCAGATAAATAATAACATGTGCATGTTAACATATGCACAATTACAATGCTAATATGTTTACATTAGGCAAGTGTAAAGTGATGTTTACCATGTTTATGCATGCTCACTTAACGCTTAAGTATGCTAACAGTTGTTAAGTACCACTAAATAGAAAGTAAATCTGAAGTTGTCATTACTTAGTAGTTCTCGGTCATAGTATTGCACAAATTAAAACGCTGACCATATCATGGTGCTAAAGGAAGGTTTGGTAATAACTTCACCAAAGTTATTAGGATTCATCCTCTGGGAACCTTTGAGGTTAGTGCTTAAGTTTGTGCAAATTTATTTCATAGATGTTGAAATATTTCACTGGATAAATAAAAAAAATTGACCTGTTGATGGTGCTACAGGCAAATTCAGTCAATCACCGAAGTGAGGATGCTTTACTCTATGTGGACCACAGATGTCTATGCAAAATTTAATGGCAATACAGCCAGCGGTTGTTGAGACAGACAATTCCTAGAGCCAAAATGCTAACTTGGCTAAAACGCACAAGAAGGACAAGAAGGAACAAGAAGGAAAAGTAAGAATTACAAAAAAAATAAATAAGAATAAGTCAGACAGAGAAGAAAATGATCCAAACATGAAAACACTGTGCTGTCATTGGGAATAAACACCGTAACCCTAAAATGTCAAACCCTTGTTGATGTCAACCCAGTAAAACTGTGCTGTTTGTAACTTAATCACCACCCTCTTTTCTTTTTAAGTAATGAGTTTTGAAAGGTTCACCAAAACCACAGAGTCATACAGTCAACCCAAAGGAAGCCAGGTACGTTAAAGTGAAAACATGTTACCCATCAAATGCGGCATGTACTGTTCAACGTTTTCATGTGCAAGACGTTATACTGAAGAAGGAGGCAAGCGATAAAATAACAAATGAGAATTGATCAATTTACAGTTGTGTATCTTCTCTGTCAATCTCACACTGATTTCTCCTCTTCCTCCTCCTCCTCCTCCTCAGATGCCCTCCCTCTCCTCTGTCTATGTGTTTTTCCATCCGGAGGTCCAGAGGTTAAGTTGTCCCCAGCATGTGTTAGTGGTCAGGTCAGCATCAGCCAGGACCTGTGATGACAGAGTATGTGAATACCAGGGCGTGTCAGGGGTTAAGTGTGTGTACAGGGGTTATACGGCAACTTTGGGTACATGAGAGGCACCTCGAAAAGAGGTCTTCCACCTCTTCTGCTGCAGGGATCACGCTAATGTTTTGAGGAGTAATACTTAGGTTAGTATTAAGAGCAGTCACTTAAATGAACAAGACTGAACACATCCAGGCTTGATGTTTGTAACCAGTGGGAGGTCTCAAATCAGTGAACATGATATATCACAACAGACAGAAAAAATGTAACACTGAATGTGTTGGGAGTGTAAATACAAGCAGACTTAGACTTAGACTAAGTCCCAGTAAACGTATTAAAACCTGTGTATAATAAATTAAAATCACATTAAGATTTTAAACTGTTCAGGGTTCACAAGCATTCGCATGATAGATTAATTTAGAGTTTTCATTTTACCTGCATGTCTTTGGACTAGAAACAACCTGAACATCTGGAGGAAACCCGCACAGACGCACGGAAACATTCGAGCGGCATCCAGCTTCTCATCAGGTCTGAACTGAAAACTTTCCATGCTAACCGCTGAATCAACGTGTCAACCGGTTTCTGTTTGACTGCACAGTTACTTTAGTTATACTTACGTTATACTGCGTGTTTACTCAAAGACCTACAGCACACATAGCAGAGACACAGACAATCAGAGAGGGTTCACACACAAGCACACACGCACACATTTAACAAAGTGAGAATGACAGAAGCAGCTGCTGGCATGATCTGGAGGTCATGTTGGATCACAACACTGAGGAAAAAAACAAATTCTTTCACCCAGGGGGTTGTCTAAGTTGTGAGTTACTGGATCACATGGTTATACAAGGCTATGAGTGTTTTCCTCAATGTGTGTGTGTGTGTGTGTGTGTAAGAACAAGAGAGAAAGTGAGTTACTGTGTTTCTAAGTAATGAGGTTTTGCATTAGAGGTGTTGTCCTTCTTCCACATTATTTACAAATTTATTTCCCACAGAACTCAAAATGAGCACAGCAGGAACAAATTTGTCTCAGCAGGAGGGTCTCTAAAACCATCAACTCACGCTATGCATAACATAAAAAAGAATTAACACCTTGATAAATAATGGTGCTGTATCCCAGAGCCAATAATCTAACTGCACTGGAGTCCACAGTGAACTGAACTTTAAGTCAAAATCCAATAAGGAATGTTTCATTGTGTACCACAATGAAACAAAAAGAAAATTAAGAAAAAACATAGCTCATGTAGTGCATTCGTTAGGCTACCAGCACCTGACCAGTACCAGTAGCTTATATTTGTGTTTTTGGAACATGTAGGGTTTTTTTCTAGAACAAAACAATGTTTGACGATTTAATTTGGATTTATTTGAATATAGTATTTGTGGAGCAGAAAGACCTGTTGGCAGTTCTGCTGCCAGGCAAAGCTCCAACCATCCAAAAATCTATCATTATCCGGCAGTATGAAATGCCATTAAAACAGGTCCATTTAACTACACTCTGGGGTGTATTAAAGAAATAATAGCCTTTTCAGTGCAAGGGAGGGTTCATTAATAAAAGTAATGCCTCAGCTTTGGAATTTTGCAGGTGTGATTTGTCTTCATCTTTAATGGTATAGACTGATTAAGAAAGCAAACAGTGAGTGTGTATGAATGTACGTGCATGGAGCGTACACACGTGTGTACTCCAAAGTATGAATCCACAGGAGTCTTTGTGCACGCCACAGGCGATTAGAGCGCCACTCCTGCTGTGTGTCAGTGTCGTCTCACTGGCTGAATTATTCAGGCTCTGCAAACAGAGCTGACAAGACTATGAGTGATCTTTAACGTTGACTATTGACTTAGACTTTATTTATAGAGTGTGTGGTCCGGCTGCACGAGCTGCACACAGCGCCACCCCTCTGAGGCCAGCGAGGAGACACGATTAATCAGAAGAATGTTATAATTAGGCTTAATACCCTGAGGCTACATGAGCACACACATATAGAAACAACACTATATGTGAACATTAACATAATGTATGAATACATGTGGTGTGTGTAAGCTGGGTGAGTGGGTTGTAGAGGTTTTTGGAGGGACTGGGTGTGCTGTTTGTCCAAAATGCTTTAAGGCCTGTTCTCTTCATCAGAGAGGTTGTTAAACAAAAGTCAGTTTGTTACAGTAGCAGAGACCAGCGGAGGGCATTAATACACACTAATGCAGATATCCGAACATTTACAGCAATCCGTGAGAAAGCCTGTTGTGCTCAGTGTCAAATCTAATGTCTGGTTATCCCCATTTGGCCAGATCTATTTTTGTTGGGGGGTTCACATGAGCGTCTTCAAAAGTACACATTTGTCTGTGAGTGCGTTTGTATTCTTCTTCAGAGTGAATCACAGTCACTCACTGTCTTTTTCTCAAGCTGTGGCAAAAATAAATACAAAGACTCTGTTTATTAATTTGGGGTACTGGCTAAATTTAAATAAACAAATGAAACAGCAGCTATTTTCAGAATTTTTATTTTATTATAAATAGTAGTGATAATGCGCTTATACACATGACATTATGTCATAACGCTTTGTCAAATAATACAAAAAATATATGAAAGGAATGAAAGGGCTGGTTCTAACACAGACAGACGAAAGAGCGTGCTTATGAAGGCACTGCTGAGCTGAATTTTGATGAATAAAGTATTACTTATCATTAATTTGTACATATTTTGTGGAAGGTTTTACAATAATACTTATAACAAACAGTACATTTGTGACAATAAATATGACTGGAATGCATTTGAAACTTAATCATTACCGTTGTTTGCTAAATGGAAACAGAAAATAATAAAAAATACAATTTGGCTTTGTCATTCCTGGTAATTTTCTGTTTACATTGGCATTCCCTTGATTCATTCTTTTCATCACGACTTAAGTCCTTACAAATGTGCCATTACAGCAATATTGACAATGTTTCCTATTTGTTTTGGACCTAAAAGCCTTCAAAGGCACATGTGTTGCTTCAGAGTTCAAAACTCGATCCAGAGTATGAATCAAAAGTTTTTAGTAAGACTTTCAGAGGCACATTTGATTTTTTTTTTATGTTTAATGATGAGGTTGACTCTGAGATACATGATATTGCACTTCTGGTCAGCAGGGAGAATGGCTGTCTTTAGTCTAAACTCTCTCGGCCTCTCGGTTTCTCAAGTGTCTTTTGGCCGTGACTTGTGACCTGGTGGCTTTTTCTCGATGTGTGAGGATCTTTAAAGGGTTTTTTTAACCCTGTGATCGATCTTGCCTGCCCCCCCTCTTTAAAGCCACTTCTCCACCACCCTCCTCTGCTGCTCCCTCATCTGTCACTTTCCCTAAAGTCACCCCCTGACCTCCTCTGAGCTCCTCTCTAAAACTACAAAAGGCCAGGAGCCCTGTCTCACCGTCTGAAACATCAATGAGACAGAAGGACAGAAAGGCAGAGAGAAAGAGGAGGGGAGGGGGGTTGAAGAATGTTTGAATTTGTTTTTTTTTGCAGTACAGCTGTGGTGTACATTAGAGTTTCTGATACAATAAAAACCCACAGATTTGTTTGCTCACGTTTGTTTTCTTTCTCTCTGGAATTTCTCTCCATGTGTGGGATGCTGAAAGCTCAAATAAATGCAATAAAATCAACAAAGCCCCTTTCTTTTTTCCACTTAAGCAGATACAGTTTGGGGATTAATTTGGAGATACATGGAATTAAATATGTACTTATGTGGTCCTACGAAATGTAAACATGTTCCTTCGCGCATTGGCTCAAAAGGCCGGTATTCTGTGACGGCAGATTTGAGTTTGGTGTCCTTACGAAGACCACACGGGCAGAGTCCACAGATGGTGTTTGGTCACTGAATTTGCCTTTTGCAAGTACCTCTTCATGGCACTGTAGATGGCCACAGCTTCACTGTCAATACTAATGCAGCAATATCCAGTCAATCAACAGATTTTGGTTTGATTTCCTTCTTGTGATCCCTTCTTTATTTTGTCTGTTCTCCACCAAGAATTAATAATATAATATCCTGCATAACGTTCTGCAAAATATTGGTCCAGACGTTTCCTGGTAAATTGTAGTAAAATGTTGGTCCAGATATTAACAGATTTCCATCACTGTACACACAAATGTTCCTCTGTGAAGTCCAGAGCATCTGATCAGGTGATTTCAGGCCTCAGATAAGGAAGGGCACCTGTAAAAAAAGGATGGGGCAGTTGTTAAATTATTACCAGCGAAAAGGGATTTTTTTTAAATACAGTGGAAAGATGATAAAAGAGATATATGACCACAATAAATTCTGGGCATATGTTTTAGCATGCCATTCTTCTAACATATGGCTATTGTTAGCATAGCATGTGGTTTTTGCTGTCAGGTCAATTGAGGGAGATGTGCGAACAGAAGTGTGAAGATCGACTGTAAGTTAAAATCTGCGACATCACAAGCAAGATTCAGATTTAAAGAATATTGTATTGAATATCCATTTTATATATTATAGTTGTCAAGGTCAAGATTTTAAATATAATGAGGTTACATATTTAACTCTTCAGAAAATGGGCAAATGTTTATATAGTAAGTTAACTGTTTACTTTTGTTTTCTATACATTTTATCTCCCAACCTAAATTAAGTGCCATCTCCATGCTGTCAGCAATAAAATTCTGACAATTTGTGAATCATTTATGCCAAGTAAATCTCTGTTAAATAAATGTGTTAAATAGCAGAATGTTACTTAATTATTTTTACTTAATTATGTTACAGAACATAACTTCTGCGTTCTTAATGGGGACTACAAGCGTGATCCTGAAAACTGAAATAATTTTATGTAAGAAATATAATGCATTAATTAAAGTAATAAATAATATAATTTATGGTCCTTTATAACTGAAATCATTCAAAAAATACAGTCCTCAGACCGCAACCTGCAACTTAAAATGTATTTAGTTCAGATCAATTTAACATTTATATAAAACAACAGATAAGCAACAAGTATGTGTATAACAGGATCTCAAGTATTAATCAAACTGTATTGTGTAAGTATTTTTAAATTAAGTGCTTTTTAAATGAAGTAGTGCTTTCATTGGTCATATTTGGGTAATAGTGTCACTCTTTTAATAAAGTCTTTTTTTTAAAATAATAATACTTTTTCACAATATGACTTTGTGAGTTATAGCATGTAGCATATGGTATCATCATACACTATAAAGAAGAACTAAATATCAACACAAAATTCAATTCAGTGACTACATACAGTATTTTTCTACATTTTTACAGAGTAAAAGTACCATTGATATTGACATTGCTATTGCCAAATTGTAAATTGGATGAGCTTGTTAATTTTTCTCTTATTATTACCCTCTTACTTCTGTGGTAATTAAAATGTACTTGCGTTATAATTCACCACCATATAATTGGTACCATGTCTGTAACTAATATTTACACTAAAAGCTCATCTGAAAGCTGTAATCCAAAGCATTATCGTGAGCTCTACTGTATATTGTTACAGGTCTGATACTGTGAAAGTAGATGTAGTAGTATGATATGTTCTATGTTTCAGATCTTTGGAAGACCATTGTAGTTATTGTGAGCTTTTGCCACATGGGGAAAAGGTGAAAACAAAAGGTAAAAAGGAGCATAACAAAACTTTAAAAACCAACGAAAATACCCTACAGCATCAGCTACACTGACAGGTGATCTCTGCGAGTATTTCTTAGACTGCCACTGTTATTTCCATGATGCAGTCCAGTGAGAACTACGTGTAGCAGTATGGACCAGTTTCTGACACTGTGCTGGAACCAGGAGTAGCACTGTTCAACACTGCTTCCCCAGCTGACCTCAGTCCTAGCACCTGTTTCTAATAGCCGCCCTGCCAGAGGCTATTAGCATCCATCCACCCCGAGAAAGGACCTTTCCTCTGCAGCTCCACACCGGCTATCCAGTCACACTGATTAATCACATCAAGATGGACTGCTCAGGCTTGTCATGCTGTGGAGGTGTGTGTGTTGTCCTGGTGGCTGCATTTCAGCGTGTGTGTGTGTGTGTGTACAGTGCCACATGTTAGCGGGTTTTCATGTGTGTCGCCCTAATTCTTTATTCTGTCCACTTTGAGATATTTAACCGAGATATTTCATTAGGCATTTGCTGCTCTCGGATATTAAGTTAGATATTCATTTGATACCTGCCACCCCACAGAGCTACATGCAGTCAGACTCACTGGACCGTTGCCACGCTCTTTGAAGGGACCGCTTGTGTTGAGGTTGCCACAAGGTCAGTGGATGAACCTAATTGGTCAACCCCCTGTGGACCAAAATTGAAAACGGCGGCCGCTGTAATCATTGTGTGGCAGAGAATGACGTTGTCTTCTAAAGTTAAGCAAACATTTGTTTGAAGTTGATTTTAACCCTCAGAATAACAGTAATGTGAAGTGAAAAGGCCCTCTCACTGTTGGACAGGTAAGTATACTCTGAAGGCAAACAGTCTGAGGAGAGCTATTGGACACTACTGCAACTATGCTGTACCCTGATGGGAGCTGACTCTGCAGTGTTCCTGACCGCAGAGTTCAGTATCAGCATTGAGCCAATCAAATCAGATCCGCACAATTAACCCCAACACTTGACACTGCATGATTGGACCCGGAAAAATGCTTGCTGCCTTTAACAACCAGTAGAGCAGCTAACTGTGCACTGTCAGCTGCATTTACATTGTTTCGTTTTTTTCATTCCTGGAATCAAAGCGAGGAATTTGCGGTTACGGAGTATATGTCTCCTGAACTACAATATTCATACACTGTTTTAGCTGATTTGATTCAGATGTTTTCATTTTAGTTCTTTCACTGCAAGTAAGCGAAAGGCCACTATACAGACAGTCAGTGGTTTACACTAGAAAATTGGAAAAATCTTCATAGTGCCTAAGGTCATAAATTAAAGAAAATAAAATACTGTTGCTTTGTTGTTATGTAGTCACATGATCTCTAAGCACTGAGACAAGCATATTCTTTGATGTCTGACAGATAAATTGTAGTTTGGGACACAAGACATGTCACCAACCACAACAGCTGTATAACTACTTTAATGCTTTGTAAATGTGTTAATCAGTAATGAATGAAGCCTAAGCAACCACAAAGTCAAGTGATAACTGCCATGGTGGACCATAACTAAATACACCTACTGAAGTATTGTAACTTTTAGAAGCCAATATCTCTCCACTGCTGTTCAATGATCATGGCTCATAGGAGGCTTCCAGCAGCACCTCTCCATAATAAGAACATATTTCTACTATAAAATAAATTAGAAAAAAGCTACATACTGTATTGTAAGTCTAAGTAAGGTTCTTACTGAAGTTTTGTACTTTATTAAGGGATCTGATGCTGCTACTGATTAGTAACAGCCAACAGTTACACGCCTTTGCTTTCGCAGGCTTCAAAATACTGAACATGTACGGAGAAGCTCAGTATGCAATGAAATGTACAGATCCTTTTTCCAGAACACCATAAATATACAGATACACATTAATATGAAATATGCTTTCAGTGTTTTATTTTGTGATTTTGCCTATACTGGTTGCTTTCGCCCGTTTATGTTAGTTTATTCATTATTTGCTTTTGTTTATTATTTAATTAATTATTGTTTTTTACAGTATAGAATTTGCTTCAAGTTGTTTGTGGAGGTCTCAGTGTGGAAGTCAAAGGGAATAAAAAAGATTAGGTGTATTGACCTTACTTTGTCCATACTGGCTGTACTGGTAGGATGCCACGTGGTCGACAGTGTAGCCCGGTGAGCTGTATGAGGGGGGGCAGTAGGACTGCGAGCTGGGCAAGGATGGAAGAGCTGACATGGAGGGAACACTGGTGAGACCCTCCAGGCCCTTGATATGATCCATGCGCTGGCTGCAGCTGGCAGCCATGCCAGCAGGGGGCTCAAGGCCACCTGTCAGAGGGGAGATGGCATAGTCGCTCTGCGGCTGATGGGGTACTCCACCAGGGTTCAGCAGACCCATCACCTGATGGAAAGAAAGGAAAGAAGTAGAGAGAAATAAAATATTTAATTAGTTTTGGGGTGTATTCTGTATTCTGTCAGAGTATGACTCTAGTGTTGGCAGGACTCACTGTGGGAGTTAATTCAGTTAACTTATTAAAGACGCCAATCTGCTGTTTGTTTGCTTAAGCAGACATCATCAGTGAAATTATGACAATTTGATCCCTGTAATGTGGCATTTCCAAAATTGCAGCAATTATCCCCAAACCTAATCTTAACAAAAAGGGAGACTTAATATTTACAGCTAAGATCACGGGTTACGAATTGGGAAACATATGTGTTGTCTGTTTTAGTCTCTGACAATCCTTTATAAAACAGCAAATATCTACCAATATATCTCACATATAGAAGCATAGGAGTGTGTGTAATATGTCTCAACACAGATACAGAAACAAATACACACACACACACACACACACACACACACACACAGGGAAATCCCCCTTCGTAAACATCAAAATGCTCCCAGCAAGCTCATTCCAGACAGAGATAGCACCAAAGAGGAAGAATTAAGCAATTTGTCTCAGATCCATGGGTCCACTTATTCTAAAATTCCTTTTTGACACTCGTCCAAAAACCCATGATAACAGCTTATCTCCAACAGAGATATGCCAACAAAGATAACACAAAAGAAAGGTCTGTGTGAGCTTAGCTCTGTCCAACCTCAGAATAGATTTGCAGTTTGAGAAATAAGCTAGCTCTTGACCTGGTGTTTATTAGCAACCAGATAATCAAATTTGGGGGAATATTTCTTGGCCAGCAAATGATGGAAAAGAGCTGTGGGGCAAAGTGTTTCAACTGGTTTCAAAACAGACCTATACCACCAACCCCTCTTATATACTTGCTGACATTGCTTGTCTGTCATTAAAATGCTCAGTAAACTGTTAATAAGACATTGAGACTGACTTTATCGCTTAGGAAAGTAACTCCAACTGAACCTTCTAACTCTAAATGTATCACATCCCACCTCCTTCTCAACAGAACAAAGACCTTAAGGCTCTTCCAGTTGTCCTAATAAGAAGCAGGTATGCTGCTCTTGGGTCCTCTTGGCCCTCTAAGTGACATATTATTCTACATCCATACACACACATGGTCCTGCTTAAATCATTTCCCAAGTAGGTAGGGTGAATGGAGGAGTCCATGTTGATTTGGAGAGGGGAGTTGTATTTTCTCCCATGCCCAGTAACATTTTCCTAAAAACATTAACCTGTGTTTAGAAGGTTTGATTTAAACAGAAGGAGAGAGGGCTATGGTGAGTCTGAAACACAGGAATCAGGGATACATGCTCTTCAAACTGATATGTTATGATAGAGTTTGCACTCTTTCTATCTTTTACCTATCTCTACCCATCATCCCTCTTTCTCTCCTGAGCCTCTCCCTACCTCATGAGATGGCTGCTGGCGGGCCCATCTAGAGTGTTTCATATTGGAGCACTGCCATTGCCAGCAGCCTAAATCAGTAGGTCCAGGAGTTAGCGGTGAAGAATGTCAGGATGTGGGAAACATCTGAGATGGGACATTCCTTCACCGCCATATAAAATATATACAAATAAAGTAGAAACTTTGCTTTCACATGGAGGAATGTTGAGGAACACATTTTAAGAATGCAATTACAAGGAGCTTCCCTTGAGGCTATAATGTGTTTGTGCACATATACACGACTATAACATGATTATGTGTCTAGTTGCCTGTTTAATGCACATGCATATTGTTTAGTATTTTCAGTTTTTTCATGTTTTATGCATGAAGATGTGCTTCCCTGTATGTCTAAAAGCATGCAGTATAAGATATTTATTCAGTGTGTGAAAGAAAGATATAAGGGAGGGCTTGGCAGACACTCATGGTCCCATATGCATACAAAATTACATTACAATTACATACAAGTAGTATGAATGGTTTTGTGAATAAAATATTTCCTTGTTCCCTGTACTGGTATCATATTTGAAATATTAATAAAAAGGCAACAATCAATCTTCCAGACTAAAGAGAAGGTTGAGAAGTTGACTTTGGCATGCTGCTTAACCATGTCATGTAATATTTGTGTAAAAGATGTTACAAAACCCTTAACTGATCCTTATAATATCATGGAGTTGATCAATTATCTACACTGTATGTGTGTGTATCCCTGTAATTATATGAACCTGTACATCTCCATCTTCACACTGCTGCGGACAGACTGTGACAGGCTGAAATCTCGTTTTCTGCCTGTTAGAGTCTCTAACTCCTCTGTCTCCTCTGCTGTATCCTCTGTCTAAGTGCAGAGACGTTGGGACTTCATGCCTGGATAATTGGGTGTAATTGTCTTTTCACTTCTCATTTGTCACACACTCAATTGACCTGTGTCCTTCTAGAGTCATCTCCCATTTCTCTTCCAACACTGAGTGACCCATCTTCCAGTTCTCTGAGGAGTGAGTGATTGAAGAGCATATAGTTTATGGTAAAGCTGATGAACCATTGAGCAATAAGATATGTATTTATGTACACTTGAGTGACATGATATTTGAAAAGGTGAAAACATAAAGCATGTTTGACTCTTGATTTATTATGAAGCTCTGAAGATCTTTCCCAGCTGGGTTCAACTCTTTGAAATCATGTCCAAATCTTATTCTGCCAAGCTCTGCTGTGGCAAGTTATGGGTATTGTCAAGTAAAACTATCTGAGTCTCCAGGGACATGTTTAGTCAAACTCAGTCATTTTTTCTCTTTCAATTAGTGCACTGCAAAAAGCAAAATCTTTTTTGGAATTAATTAATATAATTAATGAATTAATGTTTCTCTTCATTATTAATCCAATATATGTTCAATTGAAATATATTTAACAATTAAGAATTTTGATATTATGTTATTTATTATATATAGTAATTGAAATAAATAAAAACTGAATTAAAAACTGAAATAAAATCGTCTCAACAGGTTTCCTCTTAATGTTTTAAGAAAAATATTGACTGAGGCATATTTATTCCTATTTGATGCAAGAAATGAAACAGCTCTGTGTTTTCATCCTTCTAAACTAATTTAATGTGTTTTTTATGTATTTTCGCCATAATGTGATGGTTTACGTTCATGCAACAATTTCCCTTAATCAAAGATATTTTTCCTAACACAATAAACCTTGAGCCACATTTCTGCCTATAATCTCACCTGTGGAGAGAGTCCATTTCCTATGGCAGGGTTCATGGGATTGGCCGGTCCTCCGGGGCTCACAAAGCTGTCCGCGTAGCCTGAGAAGGAGTGGCGTCCAGAGGCCAGGCAGTAGGCAGAGCCTCCTTCTCCCTGTCCTCCACCACCAGAGGTCTGGTGGCCAGAGGAGGGAGGGAGAGGCTGGGGCCGATGCACTGTGCTGGGAGGCTCTGACACTACCAAAAGCATGATGAGCAAAGTCAGAAAACTTTTAACAATTGTTAACGAAAAATTGCAAAACATAACTGGACCACAACTGGACATCGTTAGTACACCAAAGCATCAAATTCTAGCAGAGATTTTATCAATGACAAAATAAAAATTATAAAATGCATAATGTATAAAAAGTACATGTTCAGTTTTTATTTTTTAATACAAAAATAAAAATGGCAATGTGATAAAAAAGTATACTTAGTAGTAACTAAAATACTTATCCGTACTGCAATGCCTTGCACGTACTGTATACTGTTTTAACACCATTAACTGAACCCTGATGATCTTAATTTTCTTTTTCAGGTGGAAAGAACTGTTTACTCCACTTTCAATAATTAAAAAAAAGCAGAACTCCAAATAAATGATGTCTCAATAAAATGTTCAAACTGTTCAAGCTAAGAACAAAACTGCCTTTCAAAACCAAAAATTATAATTTCTTTTGAAAAGAATCTCTATACTTGTAGTATGAATAATTTGAAGTGAAGTATGATTTTTATAAACTTCTCTTCGTCTCAAGTCGTCTCAGCGATTGTATTTATGTACAATGAGTCCATTCTCTACCTTGTGCTATAGATGAGGGGGGGTAGGTGCTGTCAGAGAGCTGATAGGGTGGGATGCTGGACATGGCTGAGGGTGGGAAACCCCCTGGGATCAAGTGATTAAATGTCATCAGTTGATTGGCTCCTGCCTGCTTCCTCCATCTTGCCCGCCTGTTGCTGAACCACACCTAGAAAGACAATGATGATGTTTGATAAGTGTGCGTGTGTGTGTGTGTGTGTCAGTTCTTTATGTCTGTAACGTCACACAATCCATCTGCATCCATTTTAAGAGATAACACATTTCTCTACAAGCTATAAACACACAATTACACAAAGAGGAAGACTGACCAATTACATTTCTCACAGTTCTTAGTGTGAAGCTAAAAACGTGAGAGACAATGTGTGTTATGTGTCTATGGGTGCATGTGTGTGTTATGTGGCTGTTTGCACTGAGTGACATGCTGTGTCCATATGGTCGGAGCTCTGTCTCAGCCTACTTACACTTCCCATATGGAGTCAGCGGAGGAGAATTTACTGGACTCCAGATCAGAAAAAGGAAAAGCCCAGATTGGGCCCCTAGGAGTATGAATGAGAGGTGTGTATATGTGTGAAAGAATGTGTGTGTGCGTGGGTTTTTGCTATTGTACGGAGTCAACACAGATCAACAGGTTGTCCGTGCAAAAACATACAGACCTGAGTGTGTGTGTGCGCTGTGTGTTAATAATAATGGCAAGTGTGTGTTAATGTTTCAGGTAAGACACAGATAAATATGAGACCAGAGTGCTGTCCTGAGTCTTGTATGTTCATATTCAGTTGAAGGATTTTCAGGTTTTCTTCGTGGTTGAGGTAAATTTTGGAGACACAGAAAGTTACAGTATGTTAATGCTGAATGTGCGGGTTCATACCTGCACCCTGGCCTCGGTGAGTTTGGCTCTCTGAGCGAGCTCCTCCCTGGTGTAGATGTCAGGGTAGTGGGTTCTCTCAAAGGCCCTCTCCAGCTCCTCTAGCTGCTCTGCGGTGAAGGTGGTCCGACTGCGGCGCTGCTTCCTCTTGAGTGGCAGATCGGGCTCCGACTCAACCTCTGAACCCTCATCTGAATGACTCGCTGTTCAGACACAGGACAGGAAAGAACAGGGTTTGGATGGTGTTGCAGATTAAAACCTAATTATGCTTTAACTTGAATTTTGTGTTGGTAGCTCAGACATCAAACTGACTGATAAACAGGATCACAAAATGGTGACTGATTTGCCCACTTTTAACTTGTTGACCCTAGTTTTCTTTACACACAACCATAAACACACACAACATCAGAGATCAGTCTTCCTCATGGTCTTGTGGCCAAACAGACAGACCATTGAGACAGAATATTCCAAGCCCAAGGAATAATCCCTCTGGAAAAGATACCCAGGATGCCACAGTGGGACTGGGGGACTAAAAGCCACAGAAAAGGCTAATTCAGATCCAGGGGCCATTCTTCAGTGTGTGTGTGTGTGTGTGTGTGTGTGGACAGTAGCCTGGATGGCCAGGAGCAGTTGACTGGATAAAGAACAAACTGTCTGTTCAGTCAGGTGAACGTTGGTCTATTTAGTTCAACGTAACCTACATGAAAGCAGAGGCAGTTATGAATCAGCTTTATTGTATTCTCTCTCTTTGTTACTTTCTTTTTTATCTTCACAACTACGACCCTAGATTTTAGACTATGTCAACAAATCACATATTATTGTGTAGTTTTTTTTATTCTGTTTATAATTTCTGTACCCATCTTAAGTCTTCCATTCATTACCAGTACCAAGCCTAAAATGGTCAGGGGGTGGGAGAACTATTCTGATTTTTATTCAAGGAAATGTAGCCATAGCACAGTGTAGACATACTTTTTTCTCCTTTTTTTTTTTTTTTTACAAATGAAGGTCATGCATTCAAAAGTAGAAAGTCAAATATTTAAAAAGTAAAGTAATTAAAAAGATAAATATTAACATTGGCCTATACCCAAATTACTCACATTTCACACCTCGTCAATTAAACTAAAGTCTCAAGTCAGTAGGACTAAAATAATTATCTTAATTTATGAAATTTTGCCTCAATAAAATCTATTAAAAGTACTGAATTGACATTGACTTTAGGGATTCACTTATCAGCTATATTTTCATCCCTGAGTTTTTTTTTCCATTTCCAGATCTTCAATTTCTCTAACCACAAATCCAAACCCCAACATTTCCAATTACTAAACATTAACCTGAGAAAAACTGCAAAGCCTCACATTTGAGAAGCTGCATATTTGTTTCTATATATTATAAATAACCATAATAAAAAAATATTTTAATTTAATTTATGAAGTTTCAATCAATTGTTGTTGATAAACATCCTGTTCATTGATTAAGCACCTAATCCTTTCATACAAATTGAGTTAACATCCAAAATTTGAGAAACACAGAACTTGTATTTTTGCCTCACCATTCTTCATTTCTTTTTCATTTCTCATTCTTCATCTTCGGGCTGGCTGAGCTGCAGTGATGTTATGTGCCCTGACAGCTTTGTGTTTCTACTTTTCGTCTCTTTCTCAGATCAGTATTAATACTATTGTGAGCTGTGTTCTACGATCCAGCAGCTCGGTTTTTAACTCAGTACTTCAAACACTCCTTTGGCTTGCTTCTAAGTTCACTAAGGCCAAAGCGCCCACTTTTTGTGTTACACTTAATTAATTCCCCCTCAGCATTGGGGAAGTTTTGTGTGCAACACTGTATTAGTTCCCCCTCAGAAGCAACAATAAAATACAAGAGAATCCAAATAGCTCAAGGCCCCTCATGTGAAACTGATCCTCTCTCCCCCTTTGGCGATTTTCTCCTCGCAACACCAATAGCAGTGGGAGTCAACTTAACATGCATTAGGAGCAAATTGGTAAAGAAACATTCAAGCATGAGGGAGCCAATAAGTAAAATATTTTCAAAGGGGGAGTGAGAGAAATGGAGACATTGCCTTAAGCCTATGCTGAATATCTCGCAATTCTGCACTCTTTGTCGACCTGTGTTAGTTAGGCTTTTTCAAGCAATGATAGACTAAAAGGTTTCTCAGTTTGATGCAGAAAAAGAACAGACTATTCAGAATGACCAGCATGGTTTAAATTTTTAACATCATCAGCTGCATTTAGAACTTTTTAAAAACTATTCCTTCATCACTGTGCAGTGACAAAACTTCCCCAGTTTGGTAGGCTGGAGACATTTATTTGGTATAACTTCTGTGAGTTACAGGATTTTCAGATGATGAGGAAAGAACTTGGCGTGTGGAGTACAGCGCTTTTGAGTTTTAGACAGGATGGTTGAAAAACAAGAGATGAGGCCTTTTGTGGCCTCCCCCTCCAGTTCCTGCATGGAGGAGGGCCACTAGGAATGCTTTTTTGCTCCCCCTCCGACTTTAGCAGCATGCACGTTCCTCAGCATTTCACAGGGATTTGGGCCCTGGGAAAGCTGAGGCGGCAGGGGAAAACCTTAATCATTTTGGAATTACCTATTGGTTATGACTGCTACCGGGGTTTCGAGAACTTTTCAAAAGAAGCGACAGAGAGGCACCTCTTTAGTCTCTGAAGTGTAGTCGTGATAAAATCCCGAATCAGATCTTTAATGGAGGACTCAAGTGGGTTCAGTCGTCTCAGTTTGTTGGATTGCTGAATCATTTCATGTTAAGATACAACAAGATAAGATGATGGGATGAAACGATAACGATGTCTGTGAGGAAGCCCAGTCAAGTGTTTCAAGCTCATACAGCAGGAGCAAATTTACTTAAAATCATTCAGCTGAATGTAAAACACTAGACAATAAAAATGTCTACCAACATGGATAAAAAAAAGTATGGCAAAAACAGAAGAGAGAACATTTTTCACTTCAAACACCAACAAACTCTTATTTCGCCCAACAAACACACATTTGGCACTTTGGCACGACACCCTCCTTAAACAAGCACCACCTTCTTCTTCCTCGTCTCTCCCTCTATCGTCGTTTCTCTTTGTCTCCCTTCTCCCCATCTCTCTCTCTCTTTTCCAGCCATATTTCTCTCAGTCTCTTTGTTGCTCTACAGGGCTGAGGTCTTTGCTGGCGATTTCCACGCTCCATCTGTGGAATCCGTCATGGCTCCCTCGGCCCTTCACAGTGGAGGGCTGTCACCTGCCCCACGGGGGAGCTGGGAGGGGGCATAAAGAGGCTCCACAGAGGGCTTGGGGGAGGTGGAGAAGATAGGGGGAATAGCTGAGGGCATTCTACTCCCTATATCCCCCCTCCCTGCCTACAAAAAAAATCACTCCCTTTCTCCAGAGGGAACTGTAAGAACACCTGAGGGGGTGAGAAGGGCAGCACAGAGGGGCAACAGGGGCTGTTGTAATATAAATGTACCCATGGGGGCAGTCTGTCTGGGCATCTGTGTTGGTTGTTGTTGGTAGAAGCGTAGCACAGCCACAGATTGTGCGCACGTTACCCAAACGGTTCTTCCAATGATTTCCCCCATGTTCACTCCTGTCTGTGAGCTGTTTATAAGATGCTGTAACAATCATTACAGATCACTGAAGACAGAAAGAAAGTTGCGCCAAAATGCATACAGTCCATGTATCAGCTGACAATTAATGTTTAAAAGATTACGAAAATACAATTTTTTAAATAATATAACAATTTGTTCTCATTTTGAATTATTTAGAGAATTTCTTTCTCATTTTTTTAGAAAATCGCTGGACTCATTAGACATTTCTGTAGAAAATTTAGAAAATGCAATCAACAAAACATGAAATTCATGAGCCTGTATGCCATGAGCCTAAAGTTTCTTAAAAACAAATTCTAAAAAAAATATATATATATAATGTCAATGCCATGTGATTTATGGTGTCGTAGTGTGACACGTGGGGTGTGAGGTGATTGGCAAACTTTGCTAAGACAGAGGCCAACCATGCAATCATCCCTGAAGCTCAATACTCCCCATAGCTTGGCTCAGGAGCTCATCAACACACCCCTGAAGACTGCAGTGCTACATGCACATGACCTTCTACACACATGTACACAGTTCTGGGTTGTGAGCTTGTCAGCCCAGAGGCATTTCAATCTCCTTGTTGACATGGTTCATGTGATCAAGCACAAACACATACGCAATGGATATATAATGCTAAATCAGCATCAGGACATTGCATATGTTAACTCTCTTACAAACACAATGACTAAAAGGAGGATAAGAAAGAGTAGATGGAGGGAAGAGAGTGCAACCCTTCCCCTACCTCTCTGATTTTATCCAACCTCGTAAACCTTTGGTTTCAGAGCACCCTGTTTGCCATCATCGCCTCACTATCCCTACGATCTGATCACAACGATTTGGCACTGTCAGATAGCGTTGGCCAATCAAATTATCCACTTTAACCTTCATATTGGTCACAGCTTGTATACATATGCTATATTTTAAAATGCTATATTCATAGCCGCTGTAAACACTTAACTTCTGTCTGTATACTTTTTCTCCACCTCAGCTTCAAGGAGCAAGGGCTTGCAGACGTGGTCCTGGCTCTTGTCAGTTCATCAAAATGCAAGAAAATATGAGCCTTAAGAGGGTAAAATTATCTGAGCTAGAGAAAGTCTGGAAAAGCAGCAAGATCGCCCTGGAGCCAAGGGAGCATTAAGCTGCAAAATAAGAGGAGCAGTTGGAGGGGGTGAGTGGAAGGGGTTAGAGGAGAAAAGAAAACTGTTTAATTTAACCAAACTGAAGCCCTGAGAGGCACAAAGTGCATGAGAGTCCAAGCCAAAACAACGTCTCCGGAGCCAAGAAAGTCCAAAATGGCTCCTGTCTTGCAGCGCCATCCCAGAAAAGAGAAAAACGAGGAGGAGAATAGAGGATTTGGCTAAAACAGACTGTTGAAAAGACTTTGGCCTTGCTGATATTTTAGGGGGGCAGTCAGATGGGGACACAAAAGCTTAAATATGTCCACTGAGACATCAGACAGTACGTATTGAGCATGTACGTATGTGTGCGTGTGAGAGAAAGGGGATGTGTCAAACTTGGATTTTGGGACTTAGGGGAATTGACTCACCATATGTGGACTATTTACACCCCTCTTCGAACATCCCAGTAACTCTTCTGGGGCTTTGGTTAATAGTGAGGGTAAATTGAGCCTCTGACACATTGCCCCCCTTCTCTCCACCTACCCCTCTCAAAAAACACAAAACAAAAGGCAGAGGAGACAAACGCAGCATTTATTTGGGCGGGCCAACCATACTGCTCCTATTCAGGACCAGGGGGACTAAGTGACTGGCTGACTGCATTAAACAGTATATAGAAGTCAAGGCAGGCAGATGCTGGTCCAGATAATGGCTTTGCTGACAGCTTATGGACCCATCTGCGGCTCTTTTTGGCAGATTAAGAAAAAGATGGTGTATGTGTGAGCGCACATGCATTTTTGTGTGTGTGTGTGTGTGTGTGTGTGTGTGTGTGTGTAGGGGGGGTAGTATGGGAGGTGGGATGGAGGGCAAACTCACTTGACTTGCTAAGGAGGAGTTTCAACCTTCACAGCTGCCCTGTAAATAAGACTATGCCAGAATATATGTGTGTGTGTGTGTGTGTGTGTGTGTGTGTGTGTGGGTTGATTGATTACACATTTAGAAAATTATGCTAGTAAACTACTGTCAATCATAGCCTTGTTGTGCTGCAAGACATAACATCATAGGGTATAAAGGGCTCCAAAGTTTTCAACAAAGAATTATGGGTAAGGATGTGGGATGTCAGGAAATGGTTACCTGTCATTTGTAGCTAAATGTGTTTCTAACCTTGTTTCCTGTGTAGTGCTGAGGGAGAGTGACCCTCTGCAGCCCTGTGACCCTGCAGTTCTTCTTTCTCTTTTAACTTTCAAAATGCCTCACAACTTCTGTCAGGGGAGAACGGGCTCACTGTCTGACTCAGGTTTTTGTTGACAGGAGTTTGACAGCTTTATTTTCTTCATCAGGTTGTCAGTTTGCCCCAGCTGACTGTAGCTACAACAAATCCTTCATGTGAAATAACGTGTATGTTTTTTTAAAGAAACTGTACACAGACTACTGCAGCTGTATGTGAAGCACTTAATATCTCGGTCAGGCTAAAGCAAAGTATGTTATTGAAACGTGAGATATTTGATCCAGTACAATTTACACAAAAATTATAATAACATCAAGTTAGACATTTAAAATGGCAGTCATGCACTGTGCAGTAAAATGCTGCATTCATGTTACATGGGTAAGAGTAGATCTCAGTTTCCTACTTCTTACCTCAACTTTCAGATTATAAATATTACTCAGGAGCTCATGGTTTGGCAGTGAGTCCCTATTTGAACAAGGAAATGTCTGTAATCAAGTTCTACAGAGCAGGACATTGATTCATAAAAGCTGAATAAAATTGATTATTTTCAATCAATGCTTCAGCAAGTAGCTTTGCTGCAAAGCTTAATGAGAATTTGGATGTGGTGTGAAAACACAAATCTATCAGAAACCACAAGTATGTGTCTCCTTAACGCCTTCAAGCCTGAGAGTGTGCACACTGGATATTACAAAAGATATTCCCACATGGCATGACTACAGCATAAACACTCATTTAAGCCTCTTTCCCAATCCAACCAAAAGCTTCTGGTCTAATTAGTTAACAAAGCTTTGAAAGAAAGTCAGGCTTCGTCAGTCAGGTGATTGACAGCTGCCTGTCCCCCAGCAACAGCATAGATGCTGCATTTACTGGCCTCTGGCTGGCCTCTGCAAACTCTGACACATGACCCTAACCCCAGTATGCACACGAGCACATACACACACATTAAAAACAATCATGCTCACATATACACAGATATATGAGAGAACGACACACACACTGACATTGTTCATTACTTTCTCAGAAACACACACAAACACACTCATGCACATTAAAAAACAACCTCTCTCCCCCTATCCCCCCAGCTGTTGTGCCTATAGTGCATACTTGCAGCAGATAAAGAGAGGCCTTATTCTAAGGCAAGCCATTCTACTTGACCTTCGCCGGGCCTTTTCACTCTTTCACTCCCTTCAAACCGTCTTTGGGGCTCGCTCACTCTCAGCTCAATGTGGCTAGTCCATCACGGATGAAGGCTGGGGCACTACAGCGAGTCTTGAAGGGGGAATACCCCCAAATACCCCCTGCCCTCTCCCCCCATCCACATATGCACATACACACGCACAACCCCTTCCCTCTCAGAAATCACCCTGACTTCAAAGTTGGTGTGCATTCATTAATTGCCCTTTGAATTGATATCAGAGGGTCACAATAAGAGTGTGAAAGGAAAAAGAGGCTTTAATGAAGCATAGAGCAGCCATTCATTTGCAGATAACTATGTTTTCATGCTTGGATAGTCATCATGCATGGGCTTATTAAAAAAAACTCACGAGAGAGGGCGGAGTGTGAGATGAGGAGAGAGGGACAGAGAGACAGAGAGAGCCCCAGGGTAGAGGAGAGTGATTTGGTGCTCGCCACTTGGCCCTCGTGCCCCCCTTTGCCCTCATGCCCAGGGACTCACTGAGTGACACATTCATCCTTTCAACGGACAGACAGAGCCCTCTTCACCAGACACTTGGCTCAGACCAGTAATAGCCAATAGCTATTATAGGATCCATCGAGAGCTTATTGGTTCTGTCTTTGTCAGATCTGATGAGCTAGTAACAGCCACTGGCAACTTATTATGGCTGCAACTAAGGATGATTTTCATTATAAATCAATCTGCAGATTATTATTTATTGTTTGAAAAATCACTTGGTCTAAAAAAAATGACAAGATTTTGTACAGTCGAAGGTGATGTCATCTGTCTTGTTTTGGTTTTGAACAACAGCCAAAACCCCAAAGATATTTAGTTTCCACTGATATAAAACAGAAAAGAACCAACTCCTCACACTGGAAAATCCAAAAGCAGAAAATCTGGATGTAAAGAACTTATAGACCTTTGTGTGTGTGGAATTTTCAAATGCATTTTTTGCAACTGCTAATTTTACTGTTTGCAGCAAACATCTGGTGTACAAAAGTCAATGTGAAAAGTCAGTCCCAGCTAAAGCTCAAGTGCCTCTGCAAACAACATCATCCCACACTCAACCCATCCCCTGCCTTCTCTCACTTCTTCCTGTAACCCCTCTTCCTTCAATCCTCTCTTTCCTCCTCTGCCCTGGCACTGATCCAATGTGTGCCCACATATTACATTTGCAGCACGCCATACTTCACGCCGAGTGGCAGAGAAACCCAAGTTCTTCATTCACTCACATTATTTACACAAACAAAGTCCTGCTCCATTTCTGTGACAAAGCCAGCTAAATCTTTATGGCTCTTTCATGTATTGTCTGCTCACAGTTCCCTTTTGTCCCCCAGCCATTGGCCTGGGCCCTGGATACAATGAGCCCGGGAGAATGGAGGCAGATTGAAGGAATGCGCCTCAATAAACCTAATTATGACATGATGACTGCGTTCACCATGGTAGGGGTTTTTCAAAGATCCTGGGCTTATTCAATTAGCCCTTTCCAGGATCCCCTTTCACCAAATAAAGTTATCCCTTTGACTGTTTGCATTGCAGAGTGAAATGTCTGTGTATGCATGTGGTTGTGTGTATATGTGTGCATACACACCGCGGGCCTGCATGGAAGAAACGTATTGCCTCTCAACAAGGATCCTCGGTATTATCTGGCTAATTTCACTTAATGAAGTATGGTCTCAGAAAGATACACTGTGAAAATGTGAAGGAGGAGGAGGCAGGGACACAGTGACTGTTTTAATCATTAACTTTGACTTCAGGGTTAATTACTATGCTGCTGGGAGACACTGCAACAGCCCTGGAAGGTCAATATTACTGCCAAATATATGAATAATTATAGACAATGGAGAGGGGCTCAGGATTTTCGAGCATAAATTTCTTTTCATTTCACTGCATGGAGGTTTGGAAGAATATGTATGTTTTAAATTTGTATGTTAAAAGTTGAACCTTCAGATTACATTTGTATTCTTTCATTATTTTATTACTTAAACAACAGACTGAGAGAGTAAAATTCCTATAAACTCTATAACTATAGAGGATAACTAACAAATAAGGGTAAAAAAATATTCTTCTGATAAGGTATAGGATATTTTACTGTAGAGATACACTATATCAACCCAAAATATACAACAACTATGTTTCAAAACTCTATAAGAGTAATGTTGCAGGCCAATTTATGTGTTTTAGGAGCATGGTATATTGGAAGTGTAACATTATAAATTATAACTACCCGCAAAAGGTTATTTGATAAGATAATTAGAAACTTTATAGAACTAGACTGACTTTCCATTGTGCGCTCCGGATGATGCAGCCCAGATATTAAACGAGCTGTGCGCCGCGGGCTGAAAGAAACACAGAGAACGAGTAGGAAACAGAGGGAGAGGGGCGGTGTTGCTCTCCAGATGAAAGTGAGATGAAATAAAAGAGTCGATTTAATCTGCTTGAAGAGATTTGGGGAGCAAGTGGTGGAGGAGGAGCGGAGGGGGAGGTAGTTTTCGGAGTTGTGCGCAGCGCAGGACGGGTGGCCGGGGCCCCTATTGTGAAGCTGCGCTCCGGGCCAGAGCGGGGCTCTCCGGGGAGAACATTGGTCCCCATTCACCAAAACACTCTTTAATACACTCCCTCCGTCATTAAATGTTACATAGCACAATATCGACATCATTTAGAAGACATTAATAATGTTCGAGGGGGCAAGGTCGGGAATCATCAAAGAATCAATAATAGATCATGAGTTACAGATTTAGGATTATCAGCGTCATCCTTCAAGGCGGAGAAGGCCACTTTGTTTTGCGGACCAATTACAGTCTGAATATTATGACAAACACGGCAATTAAGCTTCAACAAATGCTTCTGAATCTGACAATGTTGATTTTTCAGTTTTAAACCGCTGACATTTCAAATGCAGCAGGACGCAAGCAGACTTCTCCAAAGTTTACTGACGTCAGAAATATTAAATAAACTCTGTCAGATGTAGCCTGTGTTCGACTTTTTAATAAAGGAGCACAGCACATCATTTAAAATATAGTTTATGTTGGCAGCGTAAAAGTTTCTTGATTTGTTAGTTCCGTTTTTTATTCCTCCTTTTCTCTGATATGAGAATGATGATGATGATATGATGATGAATGACGTGTGCGCTCTCTGTGGAAGCTGCTATGATGCAACATGTTACTACTTTCAAACGATGCGTCTTAAATTGAAGGTGAGTGTTTAATTTCCTTCTTTTTTTTGTTAAAAGCGCGTAACCGCCGCGTGTGAGCAGGTTTAGGGGGCGAGCACGTATCCTTGGGCGATACGTGAGTGGATTTCAGAGCCCTCAATTGTCCTTCTGAATGGCAGTCGGCTTCTTTAGCCGACCCCAAAAGGAAACATTTTGTAGGTGAAAACGGCCATTTTCTCTCGGTGAACGGTCCCTCTAAACTGTGCCAGAGCGCTCCCTGAATAATTCATCCTTCATTGCGGCCTCATAATGTGTTTTGTCGAGCTTTTCTGTGGAGAAGCTCTCTTCTCCCCTTCTTTTTCTCTGGCTGAATTATAAATAGGTTGCCTTCTTTTTTAGCGGAGGCCAAAGCTGTTTCCAAGCTGGCCTTTTGTCAGCGCGCAGCCCAAGCGTGAGCCCCAAATAGACTCTCGCGCTTTTGTCTCCCAAGTTCATCCTTGAGCATCCCGTTGTGCGCGCAAGGCGTGTCTTTGTGAGGAGATGGAAACCGTTGAACAAATGTTTGATCAACTCATCTGGGGGACATTTTGCCTCATCGGACTAGAGAAGTTACTCTCTCCTCCCCTATTTAAATGATGCAAAGACCAGAAAAGTGCTTACGGATAAATAGTGGGATAAATGTTGACAACCTGTTGAACACGTGATTGACTGGCTCATTTTAGGACCAAAAAGTGGACAGATCGCGTTCGTTTAATAATTAACTTGGTCACAATTTTAAATGTATTCTTTTTCTGGTCATTTCTTAATGTTAGTTAAAGTTAGGCTGAGGGCGATTGTAACATCACAGTGGAAGTGTTTTTCCCTACCCTATTTTCCCTTTTTGAGCCTATGAGTTGGACTGAACCGTGTAATTTACTTTTCTCATGCCGAAAGAAAAACATTGAAATAGATTTAAATTTCGAGTAAAAAGCATGAAGAGGAAATTATCAGAACTTGTTTGGTTTCTTATGTCAGACTCACCAGCAGGCCACCGTTTAAAAGATGTATGTGTCCATTATATACGTAGTGATAATTTGGAAAGTACCAAATTAAAGAAGCAGCCGAGCGTGGCGGATTTCTACTGTAATGATGCTGGTAAAAAGTAATTATATTCAAAACAGAAACCCAAACCACTCACAAACCTGCCATTAAGTGTATGTCTGTTAAGCTATTCAGTGAAGGAAATGAAGAAAATATGTTGTATTTTATTCCTTGGCCTGCAACACCCCCCGTGTCACTTACTAAAAAATATAAATATTTAGTCCTATATAGTCTTTATATCAAGAAGTTTTTTTAATTGAGAATAAACTTTGGCACAAAATGAGAAAATTATACTTGCTTCCTCTTTTAAAACCATGGATTTGGATGACGAGGTCGAGTTGGATTTGAAAAAGCAAACACTTAAAATTCATTAAAAACTACTTGTGTTAAATTTGTATTTTTCAACTCAAAGTGAGGCTGAATACTGCAGCTCGTAC
>JAUBNQ010000005.1:8081309-8108482 GCA_032353495.1 Ctenopoma kingsleyae | reverse complement strand
ATGTGCCCATTCCTTCTCACCCCACCGGTACGTAGACCAACCCACAATATTTCTTGGTTAATCCAGTGAATGTATGCGCCTGCTTGTTGCATAAATCCATTAAGCAACTAATAGTCTGCATATTGACTGTTTGTCACCATTGAAGGTAGGAGATTAGAGTCAAGCTTGCCTACGTGTCGCTGTGGTGCAAATTAAGGTCTTGACCTTTCGCAGAGATGGCAAGGAGTGGGTCTTGTTAATCAGGTTGTGTGTGGTTTGGTCTTTCAGAAAGCGCTTGTCTAAACCATCGGGTGTTTCAAAGTTCTTTTTTTGTTGTTTAGCTTATCAGGGCTGTAAGTCACACAGATGCATGTTTATGGCAAAGCAGCTTACACCTGTATCTGTGTATTTAAGCAAAAATGCCCTTTAGCCTGGATTCTCAGAATACTAACAAGACACAGCCTCCTCCCTTGTATGACTGTGTCACCTTATCACTCTACTGTTGTGTAATTGTACTAGTGGCACCTGGCACTGCAAACAATAGCACTCCCTACTATTGTTATATCACTTGTAAGAATTTTTACAACAGTTTAATCGACTGCCCTTAATCTGCCAAATATTCTTTGGTTCCAGTTTCTTAAACTGTACATCTAGTATCCGGTATTGCACTCTGGCTGAAGTATAGTGTTTATACAGTGTGTTTTCATAACTGTTGAGGGGTATCATGTCCTATAAATTCACCTGAGTAAGTGTGGTATTAACTCATGTTTGTAGGTCCCTGCTTGGCATCTTGTTTGACTTTCTTTGTCCACCTTCACTCACTTCTTCTGCAGGTTTCACATGAAGCCCACCTGAATGGGTGTTTACAACTTTTTTTAGTATCTGTAGCTGAAATTGTGGCTTTATGATTTGAAAATAGTGTTCACACAAGAAGAAAACAATTAATTGTTCAGTCTTACTGCAAGTATAATATGTAGTGAAATTATGGGAAATGTATTTTTATTTCTGTCTCTTAAGTCTGACAACTTTTTAAAAGTACAATACTATATCCACTTTAATGTCTATTATAAAACACCTTGAACTCCTCATATTCAATGTAAGATAATTATTATTCAGTATTGTCGGTTACAATTGAGAAAAGTGAAAATCAAAAGAACTGTTACTAAAAAAAAAAGTGTGTTGTTAATTGTGTTTTTTATCGACTGCAACAGATGATAGAAATTGAAATGTTGTTCTTCCAGCCTGAATTTTGTTACAGCAGATCTAAAACTTCTGTTCACTGTCTGCACAAAACAGGGAAGTTGAAGTCTGCCAGTACATTGCTTTGTGGATTCTTTCCCTAATTTGTTTACCCTAGTTGACCAGAGGATTTTACTATGCTGTGGCTTCTATTTCATTGACCTTTCTGCAAGAAGTGAGAATTACAAGAGACAGAGAAAACAGCAAGCAGACACCGAATGATAACATGTGATGGGATAAAGCATCTGCTCCACCAGGGTG
Source organism: Ctenopoma kingsleyae (assembly GCA_032353495.1). Taxonomy (NCBI): domain Eukaryota; kingdom Metazoa; phylum Chordata; class Actinopteri; order Anabantiformes; family Anabantidae; genus Ctenopoma; species Ctenopoma kingsleyae. Next base: position 8,107,003 of record JAUBNQ010000005.1, on the reverse strand, counting down.
CAGCTTGGTGATGAAGCAGGACTTTCTGGCTGAGTAACAAGACACCAGGCAAAACAACAGCACTGTAGAGAAAGGAGTCCACATCCCACAGGGAACAGATGGTAGTCTGGGAGAGCACTGCTGGTCAACTCTTTTATTTATTTATGAGTCTCAAAGGGACACTTGAGGGTTGAGTGTATTTGGGATCAACCTCAGTATAGAGTGTGTCAGTGGGCAGTTTTGGAAGGGGAAGGATGTGGTACTTTAGGAGAGCAAGATAAGCCTCACCCTCTTATTAATAATAAATTACTACAGCTAAAATAGAGTGTTGGGCATCTTTAAAGTGTGAGTATGCTCACGGCATTTTTATAAGAGACACAGTTTTATATCTGCACAGCTGTAAAGCTGCTGAAGGACTGAAGACCGATGTCAATATGCATTAGGTTTATGTCTCGCAGTGGTGTCCTCAAATGCCATTACCCAAGGACCTCATTACCCAGAAATGCAGTGATATCTGATTGTAGTTGTCACTTTAAAGACGTTCAGCTACCACTGACGAGTTTGTGGAGATGCCAGATTACATCTGATGATATTTTTAAAAGCTTAAGTTAGTATTATATTGTCAAACTACTATTTTATCCACTGTATTATTCAAAGAATGAACTTTCATGCTCAGCTTGAATAGTTTTATTAGACAAAATTATTGCAGCATTGATCATTTACTAACTTTCATCTTAAGTTAAATACGGATTTTATAGAAAAAAATATAACATTTGTCAATGCAGAGTTTTGAAAGAAAAGCCAACGGAAAATCAAAACTGGTATCAGAACTAGTATCAGTATTTTAAGTGGTACCTACCTATTGATAATCTGATGACAGAACAGTGTAGTGTGATTCATTTTGAATACTTAGAATGATTTTTGCATACATAGGTTTAAGTATACAGAACCAGTGCTTACTGGAACCTTAACACTGATCTGTTCAGAACTCTGGACAGCTCCCACACTCTGCCACCACCTACTGTACACTCACTGGCCACTTTATTAGGTACATCTGTTCAGTCTAATGCACTCCAATCTGCTCTTGTGTGAATTCTACTTTTACTTTTGGTTTTAATTTCTCAGTTTTTGCTGAAACTGTCAAAAAGGTGATTTAAGTTTACTATGTGATTATTAATGAGGTCATAGTGGGTGGTGGAGTCAAAGTGGAGTGCATCATATTAACAGGGGTTTCTAATGTTTTGGCCACCTTATTTACATAAATTAGGGGTTTACCTGATAAAGTGGCCAGTGAATGTTTGTCACAGTCTCTTCGTCACCAGTTCTTTCTGAATGAGCTGAGTTTTTTTTTTGCAGGGCTATGAAATTATAAATAAGAGCATAATCTCCTTTTGTAGTGACTCTCTTAATTAGGAAAAGGAATTAAATGTCAGTTGTTGCTCTAATACCATGTTACTTTCATTTATTTTACAGCCGCAGTGTGGACCTGAGAGCACTGTATTGCCAGGAAGTGTGAGTCAAGCTTTTAAAAAGAAAGGAGACGGGGAAAGAAGAAAGTAGGAACTTTTTCTCACAGGTCATCGGTTCTACCCTTTCTCTTCATTGCTCTCCAACATCATCACAGCTTCACCAAGATGAAGCTGAAAGAGGAGGACCTGAATCCCATGCTGCTGCTCCTTTTCCACCTCATGGTGTGGCTCTATACCTTCATCACCTTTCTGCCCTCCTACATCGTCAGCTGGGCCTCAAAAACTGATGGTGGCTTCTACGGCTCAGAGGAGGAGCGAGCCAAGAGAGTAAAGGCCCACTCGGTGCTGGGCCCTGAGGGACCTTACAGAGCCGTGAACGCCACCAAGAAGCTGGTGACATCGCTGCACCCAGGGGTGGATACACTGGATAAGATGTTTGAATATGCAGCTATGAGGTTCCCCCACAGAGATTGTCTCGGGACGAGGGAGGTGATCAGTGAGGACGATGAGCGACAGAACAACGGAAAGGTGTTCAAGAAGGTAAAAGTGATGGGGACAGTGTGCTTATGTGGGTAGGAACATAGTAAAGCATACAGCAAGAAAACACAATTTGTGTCTACTGAAGATAGTCTTTAAATATATAAACACATACTTAATTAAAAAAGGCTCAGTAATTTCCTAAAACACATGTGTACTGTAGTTTTTCAAAACAGTAATTCAAACAGGAATAAAGAGAACATTTGTTGGGAACTAAGCTGCAGAACTGGTGCGCTTGTGAGCATTGATTACCACAGTGCCCTCATCTGTTGTAGTGAAGGAACTGTGAGCCAGGGCAACAGTGCAGCTCAGTGCTGTGTTTTGGCAACACTGGAGCTCCTTGTCAGTGAGGCATCTGATATATCAGGTTTTGGCTACACAGACTTAGTTTTGATTTGTAAACTCATAGCCCCACACATAGGGATTCATACTAGCATAAAAACATCTAAAATCCCTGAATTATGAATCTTTTTAAATGCAAGGTGGCGCGACTGGTAAAGGGGACAGAAGGAGAGTTAGTCAGTGTTAGTCAGGTACAGGAATTTGAAGATTTAAATAGAAAAATAGAAGCACTAAGGCTTGAGATATGTGAGAAGAACAGTTGGTGAGGAAAAGGGAACAAATGACAGATGTGTTTAAATATTTGTCACACAGTTTGGATTTATTCAAATGGTAAGCACTCTTCATTGTAACTAGCAGTCTCTGTGACTTTTACTTGAACCACTGTCTAGACAAACCTCTTGGAAAGTGTTTAAATACCAGTGAAATGGTAACAATAATTGTTAGTCTTCTAGATGCTCTAAATTCCATTGACCTTACACATATAAAGACCATACCCACCCAGGCCACTGTTTCTTTGAAATCCTTCCCTCAGGCAAACAAACTTCCCCTCCTCCATCACCCTCCTAAATAATTGACAGCTTTTGGTTGCACTATTAAATTCCATTGTTTGCAAGTCTTCGCAACGGGACTAATAACATAATCAATTATTGTTATTAATTTGTTTGAAGACACAATCTGTATATTTGATCACATAAACTGTATAATCTGTACAATCCATCCACCTATTCTGTATATTTGTTACCGTACATTGTTTGTAGCATTGTTTTCTTTTCTGACTTGAGTTACGCAAGTTACTAGAGAGACACCATCAGCTGAAGACAAATTTGTTACATGGCCAAAAAAATGTGATTCTGATTCTGATGTTGAGAGGGAAGACAGAAGAGAGAGAGAGAGTTTGGATGTGGAAAAAGAAAACGGGCATTAGAGGTTTATTCAATGTGTATACCCAGATTTCATTGAAAAAGGAGTGTGACTATCTGAAAATTTACTTCATAATTTAATATTAGATGTAAAAAAAAACACCTTGAGGCAGTTTTGGACAGTCTGCACATTCAGGAATTAGCCAATTTCCAAAGTGCACTTAAATTACCTCTGCATTATCCCATTAATCCCAACAGCCTGATCCTTCTAATCCATTTAAACCCCACTGTTGAAATACTTACTGCTGCAAGAGAACATGTCTTAGCTGTTTAGCGATAAGCTGTTGTTTCAAACAAGTGGAAAACTGTACTGTACTGTGTACTGTACTGTATAATCACCATTACTTTGGCTTGTGTTTGTATCCTGGTGCATTATCATATGCTAACCAATAGGAGCCAGTATAACCTCACTTATACACAAGCAGGAAGCTTCCATGTGTGTTTGTGGCCTTCATGTCATCAATGTTGAAGTGTTTATCCAGAAGCTTGTGTTTATCCTTTCCACATGCTAATGAAGAGGAAATGCTGCAACATGAGAATGGCTATAGAAGAGGAAGTAGTTCTGTTGGTTAGTAGTGAACTGTTGCTCGTGCCCCAGTGACTTTTTAATGAAACAGACAAAACATGTGACTGTGGGATGTAGCACACTGAACTGTTTTCCTGTGGTAAAATGTCCCTAACACACAATAAAAACAGGATTCCCCAACCATTCTCTGGTTTGGTTCATGCACTTACGGTTCATTTTATTTCTATAAACTATTTCTATGAGCATGCATCTCCTCTCATCACTACAGTGTGGAACTTTTTAACTTTCTTCTTGCTCCATAACTAACAACATTTTACTCTTATTTATTACACCTCACCCTCTTCCCCACAGGTTGTTCTGGGTGAATACCGCTGGCTGTCCTATGAGGAAGCGCTCACAGCAGCGTCCCAGCTGGGCAGTGGCCTAGCATCACTGGGTCAGCGGCCAGATAACAACATTGCCATCTTCTGTGAGACCCGAGCTGAGTGGATCATTGCTGCCCAGGCCTGCTTCATGTACAGCTTCCCATGTAAGTCCAGGATGTCAGTGCCTAATCATAGTGTTAGTTCCTTACTCGCTATGTGCATCTACCATACTGTATGGATTTGTGTCTAATGTTGACCCTTTTTATTGTGTTTGGGACATTTTTGACTGATCATAGTGAACCTCTTTGCACTGTTAGAGACTGTTAGGGTTCTCTGACCAACTTACCAGTCAGAACTACTGCATGTTTACAGCAGTTCAGTGATTGTATGAATTGCTTTTGCTTCATAGGTGATATTAGTATTGCATTAATACACACCAAATAAGCAGGGAGTTAAATATTAGATATTCCACTGTAGTTTCAATGTGGCTTCAGTCTAAAGTGTCTAAAGTCTAAATCTAAATTATGTTACTATATGAAGTAAATCGTTACTTAACACTAAAGAGTACGTTCTATTTAGCTTGTGCTGTACTGTGGCTTTAAAGGCAACTATGAGTTTTCTTCTCGTCGTTTCAGTTTAGTCTTTCCCACTGAGCGTCTTCCAAATGTGTCTGAATTAGGCTGATTTATAGCTGTGTGTGTGTGTGTGTGTGTGTGTGTGTGTGTGTGTGTGTGCGTGTGTGTGTGTGTGTGTGTGTGTGTCTGGGAGCATGTGCATACAAATGCTTTGTGGTTGCAGTGGACAACTTGTAACATGCAGGGTCCAGCTGAGACAGAAGAAGGTCAATTTGTCCCTGTTACATAAGTGTCCCATTTCTTCTAATTCAATCACTTTGCCATATTTTTTTATTTTCCTGTGATATAAATACACCTACATTTGTATTTCATACATATTTTGAAAGGAGTGGAAAATGGAAAACAGTAGCCACCATTTTTCTGGTGTAACAAACTATTCAGAAGTGTTGAATTCTCTACTTGTCAGCCCAAGATAGTTTTAGTGTTTACACTGAACATAATAAACACTGTGACATTAAAAACCAATAGAGATACTTAAAGTAAATAAAAGAAGATCATCTAAATATTCTTCTGAAACAAAGAGTTTTTCCACTTCATGTTTGGGATGTTCATGTTTGTCAGGCTCTCTGCCTGAAGGGATTCCATGCTGATTTACTCTTCCTTTATTCTGCACCAAAGAGTAGTTTCCTAACTATGAATATCAACAGCAGAACTCTAAGTTCATTAGTTAGTTTTTTGTTGTTGTTGTTTTTTTTTTTTTGCTTTTGCAGAAAGGATTCTTCATTTTCTCTGTGCGCTTTAGTTTGTGCTTCATTAAACTGTCATGCTTTGAAAATCTTCTGCAAGCACAAGACAGTAAAGCATGTTTTTAAAGCATCTCTCTGTGCTGCAGACAGCGGTTAGCTGGGGGGGCAGAGAGGAGTTAAAGGTTGGAAAAAGCAATGAAGGATGCGACAGAGGGGAGGAAAGGGAAAGAGAGAAATGTGGGGTGATGGCGTCAGAAGAGCGGTGAGACAGTCTACGTGATCATCTGATGTTGACAGAGGCATCAAGGAGTCAGCCAAAGGCCCCCAGTGAACTCGTGTGTGTCTTTATGTGCTTCTGTGTGTGCACATTGTGTAATAACTAGACATTGTCAAAAGGCAAATTTGCTGCTCATTCGTGCATTTTCAACACCGACAGTTACACTGCACACATCCTCTAAATAATGTTGTTGTCATCTAAAAACGTCATAATTCTGGTTTTGGCTGCTTGTTTTTGTTGTAGCGTCAGCTAAAGGATGTTCTTCCATGGTTTCAGAAGAAATTCGACTCTTGGGACTCTTTCAAGGCCCTGTTTCATGGACTGAAAAATGCAGAGTGACACAGACTTGAAATTCTCAGTAATTCTTGTCTGTTGCTGCTGAGCAGAGGATGGATGTTTGTCAAGTTTCCTGTATAAAAATGACTTGCAGCGAGCAGTGTGTGATTATGTGTGTGTCAAGCTGGAGTCCAATCCAGTGTTTAGATCTCACGGCTGGAGGTGTCACGGCCCTCACCTACACACTCGAACACACACAGTGGCAATGCAGGAAGTGTTGGAGCTCCATGACGCAAGAATGGGATGTTGCTAAGCCCTGTTCCATAAATCCCTGTGTCTGTGTCAGTGTAGGGACACAGGGTTATTGACTCTATTACCCAGTTTTTTCTATTGCTCCCTCTCTTTCTTTTCCTTTCTACTGTTGTTTCCTCCTCTCATCGTTCTGCCCTGCCCTTGCACTATTAATGCTTAATCTTCCTCTCTCTGTTTTTTCTGTCAGAGGTGACAGATGACCTGAAGCCAATTTCCTTCTGGCTCTCTAATCTTATAATAACAGCACAAGCAGAGGCACTATTTCACACAGCAAAAGACATGTGTTAAAAATTCTCCCTCACTCAAAAATGTCAGATTCAGACATCAGGACTAGCTAGTATGAAACTTAAAAGGGTCTTCTGTGGAAACTTTAAGCCTCCAGGTCAGAAACACTGAGAATAGACTGTCCTGTGAAGCAGTAGACATGCTGTGTCCAGCAGTTAAACTTTTAACAATATTTATATATTCTGCATGTTTTTCAGCATCATGAAATGCAATGCATCAGGATCTGTCTGAGTCAGTTCAGCAGATGACACTGATTGATGTCACCATACATGTGGTTTGCTGTAATTACACACTCAGCAGAACAACACTGTCAGGGAAAGATATAACCTTTTGAATTTAATGGGGTGGGAAATGTTTAGATGGTTCATTAAGTCAAGTTTCCTGTATAAAAAGTCAGGTAGGTATCACAGTACTATTGGTCACAGGCCAGACTGTTGTTAGTGATAACAGTGATAGTTCAGATTGGAGAAGATCCTTTAAGGTCCTTTTCTGTTTTAACAGGACATATGATATAACATGATATACGTGATATCGCTCTAAGCTAAAAAAATTGGTACTGAGAAACACTTGAATAGGCTGCACAGCCCTGACCACAACCACGGCCAGTATCTCAGGGATGAAGTGAAAAACCTGTGAGCAAGAGTGATCACCAAACAACCAATGGCAACTTTACTGATGCTTTTGGAATTCAAAATTCCAAAATCTAGTGGAAATCCTTGTGAACTGTGGTCAGCATTGTTCTGAAATAAAATAAGTTAGGGTCTTCTTAAAGATGCACAGCTTAGTGTTCAGGATCTGATCATCATTACTCAAACTGTTGTCATGCTCATATTCATCACATCAGAATGATTTAAAACAAAGAATTCAAACAGCCGTAATAATCACTGTGTGCAGGGCTCACGTAGCAGCACTCCATCAAACATATGCTCTTAGTCACAACACACATACAACCTCACATACCAGTAGTGTTTATATCCCCTGAAGAGTGCTTATCAGGCACGGGGGGACTTGTATCCCATTGGCTCGGAGTGCTGTGCTGAGGAGCTGTCTGATGATCATCAGTTTGGGAGGGGCTAGAGAAAACTGCTGAGTGCTGTAGACGGAGTGTACGTACATTGTCCATCTTCACACATGGGTCACTGTCTACACACATACACACACTGGTTTGTCCAAAGCTTGTCTCAACAGCTAACAACTAAATCATTATATACAGCATGTAATGTGGACATTTACTATTCTATTTCGTTTTACGTGTTTTCTAATATATCATCTGTATGATAATTTTTGAATACATTTCTTTTTCTATTTATTCTCAACCATTCATCTTCAAACCTTTACGTCAGCAGCCTCTAATGCAAAATACGTGTTACAAAATAGTGGACCCAAATGCAAGACGGAGGAGGAGGAGAGTTAAACAAGGCAATTCAGGCAAAAACAAATAGCTATGCAAAAGAAGATGCAACAGAAAATTAGTCCTCATGAAGGAAAGGCAACAAGAACACTAAAAATTAAAAACAAAACCTAACCAGACTAAACAACAGAATGAGAGGGAGGTCTGAACATGAGCGAGGGGGTACAGGCATGAACCCAGGCATGATAGTATATTTAGAATTATAACTCTAATTTAGTCATGTGTGTGAAAAGTGTTTTAATATGTTTGTTGCAGTGGCCACCTTTTACTCTACACTGGGAGGACCAGCCATTGCTCATGGGCTGAATGAGACTCGGGTCACCCACATCATCACCAGCAGGGAGCTCCTGGAGACCAGACTCAAGGTAGAAACACAAATGCATGCTAGAAATGTCATGTAATGTAACACTAGTTTATGTTACCACATGCTATTCATACATTAATGTAGCAGGAAAACAGTCATTACAAATCCGTAAGTGAGCTGCAGTATTCGCAGTGTACTGAGTAGCAGTGACTGCTCATTGTTGTGCAGGGGAGGGACATGGTCTCTGGTGTATATGATTAAAGCATATCTTTTGAGGCTACCATCATCCATCAGAGAAATCCAACGCATTCACTGCAGGGATTGTGAGTTGTGTAGGAGAGGAGGACTATGTCACCATAGAGACATAACAATAAGGAGAAATGCACATCCTTTGTGTTAAGAGATGTCCAGTCCTACAAGACAAATGGTGCTTTGGTATTCCTTCTCTCCTTTTATCATTGTGCCATAAACAAAGCCCCTCACATGTCCCCCCTTAGCCCAAATACTGATGAAAATGTGTATGGGATTTCTGGTTACTTGTCACAGAAGAAACCTGGTTTTCATCATGTGTTAATGTATACACAGCCTGTGTATGCTTGTTATATATCTGTGTTCATGGTTACATTTGTGTGTGTGCGTCAGGCCATCCTAATTGAAGTTCCCAGGCTGCAGCATATCATTGTAGTGGATAGCACACCAACCTCATGGCCCGGCTATCCACGGGGCATCACTGTTCATAACATGGCGGCTGTTCAGAAGCTGGGGGCCAGGCCCGAGAATGGTGAGCCATTTTACACATTCAGTTTAATTTACTCATCAATAATAAATATTAAATAGTTGTATAATACCTTCTGTGGCTGTAAAGGAGCTTGCATTCGCTTTGCTGGAAGAGCAAAAGAGTAATGATATTAAGTGCCATCTTTTTATTTAAAGTTACCCAAATTACATTAAACAAAAACAATTTTATCTATGATTTTCATATGATGCATTTCTATTCTTTTAGGGGCAGTTAGTAACAGATGGTCGTACTGTAAATATAATGGTCATTGTGTTTTTAGTTCTTAGGGCATGGAAGTTGTGGGTGGATTGGTATCAGTCCCATTAGGTCATGTGAATGAGGAAGAGCTCACATCAGTGTCAGACTGAGGTCAATATGGTGCCTAATCAGTTAATGCATTAGGTGAATGAGGAAAAATCCTCACCTTATATTGTGTTCTTTTGCACAGGCTGAGCCAAAACAAAAGAAGCTGGTGGTGTCATGTGCATATAAAGAAGGAAGAAGAGAGGTTTAGGAAGGGAGGATTGAGCAGTGGGTCATGTTTACACACAGCACTGTTAACTTCACATGACATCAACTCTCAGAGCACAAACTCCTACATGCCTCATATCCGAGTCCAAAAGACCAAAAGGAAAAAAGAGAAACCCTCCCCCTGTGACTTTCATGTACTTTACTCTCCCTCCCTCTTCTTTATGCCTCGTGGCTTCCTCTGCTTGGGTCTTAGGGGCCTGTTGTGTTCTGACATCTTGGTTCTGGTTTAGTTTCATCTGATGTTGAACAGAGAGGAAAAACAAGACCAAACTCTCATTTCCTGCATAAAGATCGATCTGCATTTTTGCCCAGAAATTCCCAATCCCAATGAGAAAGAACATAAAGAAATGATTCAGGAGAAAAGACGGGAAAGGTAAGAGAAGGAGAAAGCATTACAAAGAGTGCATGACTACAATAAAGAGGAGAGAGAAGGAAAGATGGAAAAAGTGCAGGGGTGATGAGGATGTAGAGGAGTGGAGATGGTGTTTTTGGCAACAGTCAGATATGATCTTCACTGCGCCAAGAGGGGCCTGATTGTTTAATATCACAGCTGACTATTTTCCATCCTTGTGTTTGAACTTTTGCACAGCCTCTCTTGAATTACAAACACTTAAATATTTCCTTGGCCTCTGACACCCAGAGCATTTTCCTCCTATTAAATCTGTTTATCCTGCACACATGCAACAAATGGAACACAGGCTGTAACTCTCATTCCAAGAATATGTCTGGGTCTGTGTCTGCGGTCCTGTAGAATTCAGCTCACATGTGAGTTCATGTGTTTTCTCTGTTCATATTACAGCAGCACGTGAGCGTAAACAGCCGCTTCCTTCAGACATTGCGGTCATCATGTACACCAGCGGGTCCACAGGCATACCAAAGGGCGTCATGATCTCCCATAGCAACATCCTTGCTGGAATCACAGGAATGGCCGAGCGGATACCCAACCTGTGGTAGGCTAGGCATAAATACATGTAAACCATACTGTATGGTTTACACACAGTCCATTTCATCCACTTACTATACCGGTCATTCAAAATCAGAAACTTTGAGAAATTCTCCACAGTTTATTTCTCTGCTATGCTACTGGTTTTAATGTTGTGTGATTAGTCTTTAACGAAATACGTCAAATGTTCTTTTGTGCTAATTTCTTGGTTAGGGTTTCCATGTAAACTGAGCACGTGCACAACAATGACACAGCCGGCTACTGTCATTAGCAACATTAAGTGCTTATATTAGAACAAAATCCGGCCCTTCTTCCTGTGGATAGAAATGAGTGAGAAAATGCAGAAGGAAGGGAGCGGAGTATGAGTGGAGGAACAAAATGGGATTATGGGAGGCAGGGTGATAAGCATGGAGGTCAGAGAGGTTATGAATGTTAAATCTCAATCAGACTTCTAATAACAATAATGAATTTCCTGTGTATATTAAGTACTATGACTGTAAGTGTCCTTGTCATGTATGCCCTGTAAATGTGAGTCCCCAGAATTATGAGGATCCAGAAGTACTTGTGTTCAGATAAATGTCTAGCCAGTAGATCATGGTTAAGTCCAAGCAAAGGAACAGATGGCTCAGATTTTATAGATAATCTTTCTGATGCACGTTTATCTTCTAAAGATTAAAATCGCATGATTAATCATTCCATAGTTAATTTGTATTAAAACTGATTATACTGCAGACTGTACATATATAAATTACATTATTTCAGCTTGATGAAATTAACTTGAGCTGATGCTTGAATGAAATAGCTCTGGTTACTTTCAGAGTTGTTCATAAGAGTTTTTTTTTGTGTCTACAGTGAGAAGGACACCTACATTGGTTACCTGCCTCTCGCCCATGTACTGGAGCTCAGTGCGGAGCTTGTATCTATTTCTCACGGCTGTAGGATTGGCTATTCCTCACCTCAGACTCTCGCTGATCAGGTAAAGGACAACAAATGTTAGTTATTATTATTATTGTTTCTGTCTTAGTTTAAATGTGCCGCTGAAGTCTGATGTGTGCAGTCACAACTGTGACATTGCTTCTTTTTTTTCACCCAAAGTCAACCAAGATCAAGAAAGGAAGCAAGGGAGACACCAGCGTCCTGCAGCCCACTCTGATGGCAGCTGTCCCAGTATGTACACACATCACAACATTACGCTTTTACAGTATAATGTCTGAGAAGTCTTAACATGTACCACTATTACCATTTCTGTCATAGGGTCTCTGTTCGTCAAGGCTTTCACACAATGCCATTGGCTTGAGTTTGGCTTCATTTGGCAGCAAATCAGAATTCATTCTGTCTTTGTTCATAGTCCAGCTGTTGAGTAGCAGTTACATAGTGCAGCAGGCCTGGATCTGCTGGTTGTGTTTCTGGACCGACTGTGACGTAAATCACTCACTGACCAATGCTGCTTTTTATCACTAAACACTGTTAGATGCCCAGGGGCTAAAATGGTGTGTTTGAGATTGGTCTTTGAAGTATGTTTTAGAGATTAATCCATTTCAGCTGTGATGACGCCAGGCGGGGCTTTACTCAAAACCTACCATGGCTGTATTTATTTTGTCAGTGAAAGGCCAGATAGTGCGTTCCACCCTACTTATGTGCTTTATTAGTTTTAGAGGGAGTTTACAGTTTAGGGAAATGAAAAAAAGTGGGGCCTGCAGTACGAGCTAGAAAGGCTGCAGTCGGGGTGTTACAAAGATTTTAATCTAAAACGGCATTACTCACGGCCATTAATATGTCAGATGGATCCTTGCACTCCAAAATAGGAGAATTAAATCTGGTATAATTAAAGTTTTTATAAAAAATAATGAAATAAATGACTGTATACTGTATGTGAAAGGGGTAGTTTATAGTGACAAACCCAAAGAGAATTACCATCAGTCTGCAGGTGAGGTCTTCTGTGCTCATCATTCCAGCTGTTGCAGGCATCAGTGATCCTTTAGTAGTAGCTTTAATCAGCAAGAAGACAGTTCAACACTGAACACTGACAGGGGGGCATGCAGCGGAGGTGGAGCGGGACCTGAAAACACACAGAGGGAGAATATGAAGCGAGTATGACTAGTCAGAAAAAAAACAGAAGTAGAAAAATAGTAGAATGATGACATGCTTAAAAACGTTCACAGTATCATCGCTATAAGATGATAAAGTATAATTACAATCTGTTTCCACTGCAGTCATGTAAACTAGCACCAGTTCATGGTCTATGATCATTCACAAGTTTTCTATATTTGATATCACATTCATTATCATGCACCACAATACATGAACTGTTCTTAATGCATTTTTAATACTTGTTCTCAGTAGTTATAGAGTCATAGAGCACATCACATAGAGGAAGACAATTTCCACATATTAGTGGTCTGCACCACAAATTCCAAGTTTAAAAAAAAATGGCACAAAAGTCTGATAAGGGCATGTATGGTGCCAAAAATGAAATGACAAAAACCCACAGCCCATTTTTTAATATGGTCAATTGAATATATATGTCGATAAGTCAAAACTTTAATCAAGCTTTTTTAATGACTAAAACCCAGATTATAAGTGATTGTAATTTCATTAATCATGTAAGCTAGACTTTACACCGGCTAGTTCGAAACAATATGCCCTTGGCGCTGTATTCTCTCCCTCTCTCACACCACGAGCACTGCCCCACCCTCCCACCCCCCATCTCCCAGTGGTCGTAGTGTAAAGGGCAGAGGGCTCCAGTGTCTGGAACCATTCACAGCTGTAAACAGAACGTGAGAAAGCCCCATGTAGTTATCCCCACGACACACACACACACACACACACACACGCACGCACGCACGCACACACACAAACAAACTAACACACATACAAATCGTTTGCTGTGATATGACTGGCTGCTGCGTGAATCCTGTGCCGACTTCCTCTCCCACTGCTTTGGCTTCACACACACATGCTCGTGCACACACATACACACCCACAAGGACCAGCTGGTTTTTTATTGTTTTTTGTTTGTGCCCTTTCCCCCAATTAACCACAAGTTCAGCTTTTGATGATTTGGATGAAGGATTTAGACAATCTGTAGGTTTCGGTTCTCCACACAGCAGGCCGACTGACTGTAGGAAACTACTACCAGGTTATAGCCAGGGCATAAAATAATACCAACCATTTTAACTGATGTTCCTGATCCACTTTGTCCCTGAAAAATAATCCTAATAAACTAATTTGGATAAACCTGTATAAATGTATGCACTGTCTCAAGGTCACTGTTACCCACATTCACCTGCAAAAAATCATTATGTGTCATGAGATGGAATTGCAGTATATCTACAGACCAAATTTCTCTTCTAGAGTTTTCCCTTTAAAACATTACTGTTCCTATAAAGTAAAAATATGCTAATAACAAACAAGCCCTAAATGCAAAAGATATACCAAATTTAAACTAAAGTTTATCATCATATCACGGCAAAAGGTGTTTCCAATATATCTCTGATTCATTCCTCTTCCTCTCACCTTGTTTTCTTATCTCCTGTTTTTGGATTCCTCTGCACCAGTGTTACTTATTGTTTCTCTCTATTCATTTGAACTCAGTACATACTGTATTTCATTATCCATCTTTCTTAATCTTTGTCTCGCTTCCATCCCTGACCCTGTCCTGACTTTAGGAGATCATGGATCGTATTTATAAGAATGTGATGACCAAGGTCGAGGAGATGAACTTCATCCAGCGAACCCTCTTCATTCTGGCATACAACTACAAACTGGAGCAGCTCGCCAAAGGAAACAGCACACCTTTGTGTGATAAGTATGTAGAGAGTTGCTAAAGTTCTATTTTAATGAGAGAGAATCTTAAAGAGTTTTTAATGTATGGGATTTCTTAAGTCATTGAAGTGCATTTCTTTTTCATGTGCACTTATCTGCCTTCCTCCATCTACCCAGGCTGGTGTTCAGGAAAATTCGTTCTCTCCTGGGAGGTCAGACACGAGTCTTGTTGTCAGGAGGCGCACCGCTCTCTGCAGCCACGCAGCGCTTCATGAATGTGTGTTTCTGCTGCCCAGTGGGTCAGGGATATGGTCTGACAGAGACCTGCGGAGCTGGAACGATTAGTGAGAGTAAGGACAACGAAATTCATACAGAAGTACACAGTTAAATTAACGCACTATACATAGAAATATCTAACAAAACACAAAAAAAAAAAATGCACTTCAAATCTGATTCTGAGTCTCAAACACTAATGTTACAGAGGAAGTAAATTATACTAAACAAGCATAGATGTACACACTAACATACTTACATACATCCTTACAACTTCTATGTCAAATTAAACTATTTGAAAAGAGTTCAATAAAATAGAAAAAAACTCACATCAAATGAACATTCATTAACTGGAAAAGTTGCATAACATTGAGTAATTGCGGGAAGTTGCTTAGAAATCTCTGAGCACAGATAAAAACAGTGGGAGGGCATTAAGAGGCAAACAACTGGGATGGGAAAGTAGATGAAAAGAAAATAATAAGATAAGATATAGTATAGAGTATATTGTGCAAGAGTTTTAAAGAACAGAGAAGGGAGTAGGTTATCAGTTTTTAAAAAAGTAGGATGCAGTGGTATGGAAAAATAAACATTAGCGACAAGGACTTTTATGCTAAGAGTCCAGTTAGCATTAAATTTTTACCCTATTGCGAAACGTCCAATGTACAGGAAGTGCTCGTGAACATTTGTGCTGATGTCATTTGTAAAATAAATACAAATGAATGTATCCCAAGAAATGCTGACATTTCTTACAGCTTCTCATGAACAGCCAAATCATTTTGGTCCTTTTTTAATGTGTGTGTGTGTGCGTGTAAAAGAATGCCACTCATGACTTGTCCCAGTAGTCTGTATTGAACTATGTGGCTGATCTACACATTAATGAAGTCCTCTCAGCCTTTCCCAGGCAGACTAAACCAGCAGCAGCCAACAGCCTGGTACTCTCCTCATTTGAGCCAGGAAAACTACTTTATGAACCTTCCTTTGGGATGGGGTTTCCATGGTGAAGGAGCAAGTGAGGTCGCGTTGCTATGGTAAATGTCGTTCCTTGATGCTAGTGGCTTTCCTGATCACGTGTGTGTTGTCTGTTCTAGTGTGGGATTACAGCACTGGGAGAGTGGGAGGACCGCTGGTTTGCTGTGAGATAAAGCTCAAAGACTGGGTGGAGGGTGAGTGAAACAACGAGTAGGAGCTACACACACACACACACAACTGATGATGATGAACTACACAGTGTCAAATATGATTCACAGGGACATGAATCTGTCATCTAATGCTCACACATTTTACTTTTTAGTTCACCATGGAGTCTAACTTTTAATTTCAGGAGAGATCATTGTACCGGGCTCTTAACCTTGTAAGGAAATGACACCAATACAACTTCTCTTTTGTTACACAGGAGATCATAACTTATTGTTATTACACTCTGTTAAATCTTGCTGCTTAAAAACCTGAGTTCATTGCTTGTTTGCCTTGCAAACCATAAATATAATTCACAGTAAACATGCTGTCAGGTTTTTCTCTACAAAAAAAAAAGGTGTTGCAGAATCAGCATATTTAGTGTTTGCTTTATTACAGTTTGACAAAATTTGCATTGCATCCAGTGATGTTAAACCCTGCTTTCAGGTGGTTACCGTAGCACAGACAAGCCGCGCCCTCGAGGAGAGATTCTGATAGGTGGACCAAACATAACAATGGGATACTACAAGAGTGATCCTAAAAACCAAGAAGACTTCTTTGTGGATGACAATGGCCAACGGTGGTTCTGCACAGGAGACATAGGACAGTTTCACGAAGATGGGTGCCTTGAGATAATAGGTGAGGAAATTTGGGTGAGCAAATTGATAAATAAATGGGTGTGTAGATTAGATAATAAATATGTGGTTTGGTGGGAGCAGAAAACCATTTGAGGAAATATATCCTGGTTCAGATGCTTCAGCATCAAATGATTGAAACTGTGCCCCAGATTCTTGGATTTCTTCCAGACAACCTCTCTACTCTACTTCCATCAATCAGTTTGACAGGAAACCTTTTAACAAATCAGATTTCACATCACTTCCCAGAATTACTCCACAGCCATGTTTACTTTAGTCTGTCAGAACTGCCGGGGGGGTTTTCTGTTTTTTTTTTTTTTTTTAGATGACTGTCAGATATATGCAATTTAGTTAGAAAACTGGTCATTCCCCAGCTTCCTCCCTACTTTTATTAAAGATATACACAGACATATTCACACTAATAGATGTGCACATGGACATGCAGATTGTTACGGCTGTCTCCATTGTGTTTCTAGATCGTAAGAAAGACTTGGTGAAGCTACAGGCAGGAGAATATGTCTCCCTGGGAAAGGTGGAGGCCATATTGAAGAACTGCCCCTTGATTGACAACATCTGTGCCTATGCCAACAGGTTTGTGTTGGTGCATTACCTGTAAATACTACACTGATGTTTTATATTCCAATGCATATATCACTGTCCACATCATAAAAGACACTATAAATGAACTGTGGTAATGTTTATTAGCTACGCTACTCACTTTACTATTACTAAAGTTATTACTAAGTAGTTGTAGCTTAGCATCTCCTCAATTATGTATTAATTAATATAATTAATTAATATTAGAATTGCACACACTAGTAGTCACAAAACCAGACATTTATCACCTACTCTCCAGTTCAGTTTTATCCTTTTTCATCTCATGCACTTGGTTCTGCACTTCCCAAAGTTACGTTAATGTTTAGTGTCACCATTCACAGCCCTGTTTCTATAAACAGCCGGTGGCTGCTTATAGCAAAGAACTATAAAACCGACCTCGCACAGCATGGTTCATTTCTATTTTAACTGACATTTACAGGAAAAGCTTAGTTCAGAGCTACTACTTAACAGTTACTATTACAAGCCTGTCGTGCTTCTAGTAAAGTGTCAGCTTATTAGGATAAACTGTAGAAGCAATAAAGTAGCTCTGCTCACTGTATTCTGTTGTCAGTAAGTTTGACAGACATCTTTTGAGGCTCCATGTAAGCAGAATAACTTGGTGCAGTATGTAACACCACCATCAGTCCTTCATTTGAGAATAACTAAATACCAGTTTGATCAACTTTTAAGTTTCCCTGTGTAATGACAATAATGTGCTAAGAAATACAACAATGCACAAGTAAAGGCTGCAAAGAAGAAGGCTTCGAGCAAGTAAACATGGAAAGATCTGCTTTGTAAATGTATTATAAGGAACTGTGTTGAATGCTAAAGCTTGATACACACAATACATTTTGGTGTGTAAACAGACTTGGTTAACTCCACAGTTTCATATTTGACAAGGTAATTGCTGTTTGTATGTAAATTTCTTGGCTACATATTTGGTCAGCTTAACCTCGCCAGCAGTGCTCATGTCAGGCCATGTCACATTTTATTTATATAGCCCACAATATCACAAATTACAAATTTTCCTCAAGGGGCTTTACAGCCTGTACAGCGTAACTGTTCTTAGATCCTCACGTCAGATAAGGATAAACTTCCCCTCGAAAAAAAAAAGAGGAACTAGGAAGAGCAACAGAGGAGGAATCACTCTTCTAGGACAGACAGACATGCAGTAGATGTTGTGTGTACAGATCAGATCAAATGAGCATATTTACAAAATTATAGATAGATTGTAAACATACAGTATATGACAAATATGATCCAGGAAGGCGTCAAGCAACTCTCACACGCAGGAGTCACACTCAACCTCCTGGAAAGTAGATAGGACTACACAATAACACAGAAGGCGAGAAGGGGCTGGGAATCCTGAAGCATGAAGATCCAGATCCAAAACATCTGGAAAGAGGAACCAACAGCCAGAGGAGAGAGAGAAGTCCCATGACAGGCGATGACAAAGGAGGAGTAAATATGTAGAGAGGAGAGAGATGAGGCACACAGCTCGGTCCCTAATGTGCTTAAAGGAACAAACAGAGGTTTAGACAGATGCCATGGTTTTCACAAAGTTTACAATAATCTGGCCGAGAGGGCAACATGGACCTCATAAATTTTACATCCTGTTCTTTAAAGCTGCTGTAATCAGTGTTAATATTAACAATGGATTTTTGACTTTGAAAGGGCTCTGTCACTGTGACAGAGAAACTGCAGTTTCTCTCAGCTCTGCAGCACCTTTTACTTGCTAATACTGTCTTCGGGCATGTATTGTTTTCATTTCCTTTTATGGATAATTATCTCACTTGGTGAAGAATTCATGGTTGCTTCACTTTACTACACATGCACACACATTGTCAACTTTCACTTGCTAAAGAGTTACACCCCCTTTTTATAACTACTTTCTGTTCCTCTTTCACATTGACATCCCATCTCCTGTCCACTTCTCGTAATGCAGTGACGAGACATATGTGATTGGGTTTTTGGTGCCCAATCAGAAACAGTTCCTCGCTCTGGCTGACCAGTACAGTATTCGAGGGTCATGGGAGGAGCTGTGCAACAGCAAGGCCATGGAGGAGCTGGTCCTTAAGGTCATCACTGAGACTGCCCTAGCAGGTAAGAGGCTGCAAAGAAAATGCATGAGGTTCCTAACATTCATACCCATACTCATTTGCGTCGATGTTACATTTCCTTCTGTTGCAGCCCAGCTAGAGCGCTTCGAGATACCTCGCAAGATCTGTCTCAGCCCAGACCCTTGGACTCCTGAGACAGGATTAGTGACTGACGCATTCAAGCTCAAGCGCAAGGAGCTGAAAACACATTACAAGGAGGACATCGAGAGAATGTATGGTGGAAAATAACAAGAACCAGCACATCATTATTCATTCTCAAAGCATAGACCAACACTTGACTCAGAAACACTCCCAGTGCCCTCATCTCCCTGTCTTCTACCCCATTAATTAAAGGGCCACAGTGGCCTGCATCTCTGGTTAATCTCTATCTTAATCTAAACACTCCTTAGATCTCAAAAAAAGCATAGGATGTTGCTATGTTCCACGTTATTGTGCAGATATGAGCGGCTTCTGTCATGGAAGTGGCTTTTACTTGAATTTGTAACTGAACACAGGCAGATAAAGCGTTTGAAAGCATTGAGAAATATACAGAATACCCCTTTCCACTGCTGCCTTTTCCCTTTATGCATCCAGGTGTGTGACCTCTCTGTGAACATCTTTATTGTTCCAGATGTGAGTTATGAAACAGAGAGTCTGTTGAACTCTTTCTGAGTGCCACAGGAGCAGCGTGAGTCTGCTGGAAATGTTTGTTGCCTTGTTACTTTGTGCTCACCCACGAGGCACTAGATTGATTATGTATGTCTCCATATCATCTTTCCTGTAGTGCATTACGATCCTCTTCTCAAATCCCTTGTTCCTGCAGGTCAGGAGACAGTTAACAGTTTTGTTTCATTGTTTTTAGTTCTGTTCGTGGTTTATTTTGCCTGCCACCCACAGTCAGACATTGACTCCCACGTTCTTGGGGCGTCTCTCTCATCAGCACATCTTGATACCAAAAGCACAAAGTCGTTTGAGGTCAAATGAGAGCCGGTTGGTAGGATTACTAAGGTCATATCTGATCTAATGATTTTATTTTTTTCTTTATAAACAGTAAGGCTGTTGCTCCTCTTTTAGAAAAAATGCACCTAATAGTGTTATTTAAAAAGACAAGAAGCATCCGTTGTTTAGTCTATTGAATTTTGCTACAGTGATAGAGTATACTTTTGTAAGTCTGTACAGACAACTGTGTGCACAAAAATGCATATTTACTTGCTTGTGATACAGATGAAATTACTGTGTAATCATTGTCATGTTTGATAAATCATGGTGCAATCTAAAAAGTATAACTTCTGTCCTAGTAAGGCAGTTGATTGCAGGATAGGATTTAAATAAAACTTTTTCACTGTGCACAGATGCACTGGCTGAAAAATTAGCACACTTTTACAAGTTCAACGTCTGCGTGTATGTATGGCTAACTTGTATTTTGCAGGGCTGTCATTACCAGCTTATTTATCAACTGCATAAGTATGACAGAGCATCTGATTATGAATATGTCCATACACAGCTCAAACATGACTCCAGCATCCCTCACAGTGCGACACCTGTTGCCTTTTTTTGTGATTCTGAGTCTCAGCTTTCTAATTCCTGGCTGGATTTTAATATAATGTTTCTCCCTGTGTGTACATATACTGCATGTGTGTGGAGATGTGATCAGTATAGGAAGCACATGTATTTTTGCCTCTATTTTAGCTTAAAGCTTTATTATCAAAGACCAGTTTTGGGTCTCCACTCTTTCTCTGTTTCGAGAGCCTGCTTTTTAACATAAGTGCATCCAACTATTTATTGCCTTTGGAAAAATACTCAGATTAAGTAAATAAAAATTGTGTTTGGTCAACATGCAGGAGTATTTTATTGTTTCATGTTTCTGTCACAATCACTAAATCCAATGATTTTATTTGTATTAATTATTCTGTATTCAGCAGCCTCACTGGGTGTGAAACTGAAGCCTATATGTCACGGGAAAACAGGCAGATGATGACATTTATTTATGTGTGAAGACAAACTAAAGAGTGAAATCAACCCTCACTGATTTAATAATAGTAATCACTGGAGCCTAATCCAATTTAATCATTAATACTCACCAGTCATTACAGATTTGAAATATAAATTCCCAGTCAAAATTAACATCAGCTGTCTGGTAAAAAGGGTGGAGTTCAGTCACACTATTGAATTGAATTAGTCATTAAGGCGTCGCATTTTTATAAGAAGGAGAAAGTTAAACAAAAACACATGCAATTTTAACACCATAGTCATACTTAAAGCAGCTATTGATATTTCTATAATAAGATCAGCTTAATGAAACTTTAGGTTCACATTCATGGCGTCATTTTCAGGCAAAGCAGTCACTGGTTTTCAGGGAAGAATACACAGGTTACTAAAAGACTAAAGCAGTGGTTCCCAAGAGGAATTATTGGGATGGATGAATAAAGGTTCTGTGGCTTCTGCTGGAGATTAATAAAAATTCTTTGGTTAGAATATTTGTTAGGCATGTCCTCCATGTTGTGTCTCTGCCAGTCTTTCTCTCACTGCAACATGTATTGCTGTGGTGCAGTGATACGTTTACTAAAACAAGTCATTTGTTTGTTATGTTGGTCTGCCTTTCAGCACCACTATGGCATTCATGAATGTTTTGTATGAGCTTATTCACTGGCTTCAGATTAATTAGCAAGGAAAATTAAAAATCCTGTGTGATGAGATGAAGAGACTAGATATATTTGTTTGTGCACCAGGATTGGACAGAGGCTTGATAGGAAATTAGAAGACCAGTAGGCCTATATTAATTAGAAGGTCCAGTAAGGTGTATTTGGTGTACATGTTAAATACAAGTGAGAGTGACTAGGATTAATTCACTTTATATCACTAGTTTCTAAACTGTTCATTCTTCTTAATGAATTTTTCCATCGCATACTGTACCCTCGGGACCTCTTTCTTTTGAGCTCTAGAGATGATGCAATACTTCAGTAAGTTAGTAAGTCAAATATACTCACAGGAATATGCTGGTTTCATAAGAATTCCCCAGGGGTGTGAAAAATGTGAAAATCTTCACTTAGATTAAATTTTTGTAAAGATTTTTTTTAATATAACGCCCCTTGAGCGCTTCCATAGACCCAGGACTCATCTTACAAACAGTCATGTGACTCATGATGACACTCCAGGGTCTCCGTATAAATAAGTTCATCCATTTAGTGCAGCCGCCAAACTCCAGAAGAGCTGTAAGAAGACCCAAGCTGTAAAGGTTTACGTGAGACGTGGTTCTAAAGTTTGGTGAGTTGACAAATCTGGTTTATATTGAAGGTTGTTAGTTTTGATTTGCGTAAACTAACTGTGTAAACTTTTAGTAACTTTATTAAACTATTGGGATTTTCTTTTTTACATAAAAGGTAAATTAAATAAGTTGAAAAAAAAATATTTAGGTGCATAATGGCTACACAAACAATGCATACACGTTTTCATAGTTTTTCATCACTTTTATATAAAAAATATAATATAAAACTAATACTATAAAACTCATTGTGGCCATATATATACGTAAAGTGTGCGTAAAGGCGAGAACTCTGAATATTTATGTATATTGTACTTTTTCTCATCTTTTCAGCGAACTTAAGTTCCTCCACGTAGGCTGCACTGAAAAACATGGAGAACTCCACAACGTCCCACAGACGGCTCGTCCCGCACACGCAGAGCAGCGCAGACTCCCAGGCGGACAAAAGTGACGGCAACGCGTATCTGTACATATTAATAGTGATGTCTTTCTACGGGATCTTCCTCTGTGGTATAATGCTCGGCTACTTCCGCTCCAAGAGGAGGGAGAAGAGGAGGATCAACATCTTCACGCGCCTGGTGCACGAGGAGGAGCAGCGAATGTGGGGCGCCCTGCCGAAGAAGCACAGCCTTACCTTTCCCGCCGCTGTCTCTGGACTGTGCTCGGTGCAGGTGTCCCTGCCTTTCTGCGGTCACCACGGCAACCACTTTGGACATCTCCAATACGAGGGCGCGCTTCCGTCTCCGCTGGCGTGCGTGTTGTGCACGGAGCAGAGCAGCATCAGCTCACTGTGTTCCTCCCCAGACACGCGCTTTGCCATAGAGGAGGAGTCAGACAGCGGCACGGCGGAGGGACCGGAGGACAACATGAAGGGAGGATCCGAGAACAGCGGAGATGATTCAGGCTGAACTGTGCAATAGAAGCTATGCGTAAATGCTCCACGGCCAAAAAGAGGAGAAACATAACCTGGAGAGAAAAGACCAGGAGGTTCTCAGGCTTTAAATCACAGAGGCCCAGACTGTCCAAACACCAGCAACAGTTAAATCACCTATCTGCCATAAAACTCCCAAATCCAACAATGTCAATGATGTAATATCCATAAAAGGGCTGGAAAAAGTCAAGGCTCTGTGACTGTGTGAAATGTTTCGGGCAGCTGCTGACAGTGTAGAGTGAGATCCAAAATATTTTTCTCTGATGTATTATGAACTGATTTCAAACGTTTTTCACGATCCCTGCTCTCCATGTTTATGTCAGTAAGAACTAATTTTGACTTATACGCAGCATGGGATCTCGCACACACACATCACATCACATTAGGCTGCAAATGGCCATATGGGAATTTCCTTAGTTTTTTGTTTTAACTGGCTAAAGAACAGTAGAGAGAGAGAAATCAAGGACTACAAAAGTCATTTTTATATGCTGTTATAATTTATAACTTCTAAATCAATATATAGGTAGTGAATGAAGCAATTCAGTTGAATTCAGTACAACTTTATTTATCCCTGAAAGGATAATGATAATAATAGATTGTGCAGACACTCACCAGCTAGGACACTACACACGCTGGTTGAATAAAGGGAACAAAAACACTGTTAAAACACTTAAAGGGCAAATGCTTAAAAGCCATATGTGATTTTTTAAATAAACATTAATAACCGAATATAGTTTAACTAAAAATCACATACATTATTATTTTGTTGTACAGCTATGACTTTGCCTTATTTTGGTGGTGACCCCTCCCTGCAGGAGCCACCTCTTGACGCCAGACTGAGAACCACCTCAATGGATTGGGCTGATGACTCACCCTGCAGGACTCTGAGTGAGAGACTGGCTTAATTTGGGTATTTGGACCGAACTTGACTTGCTCTTGCCAACATGGTCTGGAGCATTGAAATGTACCTGGAACGCACTTGAAAGAATAAAGCTAAACCAAAAAGTATTTGTTGAGGCTTTATGATCGACAAACTGTTTATACACGGTTGATGATGTAGGTTTACTTGATGAAAGCAATGCACTATGCACACTGTTTGTATTTGTCACTCTGTAAGGCTTAATTTAAAATGAAGTGTTAGTAGAAAAATAAATGCATATGAATTGAAACACCCTTTATTTTCTTCTTTTCTTGTACTATGATTTTTCACCAGTAGGGGGCAGTCTTGCAGAGCTTTCTTGGTGGTTGCTTTTTAAACATGGAAAAATTAAAGAGATGGGCAATGAAGGAAAGAGTTGCTCTATTATTATCATGTTATTTTTAGATGTAGCCTAGATTGGATCACTATAATAATGCAGAATAGGGCAGATTGTACAGACAGTGCACCATAGCTCATCATTTTTAGCTCATATCCTCAGCTAAACCTGATGTCTGATTCTCTCAAAACCACAGGAGGCTATGCCCTAGTTATTCTGATTATGTCCTTATGTTTACAATTGACAATACATAAACTTCTGGTGACAGTTATGTAGTCAGAAAGAGGTTATTTTTTAATTTTACCAGTTTTCTTGGTGGAGTCATGCAAAAGAGCCTCTGAGAGACCGTGAATACCATTTAAAGATCCATCAGACTGGGTTATCACATCCTGATCTGACACAAAGAACCCGTGGATAACAGCAGTGATTCACTGAAGCTTTTCTCTTGTCTGAGGCAGCTTCAGGTTTTCAGTACCTCTGAGGTGATGTTTTTTGTGTTTTCCCTTGTGCTGTGTCACTCAGCGCTGCCTCTCTCTTTTGAACGCACATTCACACACAAACACAGGCTATCAGCAATGCTGCAGGCTCACGGCCCCACAACTCACTGGAGTGACAGCTCACCACACCAACGTAAGCAGCAATAATGGCCAAAGGGAAAGCACACAAACATTTCATGACGTACATGTATTGACAGTGTGTTAGCTCTGATAGGCCCAAAGGTGTCTGGGTTGGTTGTGTGTGTGTGTAAATGGATTTTGATCTCTGTTTCCTCTTTGATTCAGATACTTTTAATTTAGTGCCATTGCAAGTAAGCCTTTGCAGACTTGAGACAGAAATGATTAATCGTTAAAAAGCAAAAGAGCTGACTGGAAATGAGCTGCACTATTACCAAATATTTAAATAAACATTTTTTATATTTATTTGTATTTAACTTGTCTATACCAAGAATTTCACAGTTTAACACGACCTGAAAACTTTATACCTGAATGTTTAGCTCCTATATAGAGAAGCTTAGTGTACAGTTCACCCTAATTGTAGATTCTCACGTTTAATTACTTTACTTTACTTTACTTTACTTTACTTAGCAGACGCTTTTATCCAAAGCGACTTACAAGGAGAAGACACCA
>JAUBNQ010000005.1:8023779-8062528 GCA_032353495.1 Ctenopoma kingsleyae | reverse complement strand
ATGTGCTATTCACCTATGTGCAATATCTATGTATCTACTATTGTGTCATGTGCTGCCTGTTTTAAATTTCTGTATGTCCTACCAATTTCATTTAGATTTTCATAAACAGCCAAAGTGGACTGATTGTTCCTGCCATATTCTCCTCACAAAGCATCAGTAAATTGGGTGACTCATGCTCCTGTGGATACAAGTCATTTTTTGCCGGTAGAGGGTCCTCTTCTTTTCGTCAGAATAACAAACACAACATGAAAATGGATATGAGAACACTTACATAAATGGCGTTTTTGGGTGCCGCACTTTAAAATTAACACCCGGGGCCTGTTAATGGCAGTTTCACATAAACAGCCTTTTATAATGTCAGGCTCTTTGTGTTCTTCTTTTGATCCTTTTGCTCCCTTTGCATCCAGTCTCCTGTCGTCATGTGTAAACCTCAGACACAGATGTGAGGTTGTAAACATCCAGTTTTCAAAACTGAATTACTTCATTGTTTCCGGGAAAGGTGACAAATATGGTGGGGGACATTTTTTATATACACCTAGGTGTGCTATAAATGCCTTGAAGATATTCTGACCCAGTCAGGCGCCACATCTCACATTTCACAAAAGAGCAAAAAATTGATGCAACACACCCATTCTCAGACACACACACACACACACACACACACACACATCATCGACCAGAGAAAAGAGGCTGACGTCAAACCCTGTAGACCCATTCACAATCTTTCCCACTCTTTCTCTCTACATTATGCCTGCCAAGCCTCTGACAACCTGAGTTAAGGACCAGAATTATTGGCTGTCGTGCCTGGTGGTAATGAATGGGGAGCACTCGGTTAGTTGCCAGGGGACAAACACACAGAAAGAAAAGGTAAAAAGGAGACAAAGATGTGTGTATAATGCCCCCGAGAGAGAGGTGTGTGTGTCTTTTGAAATAACACATATCACAATCTTCATGTTTTAAAGTTCCTGAAAACTTATTGTATGATCCCCTTCTCAATATGAACCTACATGAACACACTTTTGTGGCACAGTTAATGGTTTTTGTTTTTCCACATGGGAGAATTTCTGCCTTTAAAATGTTCTCACTGGTTTCTCATGGACGGGAAAATGTAATTCATTCATTTCTGGCTACCAATCAGGATTTAGAAACATTTAACCTGAGTATGACGGCAGGTGTTGCACATCCCAAATCTAGAAGATCATGTTTCTAGTCCTGCGTGGTGTTATATGTTAAAATACTGTTTGTTATAGTTTGGGGGATTTACACCATTTTGTTGCAGGATGTGTCTGTGATAGCAGAAAATTATACTGTTTACTGTCACCGTGTGCTCAAAGCAGAGCTGTTAAGGTTTTTTTTTATCCATCCATTTTTTAATGACAAAATAATGGCACCCTTTTTTTCTGGTGCTTTCAACTGTATTAAGAGGTCTTCATCAGTGGACTGAGGTGCCTTAGAGATCGATCTGTTGCTGTTTGTCACAGTGATTTCCTTGTTTTGTGTCTTTGTTCCTCCCTCACCTTAGCCACACCCTTCTTGACCCCCTTGACTTGTTTTCAATCATAAGCATTAAAAATATACTTACTGGACTTTACTTCTTATTGTTTTATATGTCTATATATATTTAAGTACTGTGGGTGAAAGTTCAGATGAGCTATTATCTGGACATTGAATTTGTTTTTGTTTTTTGACAAAGTGCTATTTCCAAGAATGAGTTTAATTATTTAAAACGTTTTGCTTATTGGCCAAAAAAAAGGTTACATAGTTATCAGAGTCACACAATAGTCCTTTTACTAACTTTATAATGACACTGTAAACTGAGATAAAAGTAAATATACTATTGCATGGGCTGGAAGACATTTCAGATTCACTATGTGTTCCTAAACCACACTGTTGTACAAAAATGGGAAAACTTCTAATTGCCAGTAAGACACTTCTCATTTGACCTGAGAAAAAAAACTGATACAGTCAGTGGAAAAGAGAGTGGAACTGAGCTGTAATTGGTTTCTGTTTACCAGTAATCCTGCCACAGACACAACCACAAGCAATTAGCCAGACAGCTCAGGCTTTATCAGCACAAAACTTTCACTGTGGATACATATGTGTCTTAGTGATGAAGGAGAATATAATTAGGCTAAAAGAGACATGAGATTAAAATCAGCTCTTTTGTCCTGGTTTCTTTTGGTCTCCTGGTCCTAGTACAAAGATAAACTTCATTCTAACTGCAGTCATTCAGGAAAAAAGATCAATACAAAATATTCTATGTGACTCACTATGAATCCATATCTAGACGTTATGAATGTGACAGGACTAAGCCTCTGAAGTTGCTTAATGAGTCTGAAAGGATGTTCTTGTATGACTCACCATCCTTTTTTCTTCCCCGTTCTAAGCACAATGTTTATTTTTTGAAGCACCAGCAAATTATTCTCTTCATTTGCAAGGCGTCAGGACATTTTCTATAGTGCCACAAAGAAATTTTTATTAAAGGTTTCATAATGTTATGAACCCAGAAAAAGTGACATTTTACTAAAAACTATGGTTTCTCTGTTCAGATACTGTTATATTGTACTTCAATAAGCTTATGCTTTCTGAGTCACTGTGGGAAGAACTATAAATCTAAGTATATTAACAGAGGCACCTTTTTCTGTAAAAGGAGAAGTAATCAATGGCTGTGACCATGACAAGAAATCTGCACTGAAATTAAGTCAAGCAGGTCAGTGGAGTGCAGCCTGGGCTCACATCAAACACAGCAGTGAAGCAGATTTATGAATGAAACTGGAAACATGCACACACACACTAGACAAGATTTGACAGGCAGCCAAAAATAGAGACTACAGGCTGACGGCAAAAGTGCTGTGTCTCTCTCTCTCTCTTTCTCTCTGTCTTACACACACACACACACACACACCTCTGCAGTCCCTCTGTCACCCCGCCCGTCTTTGGCAGAGTCTGTATGTGAGTCATCGGTGGACTTTAACTGTCTCTTCCCCCTCAGTGTTGCAGCAGAGACATCAGTCTCTACTACAGTGGGAAACATTATGCTACTATAAACCTACAACACCATCAGTAAAGAAACTAAATTAATCAGAAGCACGTGATCGATTGAGCATTTATCAGAAAACCATTTATTCAGGTATTTACAGCAGAAAAATACCAAAAAGGTAAATTAACTGAATTTAATCAGCTTTGCTTCCATCAACATATATGAAGAGTTACGGTCTTCACAAAAACATGTCTTCACATGATGATCATAGTATGATACGATGACAATATGAGATAACAGAGACAGTCTTATCAGTCATTCATTCAGCCAAATATAGCTCCTTCATGAATTTATTCATTTCAGCATAAGCTGCAACAAAAGAGACGTGCTGGGTGGAAACAAGTTTCACTTCATATTCAAAGAGAGAAGCTGTTTGGTTTGGCTGACTCAAATCAACTGAGAGAGAGAGAGAGAGAGAGAGAGAGAGAGAGAGAGAGAGTGTGTGTGTGTGTGTGTGTGTGTGTGTGTGTGTGTGTGTGTGTGTGTGTGTGTGTGTGTGTGTGTGTGTGCGTGTGTGTGTGTGTTGCGTATCTCCTCGGTCTCTGACGCACGAGTCAGGTGGTTCCTCTAATAGCATGAGGAGCTGTCCGCGGTGCTGAAACCAGACTCCCACCGCGAAGCAGAGAGATGCTCAGCTCACTCACGACCCTCGATACAAACTGATTACAAAGGTAAGAGTTGGTTATTACTAGCACGGCCCACATTACACTACACTCTGTTTGTTTCCTATTCAATTCCACATGATTACGGGTTTTTTTTTTTTTTTTTACTTACTTCTTCTGTTACACCAGCCGTTCGCCAACCTGATGCGCCGCCACAGATGTTGAGGCAAAGAGGTTACGTTGTGTCGCCCGCAGCGCAGTGTTTCTTTGTTCTCATTTGCTTCCGATTATTTTTAATTGCAATGCTCTGTAGCTTACATTTGCGCCTTTTATGTTTTATGTTAAGTAAAGTTCGCCAATTTAAATCCAATTAGGAAAAACGAAGGGGAAAGTAAACAACATTAGAGTAATTACTTATGCATCGTCGCTTCTGCTTTGTGTGTTATGTATTGTTCTTATCTGGCTGTAATTCTGGAAGGATTCCCTGTCTCAAAAATGCCAACTTAACCTTAATTTAGCATGCACTTACGTATTAAAACATTTTTATTGAATTTTACATGTTTTACAAACGCCAGTGGACAGACTTTACCCCCACTGGAAGGCAGTTTGCTTAAAAAAAAATAACAATGTTGACCCTTAAAAACATAATAATAATTATAGATTAGATGTTATCGATAAGATAGTCGATTAAACTGGAGGTTACATGGGAACATCAGCCTTACCGGGTAACCTTGACAACGGGAGAGCAGCAATTTGACGACTAATGAAATTTGCGGCGCTTGAATGTCTCTGCCATTACTACTGCTGGCAAACAGGCGGCAGGATTCCAGTATGATCCTCAAATACCAGCAGCAGGCAGGGAAATGGAGGAGGGAGTGATAACCCTGTCTATACCACTATTAGTGTATTACATATTATCTTAGCTGTGATGCAAACTATATGTGCTACATAAAACGTTACAACAAATTATTTTTTAAAGCATTAAAATCATCTGAAAAACATATTTTAAGTAAAACTAAAATCCAAAATAAGTTAACAGAGGAGGAAACTGGGTTCATTTAACTGGAATTTGTTCAGAAATTCAGCAGAAATACTGTGACAATAAACTGAGGTGTTTGAGCTGGTTTATACTAGAGCAAAGGTCATGGATCAGATTTTCAAACCTCGTCTCCTGCGTTCAAATCTATACAAATGTCTCTGTGGTCTGTGATGTTATCATTATACCAGACATTTAAAGTGATGATAAGAGCAAAAGACATTTAATAAATGCCAGAGAGGTTACTGTTGCAAACCTGTTAGCTTAATGTGTAAAGGTCAGAACTGACGCACCTCTTTGTCTTTCCTCTGCAGGCATCACAATGTCGTCACACTCCGAGACCTCCACAGGCAAAACTTTCCTCATCTGTTTTGCCAGCCTCCTCTTAATCCTCCTCTTCCTCAGTTCCTCTGGCATTCATGCTGCGTCACTCAGAGAGCACAGACTGAGGGGAAGTGAATCAGACTCCCAGAGAGGAAATGTCCAGCAGGCTCCTAATGTCGACATGCTCAAAGCCTTGGAGTACATCAAGGACCTCCATCAGAGAGCTGGCTCACACTCCCAGCCACACAGCTCTCTCTCTGCAGGATATGATACCAGCCACATGGATGATGCTGAGAAGCTGCGTGCCATGCTGAGCCTGGTTTCTAATCCTATGCAGACCAAGTATGAAGAAGAGCAAGAGGAGGAGAAGGATGGAAGAGAGGATAAGAGCGAAGAGCTGCTCCAGGCTGTGCTCAGCACCCTCCAGCAAACAGAGAAAACCTCCAAGCCAGCTTCACTTCGCCCCAGTGTGGAAGGAGCAGCCACAAAAGATGGCACATATCCTAGGGTGCAGCAGAAGCAACGTGGCATCACACCTCACAAAAAGCTGCCGTTAATGTTTGAGGATGAAGAAGAAGGTGAAGAGGATGAGGAAGATGAGGATGAAGGACCAGATTTGGAGCGTGAGAGACCATTCAAACGCACCAATGAGAACGTGGAGGAGAAGTATACACCTCAGAACATGGCAACTCTGCAATCTGTGTTTGATGAATTGGACAAGCTGACTAGTACAAAGTCCATGCATAAACGCCAAGATGAGGAAGATGACGTGGAGGAGGACGATGATGAAGAAGATGATGATATGTTTAATGTGAGAAACGTGGCATACGATGACATAGGCGGGGACCTCACCGACTGGGGTCCATTACAAGAACAGGAAGAGGAAGAGGAGGATGAGGAGAGCGACAACAAACATGAGGTTGATCGAGGGCTTGATTATTTTGATGACAATGATGAAGAAGCTGATGAGGCTGATGAAGAGGAAGATGATGAAAGCTACCCAGTCAAGAGGTCAAAAGATGCAGATGAT
This sequence comes from Ctenopoma kingsleyae, assembly GCA_032353495.1. Lineage (NCBI taxonomy): Eukaryota > Metazoa > Chordata > Actinopteri > Anabantiformes > Anabantidae > Ctenopoma > Ctenopoma kingsleyae. The sequence continues at coordinate 8,056,496 of JAUBNQ010000005.1, read as the reverse complement.
GTTGCAAATTTAGTGGACTATTACCTTCTGAAAGTGCTGGAGAAAACAGAAGAGCAGAAACGAGAGATAAAGGAAGACGAGGAAGAGGAGAGAGCTGAGAGGAGGGTGGCTCAGACACAGTACAGAGATAACATCGATCCACGGGCCATCTACCAGCTGATTCAGATCTCCCAAAAATACCAGATCCCACCTGAAGACCTGATGGACATGCTCAAAAGCGGAGAAATGGTAAATCAAGACAATTCACGAAAACCTAACAACAACAAACTCCCTCAGATATCACCAAAGAAGACACACAAGAATCCTGAAAGTAAATTCTACAACAGACGCCTGCCTGACAGACAAAAGTCTCCAGAACAGCTGAGGACAGAAGAAATCCTCAACATCCTGGGGTTAGGGGCCACGGAGGAGCAAGCTCCTATCAGGAAACAAAAGCAGTACAAAAGCTCGCTGTCACGACTTCACACTCCGCCTACAGGGCATTCGGGGGAATCCACTCCCACACAAAGGCGCCTTCCCAGCACATTAAAGGACGAGTATGACGACACCGCGGACGAGGATGAACTGGCAGCATATTTAGCAGCTCAGATGTTGGCACAGTATCCAAACCCTGCGTACAGCAACAACAAGGCAAGCCAAAAGCGGGATAATGTCGGACAGGGCATGACAGGCTCTTTTGAACAGGCCGTACAGGATTATTTTGATCAAATGGACTCAGATAAAAGCCTAAATGAAAAGAGACAGACAGAGGATGACAAAAGGGGCAGCGACACACAAATGCAAGGCTTTGATAATGAGGCAGTGATGAAACTGCTGAGCTACTTGAATCCAGAAACTAAAGAAAGTGATACTGTTGCCAAAACTGCTCAATGAACACAAATAAGGTTGTAGATACATATACATATATATATATATATAGTTTAGGTTGAGGGAGAGGGTGAAAATATAAATAAAAGTATTCTGAGAAATAAAACACACAGTCTACTTTAGTTTTTCTGTAGGTTTACAAAAGTTCCTGTTTATTAGCAGAACTGTGAGTGTTTGAACATTAATTTGATGCCTTTTTTATTTGTTGCTCAACAACATATAACACCTAGTATGTGTGACTCACCAGCCTTACATTTCAGTGCACACAAACACAACCAAAATCAGTGTTGGAGCCCTTAGATTCACTTGTGTTTTTTGTAATTCTTTCTTAAACGTGGTCATATGTGACATACCTGCGGTTAATAAAGCATTGACTTTATTTTTCCTTACTGTGTAGTGTTTCTTCATTTCATCACATCATGCAATGCATCAGTCAAAACTTAAACATGTCTTGCCTGCCATGTCTTACTGGAGTTGCAAAAGCATTTTATATATTCAAAGCATCTACATAAACAGGAAAAATGTAATGTCATATTTCCTGTCATAAAACCCTGAGATTTATCAATATGAGACTTAAAAGGCACTCATAGATTAAAACATTTACAGTTATTAAAACTTAAGTATAAGCATGAAAAAGCACCAGGTCTTTGGTCATTATATCGTCACATTGTGCCAAATGACCCATTATTAGTACCTTAAATGTTAAATTCAGCAATAATAAACCTTTGGGTTCAAGTCTTTAAATGTGAAACATCTTCTTCTCCTCCTGGGTCAGTAGGCAGGTTTGCTCATGTATTCCTCCATTGTCTGTGTGGAGAGATGAGACACGTAAACCCACTTCATATGAGTAATAACAGAAACCTACATTAACCAAAGGTCTGTGAAAGTAAGTGTGCTATACCTCCTGGAGTGTGTCAGACTCCTCCATCGAGACACCCACGGCTACTTTGGAAGTTTCTAAGATTTCTCCACCCATCAGGAATTCATCCAGGATGAAGTAAGCCTTCTCAAAGTTGAAAATGATGTCCAACTCACACACCTGCCGGAGGAATACAGAAAAATATACTATAAACTACAGATAGGCTGACAGTGATGGGTGTTTAACTACATTCATATTTTCATAGTGATTCACATAATTAAGTTCAGTTTTTTCCCTTTCTCGTGTCAATTCTCACATCAGTTCAGAGAAGCTGTTGCATGATATTTTACAGGTTACCTGACTGATGGACATTATATATAAAACCAAAGGTGACAGCCCATGAACAGTGGAGTATTTTTTTGTTCAAACAAACTGTGAACAAGTTGGCACTTTTTTACAACGAAAATGGAGAATTTAGAACACAATAAACTTAATTTAATTTCTCCCTCTTCCATTGGCTCTTTTCCACGTGCTGCTTGATTTTCATTGTTTGAGTTTTGTAATTAAGAAAGTATTCCTCTCAAGAGCCTTGTTTTGTAAATTGAAGTGGTTTTGGAGCATGGGCAACTTATGGGCACCAGAGGGAGTCTGTCTGGTGAAAGAGCACAGAGACATGTTGATCGGCAGAGAGGCATATGCAAAACTCCTGAAAATTTCACTTGTTACTTGTATAACCTTTGGCCTGTCAGCGTATAATCTTGACTAAATAGGAACCTTGCCGTAACATGTGGCCAGATCCTTGCAGCTGTGTTTAAAATCCTGTGGAAAGCTTTCCCAGAGGAGTGGATCACTTATAACAACAGATCAATGTTCATAACTTAGACTTAGTGTCATGCAGAGTATATTTATGTCTATGTTACAAGTGCTATGTCTATGGTTATAAAAAGATTTGATTCTGATAACAAACCTGAGTTGTAAATGACCTTCTGTTAAAGTCATCTGACGTCAGAACATACATGTGTTGAGATCATTCTGAGACAACTCAAGTTTTCAGAGTTAGAGAACAGCAATGACAGAAAAAATGTCTAATTTTATCATGAACCAGAAAATAAGATATAAACAAGTTAGCGCATTAGCTGAATTAATACGACACATTTACTGTATGTTCACAGTAAAGCTATAGCTCATCTCCCGCATTGTCATTTCTGTATCTGATGAACAGATAAAGCTTGTTTGATTAGTGGTGAATCATCACCAGGATGACTGATAATTGTCAGGGACTACATTAAATCTCTCTTCTCTATTTTCGTTATATTGATGTTAATATTGGTTTAAATATTTGTAGCAGTAGAATAAATGCATTAACGCACTTAACTAATTTCTCTACAAATTTTAATTTTGTGTAAACTCCACTTACGTTGCCAAAGTATTTATCCAACAATTCAACATATCTGTGGAGCACTTCAAGGGTCAGCAGCTCGTTATCCTGGTGCTCCACACCAGCACAGAAATACAGACTGGCATACCTGAAATTAAAGATAAAGGTCAAATGTTAGAGCAGTAGCAACATTTAGGTAGTATTCTCTTCTAACATGTCCTCTTATGCAGCTCTTAAGTCATAAATTTAATTAGAACTTGCATAATTATAATTATAATCATTTTGATGAAAAAACATGCTTATAAATTTCCCTATTAATAATTTATTATGTGAACACGTTTGGTTTGGTGCTTAAGAGTATTACTGCTATTTTACTGAGGTATATGTACTTACATAGACATGGGTAGTCAAAAAAACAGGATCACTTTCCATAAAAAAACATTACATTTACTTTCACTGTCTCGATATTAGTTTATTATTACCATTCTCATTACTCTGGATCACATAATGTGAGATGTCCTGTTATTATGTCCAATCCCAGTATCCCTACTTTTATTACAAGGCTGTTACTGGGAGTAAAGTAAAATAAGTAAAGTCATCCAAAAGTGTACTTGCTAAGAAAAAACTCCTATTGAAAAAAAAACCCCATAAGAACTCAAAATGAGAACAGAAAAGAAAGACTGCTGCGTCTCTTGTGCGCACCTCTTGTAAACAATCTTGAGGTCCCTCCACTGGACGAAGTTGCAGGAACGTGGTGGGCGAGCCAGCACTAACAGCATCATGTCCCGGATCACCTTCTTCTTCTCCCGGTCTGCCAGTGGCGTGAACCATTTCTGCAGTCGCAGCTTCCCCTGCCGACTGAACAGCAACAGGAAACGCATCTAGGAAGGACAAGAGGCAGGAATAAGAACCAAAAACACTTGTGAAACTTTCTATGTACTAAGCAAATATCATCTCCTCAAACTCGTCCCATGTGCTAAATAAAGAATATCAGGCTTTGCCCTCTGGCAGTTCCATAGTTCATAAAGAACAGGCTGAATGCTTGTGTTCATCAGTCTGTTGCTCAAATAACTGTAATAACAGTGTTTATTCAGCTGTAAGATTTGGATTGTTGGGTGTTGGTAACCTTTGTATTATGTGGTTTTGATGGAGCTGCACTGTGGCAAAATGCAAGTTTCTGTTGATAATGACAAGAAGGTTCATCTCATCATCATCTAATGGGAGGAATATCTTGTGGTTAACTCATATGCTGCAACCAAAGTGTGGTTAATATGCAGCTTGTCAACGAGAAAACCAAACACAGATGTACAATAAAGTAATTCTACAGATGCATGTGCAAACAAACACACGCACAAGACTAGTCAAAACTGCAACTACAACACAACCACACATATGTGAGAGGTGCACCAAGCATCAGTTATATTTGTATATATAAATATGAATGAAGACCACTAGAGAATATTACACATCTATAACCTTTGAGCGCTATAAATAACATGCTTGTGTTGTGTAAGAGTAATTAATGCACGCTCTTTGCCCTGAGGTGCAGCCCAAAGGAGCATGGCTTCTTCCTGCAAAAAGATAAGTCAAGACATGTGGAGTAAAACAAACAAAATATTTCTTTTCAAAGTAATGTGATGCCTTCCTGTTGATCTGCACCGTCATATGTGATGTATCCTCTAAAAAACACGAGACAAGAGCACATTTTACAGGAAACCCAGCCTCAATGATTTGCATGTCAGACGCTGTTACACTGCAAGTGTCGATCATTTAATAGCTTTTCACTTCGAACTTAATATATAAAAGGGATACATCCGATAAATGATAGATTTATCATCTTCATCATTATATTATATTACACACGCTTAAAAAGTTAAGTAAATATCATGATCTATGAACGGTTTCTATCCTTAATCCATATAAAATAAACCTAAACCTAAAATGACCCTGCTTCCATCTTAATATTCTCATTTTTGACAATTATAGAAAAAAAAACACATAAAACATTAATTACTAAAACGTATGTTGGACATACATGACTCCAGGTGCACGGACAACACTCGGATACTCACCATCTTGTCAAAGCAGCCACTCAAATAGGAATCCTGGAAGTTTACAGGCTATTTCACCTGTATCCCTGAACTCTAGAGAGCTACACTACCCTGTTGGATCTTGAGTGCGTTTTTACGACGCGGCGACATTGTTGAACTTCCTCTAATTCACTTCGCTCACACCTTCTCCAGTCAGAGCCGCGCCCTGCTGCGCTCCAGCAGCTGATTGGCTGTTGGGATGGACAGACAGGTGAATGATAGGTGCGCGGCAGGTGCATCCTAAAGACAGTTCAGTTCAAAGTAAACGACACTAAAACGAGTCAAAAGCATCACAAACGAGTAAAAATATGTGTGTCTGCTGATGAGTACCAATTAATTCATGCTTTCTTCCCGCCGCTGGGTGGCCGGCGGAGTTTTCATCTCATGTTAATTCGGAGATCCACGTGGTCGTGGTCCAGAGTAAAAGCAGAGCAAAGAGCTCAGCTGAGCGAGAGGCTTCCAGAGCAACAGCATGTCTCTGTACCGCAACTCCGCCTGGTTCCTGAAGGGAGTGACTGAGTTCACCAGGTAAGATGCCCTACTCTGTTTTACAGTTCGGCTTATGTGGTGTTTTGGGAGCTGCAGTGAGTCAGTCACCTCCTGTTAAGCATCCCTCACAGTTGTTGTGTGTGGGTGCAGGAACAATCTAGTCTTAAATGTGAGGTTATATACTGTAAGTCTCAGTTTTATACTTGAACAGTACATTTTCTGTTGAAAAAAAACAACACGTGCTTTGTTTAATTTTCGTTTTATTTCATTATATAGTTAGATTTTTCTGACTTTCTATTCATTTTAAATGCAAAAAATAATTACCAGTAAAGGTATTTACTGTATGAAGTATTCTTAACACCAAAAAGCAAATTTTGCATCAATGAATATTATATTATTGGATTATAATTATTGATGCATTAATATGTTTGAGTTAAATGTTGCAGCTCAGTGATGGAGCTTAACACCATATATGCTGTTTTTATGATCATATGTTTTGAATTTAATAATTAATAATTACTTTACATATTGTTGAGTGTTCAGTGAATTTTGTCTAAAGATTATACTGTACTTGTATTATTATTCAGATTCTTTAAAGTAAGCAGTAAATATTGTTGTCAAATAAATGTAGTGGAGTTAAAGTACAATATTCACCTCTGAAATATCAAAGAATATGGGAATTATTAAATGTTATTAAGTGCAATACAGACATGAAAGACATACATGAATAACACCTGAATCCCGAGATCCACTTATGATGAAAATGATTGTTATCTGCAGAAGTAATATCAACGTTAGACAGAGTGTGTGTGTGAGGCCTGGTTCTGCACTGTTATTGCATTCGGAGTGGAAGCTGGAGCTGATGATTTGCTCCTTACTGGTGGATGTTTGCACCATGTTGATCACTTTCTAGAAGGTTTTTCTTAACAAGCTTTAATTGTTTCTGCATTACAGAATGGAAACAGATGGATTTCTTGAGAATCACTGATTTATGAATTGAGCAAAGTTGAGAATTACTCCGCAAGATCATAAGTGGCTCTAAATACTTTTTATCTGATCAGTCACAGCTCTAAGTTGCCTTTCCTCATCACTGTACAGCACGCCAAGCTGTCTGAAGAGGTGCTTTTGTGATTGCTTCCCTTCTCCCCTTTGTTCTATGTTATCTTTTCTCGCAGAGAGCTGCCTGAAACCCGCTCTGACCCTGCACTAATAGCTCTCTGCATGACACCATGGAACAGAGCGGGCATTTAGCCTCAGTATTACCCCCCTCTCTGTACCCTTTAACCCCCCCTTCAGCCACCCTCAACAATGGCATCCAGGACAATGGGGGTATTGGTAGTCCTCGGTGTCACTCACACACACACACATACACGCACACACACATCAGTGGTGTTGTCACCATCAGTAGTCTGATCTGAAACCACTTCTCATCTGAGACAATACCAGGCACACTCTCTCCTTCACTGTATGTGTACTGTAAAGCTGTAAAGTGAAATACAGAAAGTGAGCTGACCTCAAACACTGACCCATTATGACCTGAACACACACACACACATACTGAAGTGAGCACTGATGGCAGAGATACAGAGGAGATACTATGGCAGCTATTCAGATAATCAGCCTGCTGGTATGGATATAATGCAATAAATGGTAATACTTTTCAGGAATGCATTCCTGGCAGCCTCCAAACAGTTTGTGGAGAAGGACCTGGAGGTGTCCGTGGCCGGCCGCTCCTTCATGATAACAGGAGCCAACAGTGGCATTGGGAAAGCCACTGCCATGGCCATCGCTAAGAGAGGTACCACTCCTGAGAGCAAATAAACTAGTGTGAACACAAAGATATGAACTGTGTTGAGATTATGTATTGTGAAAAGTAATTAAGATTTAATATTAAGACCAGGAGTTGTAGCGGTAAACATAGCACCTTCCCTAGAGAATAAGATTATTATACATTTATATAGCAGTGATGATAACATTGGTTACATGATATATATATACTTAAGGAAAGAAAAGCAAAATGGACAGGAAATAAGGCATATAAAAATATATGGGGCAGGGGGATAGAATGAAGCCATAAACCGTATGTACAGTACATATGTACAGGTATATTTAAAGTACCTATAATTACCTAGGTAACAAACGCATCCAAAAATGTTTTATATTTATTCTGTCTGTGTCACAGGTGGAACGATCCACATGGTGTGTAGGAACAAAGACAAGGCCGAAGAGACGAGAGCTGATATTGTAAAGGAGACAGGAAATAAAGTACGTTCTAACTCACTTCTCAAAACATGGGGACAGACACACTTCAAATAGCCCCTGGTTCCGTGACTTTATTCATTATTCTAAATGGCTGGTGTCATTGCAGGAGATCTATGTCCACATCCTGGACCTGTCAGAGACTAAGAAGGTCTGGGAGTTTGCTGAGGCCTTCAAACGGAAGTACAAGGCTCTGAATGTATTGGTGAGTAACATGAGTTATCATCATTCCCTCTGTCAGTGTTAATAGGCACCTGCTTGACTTTTTTATTCTCTTGTGGTACATCTTGTTTCTATATTATTAAGTAACCATATGCTGTAATATGTGCAGATCAATAATGCAGGCTCCATCATGAGTCAGAGGGATGTGAATGCAGAGGGGCTTGAGAAGAGCTTTGCCACTAATGTCCTTGGTGAGTTGAAGGTCAGGGGTGAGGTGAGAAGAAAACAGTCAAAAAGAATGAAGATACTTATGACAAGTGTTTCCTGTCCTTGTCTGTTGCTTAGGGGTTTACATTCTCACCAAGAGTCTGATTCCCCTGCTGGAGAAAAGTGCAGATCCCAGAGTGGTGAGTCAATGAGATGGTTTAGGTTTGTCAGATCTCACAGAAGGTACAGATCCTTAAAGCCTCAAAGATTTTAGATGCACTGCACTGGTGAACTGAACATTTAAGTGGTGTGGGATTGTGGGTTGAGAATTTGTTATGCTTTTTTTATGCTACTTATCAAGTGATGGTGACAGTTGCTACCATACTGCAAGAACAAAGAGTAATGTAATTTATATATATAACAGTAGACTTTATTTTATATGTTCTGTATATACAGACTGAATCTGCAAAATCCACTTTAGCTGTCAGGTAAATACAGGAAAAAATGTAAAGATGAAGTAACACAGAAGTTGGTCGTCCTTAAGTAAACTATATGTGTCTCTAAATTGTACTTGCTGTACAGGTGAAGTTCTTTTTAATAAATGTACTGTTGTTACATTGCACCACTAGTACAGAGTGATTATTAAAATACAGAACACACATATAAAAATATCTTCACCCCTGTTTATATTCCTCTATGTTAAGATAACAGTGTCATCAGGAGGAATGTTGGTGCAGAAGCTGAGGATAGGAAACCTGCAGTCTGACAGAGGACGCTACGATGGCACCATGGTCTATGCCCAGCACAAAGTAAGACCTAAACCTGGTCTTGCTGATCAGTGTTAACACACAGCAAAGATCACAGTTTGAGGCTTTCAAGTGCTCAGTAGTTTTTATAGGAATAAAATGTATTATGATAACATATTAGCAGTTCACAGGATGGATTTTGAAAATGTAGTCTTTAGCTTTGTGTTATTTACTTAGATCCTTCATTAATCAGATACTAAAATATTTGGATAACCTTTGTTATAAATGACTACACAATTCTTTAGTATCTCAACTAAGTGGTATGACTTTGGTTCAGATTCCACAAGAACATAAAAGTTGTTGTTCCTGCTTTGGGGATATAATTGGCCAGATTTAAAATGGCCAAAAACACACACAAAATGACTAAATGATTAAAACAGAGAAAATATAACACAGTCACAAAACATCTGAAATTGGTATAAATAAAACTACAAAATGACCAAAAAGAAAGAGGGGTGAGAAACCCTCCCCCGCCTGTACCCAGGGCCCAGTTTGGTTGTGATATAGAGTTATAGAGATGTGGTTTCTCAGGTATCACCTGAGTCCTGTTACCTGAAGTCTGTGTCTTATTTTCTGCGTTTTACATTGATCATTTTCAATGCGAAGCATCACGATATTTGGTTTAAATCTAACTCCGATGTCAAAGAGACACATGAGCTTCACCTGCCAAAGTCCAACTCTCAGACATTTTCCCCACTTATGTCTCTAACACACATCTGTTCATGTCAATGTGTGTGTGTGTGTGCGCGCTACAGAGGCAGCAGGTGGTGATGACAGAGCAGCTGGCGAAAACTCACACGAGCATCCACTTCTCCGTCATGCATCCTGGCTGGGTGGACACTCCAGGTAACGCCTACTAACAAACAATGTGAATTAATTAACCTCTACTGTTTTTATACCCACCCTATTAAAATAACACCTTTCTTCTTCATAAAACTTTCTCTCCCTGTGTGTCCATCTGTTCCAGCCGTGGCCAATGCCATGCCAGACTTCCACCGCTCCATGAAGGACAGCCTGCGGACCCCGGATCAGGGGGCTGACACCGTGGTGTGGTTGGCTATCTCTGAAACTGCAACTAAAAACCCTAGTGGACGCTTCTATCAGGGTACGTCTAAAACAAACAACCCTCAATGACATGTTCATTAGTCTGTTTATATATTAGGGAGACAAGATGGAAAAATGTAACTTTAACTCCCCAAACAAAAGAATGTAAGAATGGGAGGAGAGGACGAGAGGACTGCTGGCTGAATTATGTGTTTGTCAGTGGTGGCTGCGTGAGTGTGACGGTTTGGCCAGTGTCCATTGCAGCTGGAGTGGGCAGCATTTGGTGCCAGATACCGCCAGAGAGTACAGTGATTCTATGAGCAGACACACACAAATGCACTTACACACAAACATGCACAACGACCCCAGTGGCCTTGAAAAGGATGCTGAAGCCCAATAGGAAAAGCAGACTTCAAAGGACACACAAACATAGTGCATTCATCTTTTAATATGCCCTCCCTCCATTTATTTGAGATATTTTAGGTTATTTTGCTGCTTATTTTAATGTGCAGCCAGTATGACAGTGATAGAGAAGGCAAGTGCTTCACTAGTTGAAGATATGTCTGTCTCATACATATGAATCATTAGTAAAAAGTAAGTAATTTTTTTTAAATGCTGTTCTTATGACCACATTAACTGAGCTTCAATATTTTCCCTCACTTGTCATTTCTGACTGTTGTTTATTATTATTATTATTAGGTGTAAACCTGAGATAGCACATTTTATTTCGCAGATTAAATTTTATATGATGTTAAAGGAAAATATTTAGCGGCAAAGTCATGCCTGGCATCCAAAGTTATGTGTTAGATGTTTATAGTCTTTAAAATATTTCAATTAAATTTGTGAGCCCTGCAGAAACTGTGTAGTTTGAATAATGTTGCAGCATTATAATATCCAACTGAATCTGCTGCCACTAGAGATGAGGGTTGGAACTTAAACTAGTGTTTGCTTTTCTTCAACCAGTCACCTTTTAAAGTAGCAGGCTGATGTTTGCTCCATAGCCATTATTACTTTTCCAACAAAAAAAACATATCAGAGCTGACCCACTGATACTACTATCTGTCTATGTCTGTCGTAATCAATATTCTGTAACATAAGAACAAGAAGACAGATCACAGGCAGTTAAACATCTTTACATTTTCACATGAATGTGTGTGTGTACAGACCGAAAGATGGTGTCTACCCACCTGCCGCTGGCCTGGACCCACAGCTCTCCCCTGGAGGAGCAGAAGTTAGTGTCTCTGCTGGATGACTTGGCCAAGACATTCCAACCACACTGAGACAGCAGGGAGCTGGGAAGCAGTTTACCAACATCACTAACACCATCAAGACAGGGCTCAGCATGTCATCGCCCTGTTGAAAGTATAGAACCAGGAGAGGGAGAGGAAATAGATCTGGATCTATTTTATCCAAATCACATGGAGTGTTAACGCTACCTGTGGCTTAAATGTGGAAAATCCCAGCCTTACAATGCCAAACAAAACTCACCTGTAATCAAACAGCAAGATATGTAATGCTTTGTAACAAGTTTTATGATAACACGTTTTCTTATTTCCAAGCTCACCTTGGACTAAACATTTTATTTGATGTTTGATTGTGGTGCTACTTTTACATCAATTTCCAAATAATCTACATCTTGCTGATAGAGAGAACAACTTCTCTCTCTCTCACACACACACACCTCAGTCTGTTACTGTGACTTTATGAAAGTTGTCAGTCAGATGGGAATCTGACGTGACCAAAGTCACTCACACAACATCATTTATTCACACACCAGAGATGAGTTCTAGTCTCAAATGTGCCACGTGATGTGTTTAACACTGTGTGAGTAACTCACTTATTTGTTTTGTTGTACAGTACAGACTGAACTCAGACTATGGATGAAACATTCTCTCTATGAGCAGTGTCTTAAAAACAGCACACTGCAGCATCACTTGACATGTTCAATAAAAATCTGTGTATTCGTCTGCACATCTCCACTAAATCCAGTCTTTCTTGACTATAACTTTAGCTCGAGTTTATCCTGTAAATGTCTGCTTGAATAAAAAAAATAATGATTGTTTTGTGTCTCATTGTGCAGCTAAAAAAACAAAACAAAGTCGAATAAACATATCAGAATATCTTTATTAAGCATTGATTCTTTTCTCTCTGTGTCCTGGTTTCAGGGCGTAGAGACTAGTCAGAACTGTATTGGCAACAAAAGTATTTAAAAAATACAATTATTTTGAGAAATACATTAACCACATCATGTTGGAACAGCAAGTGTTTTTACCAGCAGTTAAAAAAGAAAAAGAAAAAACAAACCTAAAGGATATGATGTGAAAAACGAGTCACCTTTTAAGTGTTGAAGTGGCCTCTCATAAACATGAAGACTGTCCATTCTAGTGTTTGCTCAGCTAAAGATGGCAGAAATAAAAACACGATAACTGCTCCAGAAATAAACCATTTACAACATGACAAAATCTAACCCACTTCTGTTTCATGAAAACAGCAAATCCTGCCATCCGTCTCACGTTCGACATCTTTTCCCACCTACTGAGTTAATCCTCCAGACCCAGAATGACTTTCATCATCATATTCAATCTGATAAAATGACACCATATGAAGTCGTGACTGAAAGAAGCGTTGATGTCCAGTAAATTGAAAAATGAAAGGAGAGTTTTGGCTGCTGATTGTACTGTAGCATCATTAATAACCCTGTAGATCCCTGATGACGCTTTGTGACACTAGTTTTGATGATACTTGAGGTTGGACTGAATTAAAGATGAAGCTGAAAGTCGTCTGTTGCCGTCTAGTAATTTATATTAGAACTAACCAATTAATCTTGAAAACATGAAAAGACTTTAAAGCAACACTAATCAATGTTTTTATATTAACAATAAATCTAAAAATCTAAATCCATGCTAATATTTAACAGCACGTTCACCACTAAAACAGCTTTACAGCTTGTTCTGCTACATTATTTATTTATTTAAAGCTGCACTAATATATTTATCAATGAAAATAGCATTAATTAAAAAAATTTAATTTGAAAATACTGATTAGAAAAATAAGAAAAGGTTTGAAGAGATTTGGTAAAAGGTAAAAGTATGTTTAAATGATCAAAATTACTGTAAAATAGTCATAAGTCTGAACAAATAAAATAAATATAAACCTGTAAAATATTGGATACTGATAGAGATTCAGTATCAGGTTTCAGTCTAACCCCAAGTATGATATTGTGTGACATCTACGGAGTAAATGATGATGATGATGATGATGGCAAAGATAGCGACCATATGACAACCACTGCTGACACTGCAGTTCATCTCAACATTACTGAATTTGGCTGTGCTTCATTAGAGTGTTTAACATTTTCTAGTTTGTTACTACAAGAAAAATAAGACTACTAGATGGGCACAAAAAAAAGTAAACAATTTACAGTGATAATAGATAAATACTTTACTACAAATATAAATATACACTACATGATCAAAAACTGGAATGCGACTACATTTTGAAATCAGAAATTACAACATTATAATGGTCTTTTTTTCCCCACTTAAAATAAGGCAAGCGTTAGTCTAACATTATAAGATATTAGCTGCTATTTACAGGGAAGCTACATTAAATCCAGCAATTATCTCTCCCAAATCGGAACGTTCAAATGTGCAATTCAGGGTGTTATGAGACATCCTTGACACACTGGTGAGTGAACAATCGAGACCTCATAATTTGGGGGTGTGGGTGGGGGGAGTGGGGAGGGGTGGGAGGAAAGGAAGCGCAAAAAGACATCTACAGGGTGATGTGAGGTGAGTGCATTAGTGAATGAGCATGAGTGAACAGTCATAAGCACAGACAAACCATTAAAAAGGCTTTGTGAGTGTGTCCTCCTCTCTTTAAGGCTTTTGAAGGAACACACGCAGCCCTGATCAGACCTGTGATTCAGCTCAATACGATTCAACATGCCTCAATTTAGTGCTACATTGAGTTTAGAGTACCCATCCAGTACCTAAGTGCCTTTCTGGTGGGAGGAAATCCAAAATTTGAACAAAAAAATTGTAATATTCAAATATATATATATAATCTTTTTTTAATGAGAGATGAAAAGTATCTATGCTGTGCTGTGACGTGGAGATACCTTTTAAATTGTGTTTAATTTTAAAGTTAAAAGCCGATGTGATCACACTAATCAGAACTGGAAAGGTATTTCCACTGGTACACCTCAGGATGGCTGCAACAATTACAATTTCCGATCCACCACTGGGATCATAAGGTAGAGGCTGAAAGAGGCCATTTTATTGATTTTCTTGCCATGCTTGAGTAATTACAAGTGACATGAAGACCCCCCACCCTCCCATGTTCTGTGACTACCTACTGAACCACCTGAGAGTGATTTAAGGCCAACTGGTGAAAGAGAAACAAACTCAAAAAGGAGAGAAGAAAATTCAGAAAAAAGTGAGAGTCTTCAAGCAGCTATCAACTATACATATGATGCAAGGGTTATATACAGATAATTATATATATGTATATTTGTACGTTACAGTGATTAAGTGATATGCAGTTAGTGGGCCACAATAATAAGCAATAAATCTGTTGTATGTTTTTACAATGGCAGGTCAGCGATTTGATGAAACCAAATATTACAGTGCAAGGGTGATTTTAAAAAAAGAACTTTTTTTTTTTTTCAAAAGAAGCATCAGAAATAATGTAAACACTAATATCAGTACCACTCCTCCCACAGGAGAAACCATTACTGTACGCACGCATGCACGCACACACACACACACACACACACACACACACACACACAGACAGACCATTGTGCTTAGGATTCTGTTGAAGACCAGAGCAGAAAGTCAAAGTCACACACACACTTTGACATAGGAGTGACAGTTAGTGAAATTAAAGTATAGAAGCAAAAGGAATGTGCAGGGATACATCGTGGACAAAGACACAGACACACACACACACACACATTCACGAAGACCGAGCCTGGTTGTAGCTGAAGATCCCAGGAGGATGTAGAGATGTGCTGTACAGAGGGGTTTCCATGACACTGGAAGAGTGGGTGAGCTGTGTAGTGATCTGGGCCAATCAGCGTGGAGAGAAGCCTGTTGCTAAGCTACAGCCAACCACCTGCGTCATATCCCAGATCTGTGGAGACAAAGAGCCAATAACAGGGAGAGAGGAGGTCTCATGAAAGGCTGCTTTAAGGATTATTATTGTTACTGTATATTAGGTCAGCAACTAACAATAACTGTTAATAATTAACTTTTGAATCAATTACTTCATTGTTTGATTAAATGGTCAAAAAATAGTCAAAATGCTTGTCAGAAATTTCCACAACCTTAACAGTCCAAATTAATTTGCTATCAAATAACACAAAAATGCTAAAACTATGGAATATTTGACATTTCTACTTGAAAACCATCTTATTTAATTATTTGCTAAAACATTTCAGGTAGGTAGAAGTAAGTGTATCCACAAATATCATCATCCAAATATTTTCCTTGAAAACACAATAAAACCATGACTGAACATGGTAAAAATCGAGGAAGTTACTATATTGTTAGTAATATTTGCAATGACTGTTTCTTTTTAAAACTTGTGCCACTGTTATTTGTCCAGACTCTGCCTGCTGACACAATTCACACCAGCCGCACTATTCACTTATTTAACTGCATCCTGCAAACATAGCTCATGAGATGTTTTCTGGGCAGTCATTGTGTGAATGAGAACACATAAGCAGAAGCTAAGTAAGTGCTTTAAATACTACAGTGCTGTGAAAAAGTATTTGCCCCTTTCCTGACTTTTTTTTTTTTTTTTTTTTACATATTTGTCACACTTAAATGGTTCAGATCATCAAACAAATTTTAATATTACACAAATATAACCAGACTAAGTACAAAATGCAGTTTTTAAATGATGATTTCATTCATTAAGGGAAAAAAAAGCTGTCCAACCCTGCCTGGCCCTATGTGAAAAAGTAAAAAATACACACAAAAAAAAAAAAAAAATTCAGAAAGGGGGCAAATACTTGTTCACAGCACTGTAGCACAATATCACCTTGGGGAAAAAAAAATACTGATTTCATTAGTTTTAGTTTGAGTGTTGCTTCAAAAGGTCTGTGTTTGTCACAGCCTGAACACACGCATAAGTTATCTGGTCAAAGAACTGTTGTTGACCTTAACAATGCGATCGCTTCCACAAGTGACCATCAGGCCTCTGGATGGGTCCATGTCCATGTGGGCGATGTTGTGCTTCCCCTCGTGGAACGTTGCCAGTGGAGTTCGACTGCACCACACACACACACACACACAAAATGACAGCATTATGTTAGTTACAGTCAGTTCTGATAACAAGGTTATAATGTGGAGCAATGATGACAGAAGATGCTAGTCAGTAAGAAATATTTAGAAAAGTAATTCACTCACTCTTCTTCTTTGATGGTATCAAAGCAGGCATCACAAACTCGCACAGGGAACTCAAAGCCCATAATTGGAAACGTGGAGCGTTTGGAGCTACATTTTCCACACACAGCCTTGCCACATTTCCTGCAATGGTGCTGTGGATACACACCCACATATTACCATGACTGACGGGCTGAGGGAACGGCAACTGCTAAGCACAATGAGCAGACCCTCTTACCTGTCTCAGCCCCAAGGTCTTTGTGTCCCACATCTGTTTGATGTTCCAGAAGAAAGGCTGCTCACATTTCTGACACGAGTCGCTGTCTAACCACTGCGGCGCCTGCACAAACATACGGTTAAAGGCTGATAACAAACCTGCAGAAATGCCTAGATGTAGCATAGTAAAATAACTTTGGCGAACAAGTACTGAAAAAAAATCATCTTAAACCAGTGCAAAAAACACTGAGCCTGAGATCACCAAGAACACTAATACAATAATACTCCATGGTAGCTACTGTATGCTACTTATACCATAAACTGCATTAGCTAGACACTAAAATACCAGAACATTTGCTTATACATGCAAAGGAATCTGCCTATACATTTGCATTTTACAATAATATGGGAAATCATTAAAAAACATGATCAAATTTCAAAATAAGGGTATACTGTATACTGTAAGTGTGTATCTGTAAACCCTGATAGCAGTGTTACAACCCAAAATCGTGATATAACACTTATAACAGTGATGCAAACCTCTTCTCTCTGTGTGTCCATATTCCACACGGCGATGCCTCCGTCAGCTGAGCATGACACCAGCTGCCTCGTCAACTGGAGGTAACGCAAGGCCTGAACACGTTCGCTGATGAAAGAAAGAAAGAAAGAAAGAAAGAAAGGAAGAAAGAAAATGGAGAAGAGTTTAAGTTACTACAATCAAATCAAACAAACCTCTGATTTGAATGCGTCAGACACTATTTCAGAGTTTTAGCAGTTCTACGGCTCACAGCTTTTACTGTTTTGGATTACTCCGATAATTTCATCAATTTGTCAAATAACAGGGAGCTGTTTTTGGACAGCTTCTAGTTAAAGAAGTATAGAAGGAGAAAATGAAAAAACGAGTGATGGGGACACCTGTGAGACCCATCTTTGACAAGTCGGTGTGGAAATGTCACAGAGAGAAAGACTGGCAGTACAAAAGTGTGTTTTTTTAAAGCCCTATTTCCTTGAATTAGTTTCTAAGCATCTCAATCCCTGACAAACACAGGAGGAGCTAAAATGACTATTCATATATGTAACACTGAAGAACTTACTGGTGTCCCTGCAACAGTAGCGTCCGTCCTTTGCGGCCCCCAATGTCCCACATAATGACACTGTGGTCTGAGGCCCCTGAAAACAGCAGCCTCTGGACAGGGTCCCACCATAGGGCTCCTACACTCCCTGGGGTGGGGGGGGACAAAAGAATACTTGTGACATGCTATTTTTATGCTGCAAGGCCTTGTTGAGGACAGTTTCATGGTCTGGTCTGCTGGCTCCACCTGCTGTACGCTGGAAGAACTACAGGGACGACAACAACACAAGTTAAGCCCACTTTTATTTTCAATCAAAACCACACACGGGAGGTGCACAGCAGAACAGTACTGGGTTCCATGCTCCTAAGACAATATAAAGTAAACTGTTTTTTTAGATACATTTCTATAGGTTCTATAGAGATATAAAAGATTAGATTGTTGTTGAAAGGAAACAGTACGTATGGTTCAAATAGAATACAGCAGCAGGTAGTTTTGCCCATTAAGTCTGTTTGTGTTCAAGTGTGTCTGTATAATGTGTCTATATGCGTCTGTACACAAATATGTCCACATGCGTGTGTGTGGAGCAGCAGGTAAAGCTTACACCTTAGCTTTGTTGCTAGTTAGCTTGTGTAGAAAGCTGAAGCAGGACCATGTGTTTTGGTTTAGTCTACTGGAGGCTAGCCTGTAAAGCTAGGCAGAACCTAACTATTAAACGAGAAACCTACTGGACATTTTTCACAGGGGTGTACTCACTTTTGTTGCCAGCAGTTTAGATATTAATGGCTGTGTTTTGAGTTATTTTGAGGGGACAGCAAATTTACACTGTTATACAAGCTGTAGACTGACTACTTTACATTGTGTCATATCTTCAATGTTGTCCCATAAAAAGATATAATAAAATATTTACAAAAATGTGAGGGGTGTACTCACTTTTGTGACATACTGTATATAGAGCTTTTCTACCTATTGGTACTCAAAGCGCTTTACAATGCTGCGTTTGTCACTTGTGGCTGACATTAACAATCAACTTGTTGGGTATCTGAAAAACATAACTGGAGAATATTCTACTTTGACAAAATAAAAAAACTAATTAGACAAAAGTTAAGCCATATCCCAAAGATAAACAGCAGTGTCTGTCACAGGTAGAAAGGAACAAATCACATTCAAGTAGTTTTAAATGTTTGTGCTTTACTTGGTTATTTCTCTTTGGTGCAGCTTTAAATATCTACTACATCTCAGTGTGACATGTCCTTATTCTGTACATTCATCTGAAAGCTGTAGTTTCAAGTTTCTTTGTGGATAAATATTTATACAGTGCATCATATGGTTCATCATCACTGCGGTTCTCAATAAATTTTAAAGCACCCACTGGTCTGTGAGTATTGTATATCGATGATTAATTATGAATGTGAATAACACTTGAGCAACAAAAAGAAAATAAATCTGTATCTCTGTGTACAGGAGATCTAAAAGTTGCCTTTAGTGATTAAAGCAAGTATCATGTTCTGGTCTTAGCCCTTGACCTTTATTCATCAGGGAACTCAGTTGTATTCAGCTGATCAACCATGCGGTGCAGACCATCTGCCCATTCTTCTGAGGTCAGAACATATTACACAGACTAACACTCATTCTTTTTCTCTGGCTGTTTCAAAAAACAGCACACTGCTATTTTGTTGTAGAGTACAGAGGAAATAATTGAACTGGAGTCCTTACTGCCCCTTTTTACTGAATATTTCTAATTTCTTATTCTTCAGTTAGTCACAGTATGAAGTTAGTTAATGTATGAAATAGAATCTGAGCACTTATTAGAGAACAGTCACATTAATTATCAGGGACGTTCTCATGTTCACTCAGGTCTGCTTATCTGGTCACACCTGACGCTACCTTAAGATAAAAAAAATAAGATAGATATTTGCCAATGTTTTATTGCACAAACCAAAGGACACAGAACCACTAGAGAAATCTTGCTCAGACAAAAAGAGGCAATTTCCTGGAGTTGCTAGAGGAAGGCTTGCCAAATAAAACTTCCTAACAAAACACATGTAAAACTGTTGCGTGACTGACGTTTTGCATGACCTTTCTATTCTGTTTTCTAATTTGATCGATCATAAACTCACACTCAACATATTCTCAAACACACTGTTGATGAATGAAACAAGATGCTAGTTTACTTTTCCAGCACATGCACATGGATGTTCACAGAGAATCCGTTCAGACCCTCGTGGACTTGGGAGGAGACAAAATTTAGACCAAAGATACTGTAGCAGACACGCAGATGCAGAAAGTATCACTTGGTCTCAACAAGTCAAAAGAAAGATATAAGAAATAGTTGTGGTATAAGGTGGGTTTCTTTTTTCATTTTCTGCATTTTATTAGCTAAAGGGAACAACTGGCAATGTCATGTCTAACCTTTAAACATTATGGCTGTGTTAAAAATATGCATTCTGAGTAGCAGAGATATTATCTGGTCAGATGAGTCATCCCTCATCCTGCTCATGAGCTCATACGCAAAAAATGTCCAAAGAAGAACACAGTGAAGTGTTTATTTCACACAGTGAAGTGTCCTAGAGGCTCATTTTTGTTGTGGGATTAATCTTGGCACAGATACAAGTACACTGAAGCTCTGAATACAAATCTCATCTGAGTTAAGTATTCATCCTTGGTTGATGCGCTTCCATCTTAATGGAAGGAAGTTTCCACAATGACAATACAATCTCAAAGTCTTAAATGGTCACAGAACAACTTGACGAACGTGAAAACAGCACAGTTGCCAAAGGATGAGTAAGGGGAATTTCTAGACCATCGAATGAGACGAGATTTTCCATCATCATCCCCCAAAATCCAAGCTGAAAGTTAGAACACAATTGCTTGTGGAGCAATTGTCACGCTCTGCTCACTGCGGAAGTAAATATTAGGCTTTTACCAAAGCTTTTATGGGAGCTTTTTTGTGAGCTTGAGGCTCAATGGTCTATTCCACATAATGCATTATGTCTTTATGTCATTATGCTCAATTTGGCATAAACAACATAACAACATAATACTGGTTCTTCATTTATGCTGGCTCTTTAAGGAAAATACCAGTGTTTTTCCTGTTAGTCTAATATCTACGATCTACTTACACCTTGCATTACTTACATTATTTCTCAAACTAGCCACATTTAAGCTTTTATAATATTCTGCTAATTTTTCATTTCTCATTAAAGTTCTGGTGTTACATGCACCTTTAAATGCAGTGCTTCACCTGCCAAAAAAATACCTATGCATTTATAACTCAACATAATTCAAACTTTGCTTGCAAAACAATCCTTCATGACTAATTTCCATGGCAGACCATCAAAAGGCAGCAATATCCGAGTCTGACGAAGATAAGTGGTGCATTTATGTGTTGACATGGAGCTAAAGTGGATTTCCTGTTACTTTTCAATAAGTTTCATGGACCATGCTACACAAATCACTGAAATGACACAGTTAACATTCATGTCTCACAATTATGTGTATTCACTACTGAGATCTGATGTCAGACTCAACACTATTTTAAACATTATTATCATATCATTAAATGTAAGTATGAAATGAAGTAACTTCAACAAAAAAAAAAAAACACCTGTTTCATTATGATCAACTAGCTGCTTTCAGCAAGTTTCGAGTCTCTGCGAGTGGCTTTCGATAGAATACTAAAATGAACTGAAACTAGAGGGCCTCTGGATGGTAGGAAAACACACGTTTAAAAAAATATCTTGCACCACTTGCATGAACTTGGAAATAGTTATCAATAATTTAAGTTGCAAGCACATAAGATTTGCTGCACTGAGTAAGTATTAACATATTTAACATGTTAACACAAAAAAGTTAAACTTTTAGGGAAACGAAATTACATTTTTCATCATATTGGATTTAATATTGGAATAAACTGGTCTTTCGCAACAACGTCATGTGCAGGACTGATGATCATCTGTTATTTACAGGGGTCACAGCTGCATATTTTGGTATAGTTCTGTTTATATTAAATAGTATGCAAGTCAAACTGTGCTGATAGCTAACTTTCACTGTGAGGAAACAACAGTTCTGTTAATGATGAACGTGGTTTGTTATGCGTTGACATATGTGTATACAGTGTGCATCTTTACCTTCATGACCCTTCAGTGTAGTGATGGTGGAATATGTCTGTTTTTCCAATTTCAGCAGCGTGATCTGCCCTGAATAATCACCAACAAAGGCATGCTGTGTCTCATGATCATATCTGAGTATTACGTCAGGGATTCAACAGACAATTTAACTTAAGAGATGCGTCTATGTAGTAGTACAAACAGTTAAGAAAATGAAGGATACTGTAAGCAGGATGCCCAGGCATTGAAGTAGTGTCTTCCCAGCATGCTGCCGCTTTGGGTGCACATCCAGCTAACACTCTTGTCATGGCCAGTGCTCACCACCCACTCACTCTCCAAGGAGAACACCATATCTGACACACGGTTCTGGTGGGCTGAAAAACACACACGCACACACACATAAACACAGCACGTTTTAAAGAGACACATCAAGCTGGATAACAATCCAAGACAAATTTGCCCTTTCAGGTGCTGATCTGCTTAGTGTCCAGTAATCCAGACTAAGACAGACAAATCCCTTCGAAAGATTTCTACTTCCATAAGTCTTAATGGCCCATTTTGGGATTACCTTTATCATGCAGACTTTTGTTGTTAAATTTCTGTATTCAACACTTTACCAACAGCAGGGTTTTAATCCCTACTGTGCCAGTAGCTAAACCCAAGTAATACAAAACTAATAACAAAACACAGTATGTGCCCATAAGCCATTTATTGTATTTCAATCTGCTTTAATTGGTTTTCAGGCTTTTTCATTCATATTTAAATAATCAAATTAATTAAATGATTTTTTTCCCTTCAAAACATGTAATTTTTCCTAAATCCATGCTACTTAAAAGAGATAATTTAAAGCAAGGGTAAAATCGTGGCTGCCCAGTGTAATAAATAATGCTAAAACATGCTAAACCACAGCAGTGCTTTTTTGGCTAAATCAAGTTACTACAGACCATTGTAACGAAAAGAATCACAGACACTGTAGGTAAAGAGTCTCTCTCAAGTGCATGAAACATTTATAAGATGACCCACTAGCATTAAAGCAAAATTACCCTGAAGTCATAAGTCCTCTTGCGTTTTACTGCCTCAAACTATGGCCATGGGTCCAGCCTTGATGCACTGTCTGCATCAAGCCATCATGAACATGTTCACATAATGACGCAACACAGATCAAGTAATTGATCTGAACCAACTATACTGAACATACAGTATGTAAGCCATGTTTAATCAGATCAGAGACCACTTTCCTTGTTGGCAGCTCTAGGGAAAATACCTGCCAGAAGGCAAATGGCACTGTTAACCCCTGACTGTATTTAAAGTGCTCAGACACACCTTAATGCCCATTTGACCTGATTGTGAGTCATGGTTTCTGCTGGCAAAGCTCTGCTGTTTGTTGTACTCGTTTGCAACAAGTAGAGCATTCGTGTGGTGATGTGGTGTTTTGTCCTAACCATTATGATAATTATGGTTAGGACATGATAATATGACAGGAGATGAAATCAATATCTAATGACTGTATATGAGTTATGGCTTCTTCACTGACAAAATAAAGAAAAAAGAAAATTTCTTAAATGTATCCTACATGAGTCTTTAAATTTAGTTGAGTTTTTGACCAGATTAATTTTAGAGATTATATAATAAATAGGTCCTCGTTCTGTACTTATCACATAAACACACTGTGCAATGGTAAATTAACAAAAAGATACAACCAACACGTGATTTCAAATATTAAAAACAATGTTACTACTGACAAAGCACAGCACTCTAATTTTTTAATGAACAGCTATGTTGTGCACTTCACTGACTGATAAGTAGTGAAATGTAACATACTTGTGCTTTCAGCTACATTAGCCCTGCTTAGTCTAGCAGTCCCTGTAGGGCGTGCTGGAATATGTAGTGGCCAAATCTATTACCACACATGACCTACAGACCTTACTCACATGCACAGCTCAAAATCACTCTATGGATCTACGTACATAAACATAACTATAACAGAACCTTTTAATTCAACACAAATAAAGCTAATGGACATATGTGATCTGCAGACTTGGTGTATATTCACTGATAGTTACTTCATTATACCAATTTTACTATAACAAGAAAATTATTCCTTTAACTCTTAATTTGGATTTTTTCCATTGTTCACAACACTAAATACACTGAGCTACACACTCAACCCATTTGACCCAATAACAAAGTGAGGTTGTATAACATTATGAGTACGGTTTAGAAGTTGTTGGAGTACCAACTACTGTAAAACATGCCAATATACGGTGAGACGACAAAATTTTGTCAGCTGTCACATGGACTTGAGAGTAACAATGTGTATAATGTGTCGTGATCTCACATTCTCACCTGGATATGTTTTGACATGGTTCATCTTGTTGAAATCTTCAGAGATGAGAAACTCCTAGAAGGCAAGTAAATAAAAAAAAAAAAAAGTTTAAAATCAAATAACTCTTTGCATGAGTGCACATATTGGAATTGTGGCCTCTTTCAACCCTGATATACGGGTTTTGCTAGAAATTAGACTGTTTCAATAACCATAAAAGTGTCCCTGCAGCAAACACGTGAGGCCAAGTTTGCTTCACTCACCACTACAGCTCCATTGTCCTGGCCTATGAAGATGCGTCTGCTGTCATGGTGGTACGACATACAAGAGCATGGAGCTAAAGGACAAAGAAGTGGGAATTAACCACGAGCGGGGAAATCACTATACACACACATTACCTAGCAGAGAAGTTATATTATAAGGCTGTAGTGGCCTTGACTAGGAAAAAAGTAATTTTCTTTCTAATACACACAAACATGTATGTGCACACATATTCATTATTCCTTTCCCACAGAAGCAATGCAGTCTTACTTACAAGAGACGGTGTGGTAGATGCTTGGCCAGTACTGACCGCTGTCTCTCTTCAGCCATACTCGAATGGTTCTGAGGGAAAATGTCAAAGCATCAAATGAACAGCATTCTCCTAAATCATACGTTACTTACAAGAACCATTCAAATTTTCTTCTACCTTTTTATAACACTACTAGGCAAATAGACCAATTAAAAAAAGAGCACTTGGCTTTGTTCAATGTAAATATGCCAGCATCGAAGAAGATGCTTAATCCTCATCTAGGAATCCAGCCCTAATTCTCTTTATACACAAAGCTTGATTGTGTTCACAAAGCTGCATTGAAAGGGTGTAGGATAACAAGTTTACTAATAATGTGCTTACATTTCAGCTGGTGAAAAATTATTCTTGGCAAGTCTCTATTTTCATATTATCTAAGTGGCCCACAAACTCAGTAGAACTTGCAGTACTGTAGAAACCACTTTACAGAAGTGAGGATTCAATACTGAACCACTTCTGGCTTTTACCAATGCTTAGTTCTATATATAATGAACACTTTTTGATTTTTATTTGATAATTATTTAAACTCATTTTAGATTAAAAATAACACAACTGGATGACTTTAACGTGATGTGGTTTTAAAAGTTCAAGTGCATTTAAAAATGAGCTTACGTTGGCGTTTATAAAGGTGTCAGGTTTAAGGTTTTACTTCTACTTCAGTAACATGTCTGCAAAGTCAATGAGTCAACAACTTCAAACGCTGTATCAAAAGCAGTTGATGAAATTTAGACTGCTGCATCATTTCCCCACAACTTCCCTTTCGAAAGACAAGTGGGTTCAATGTAAGATGGGAACAACATCACATTTCTTCACAGAGTTTAAGTTCCTTTATCTATGAATGGGGCTGTTGCTTCTCCAGACATGTAACACAGCATGGCAGCCCTGATGGTTCCCAGTGAATGTGATGCACTCATATGCCAATGGTTTATCCCTGCAGAGCTGAGATTATCTGGCTACTGTCACAAAAAAAAAGCTGTCTCGGTGCCTTCAGGTTTAACATGAGGTATTAACGTTATGCAGTCATAAGGACAACAAAAGGATTTTCTATTATAACCAGGTTGTCTAGATGTGATGTGATGTTCACGGGGCAGGACCATTTCAACAAGTACTAAATCATGCGCTGCTAGCTTTGCATCATAAAGAAATCGGTAAATAAAACGGACGAACAACTTATAATTCCCTTTGTTATCGTTTTTTTTTTTCATGGATTCAAATAGGCGTCCAACTTAAAAAGATTCATTCAGAGTGGTTGAAACAAATAAAATCTGTTTAACATTTGATGGCAGCAAGTTTGTGATGTTTATTAACAGTTAGCAGTAGCTGCGTGTCTACCCAGCTAGTAAGTTAATACAGCCGACCACATTTTAATACTATTAGCTATTTGTTAAGCCAAAAAAACCCCAGCGCTAGCGAACAAAAACCAAATGTTATAATCCTGTTCTACTTACTATAAGGGTTGGATGTTTGTTCGCGAATATGTTGTGGTAAGGACTCGTTATCTGCTCATTTGTACCTCCACACCCTCCTGGGTTAAATCTGGTTCCGTATGAGATATCACAACCAAACAGTATCACTCACACCAGTTAAAAAAAACCCCAAAAATGTTGCTTTCATTCGTCCGTCCTGAACCTGTGCTCCAATATATATGAGTGTAACTACCAGCAAATAGTCGGAGCCCGCTAGCTACTGCTATGGTTAGCATGTTTGGGAAAACTCACCTGTCCTCGCTGACCGTAATCACTCCATCTTCTTTTGGTATTAAAACGGCGGAATTGACAGCGTCTGAGTGTCCCTCGATCTTGTTCAAAAGAACCGGTCTAGCCGTCTGTGGCCTCGAATGAATCTCCGCAGCCATGGTTTTTTAAGGAGCCAGCAGTGTTTTCCTTCAGATGATTTTCCTCCTCACTCGCCAGTGAAGCAGGATCAGCTGACACCCGGAGCCGCGGCCACGATTACCGTAATGACGGCACAAAATAATACCGATAAAATTCAGACTGTAAAGTCAAGAGATACATGAGCCGGAATTCGTTTGACCTAGATATATTACCTACAGGGCAAGTAATTAAATGTCTCAGAGCCCAGAATATTTAAGAACTGTTTCACTTGTATCTTAAACATGACGTATAACAGAAGATCCTACAATTTCTGATGAGTGTACAATTATACTGCGCCTCTTATCCAGTGCATATGGCATCGGGAATTGCTTTACAAAATAAAATCAAACATATTAAACAAGAAATACTAATTTTAGATTTCTGACTGCAAAACTGTAACTTCTCGATTTCAGCTCTATTGTTCTAAATTTCAAAATCTAATGTTGGAATTTCAAATCATCCAAGGAGAAACAGCAGAATTAGAAGATACATATCCCAGAAAAGGTTAATAATTGGCAATTCTTTCTGAAGAATTGATAAAGCCTTCTGGATGGGAGGCGAAACGTCTTCAAGAAACTAAAACAAGTCCAGCTGCCACTTATTAACCTTTTTTTGGGATAACCATGACATAGACACAAGACATAGAAGATATACACTGTAGGTCTAGACTAATGAGCAAGTCCAGTTCTATATTTCAGCATACTAGAACTGAAACTCTGATTCAGCAAATCATACCTAGAATTTTAAATTAAAGCAGTAGAACTGGAACTGTATGACTGCTCCACTAATTTAATATCTTACACACCAATCCTACACAATCCTGAAGAAAAACACATCTGTCTTCTCTGATCAAGAAGAAGGGGCAAATACTGGCAAACTGGCAACCTTACAGTTGTAAGTTTGCTTCTTTAACCTTCAGGCCACCACTGCCCTGTGTTAGAGCTGAAACCACAAACACATTACTACACAATGCCACATGCAGGCAAACATACCCTTGTCAGAAAAACTATTACAGGAAAGAAGACACAAGACAAAAATCACTGGTGTTATAAATATGTTTTTATTTTATCAAATATGAAGCAAGTATGATAACAGAAGACTTCCTCTGTGAGGAAGAAAACTATTTTCTGAAGCTGAATGCAAGGTATACAAGGTGGGATGTACATTACCATGACCAAGGACTGAAACTGACTGGAGTGATCTGAGGTGGTTTTTAAACTGAAAAAGTTGTATCACTACTCCAGATTTGAGAAAATACACAACATTCAACATTTTAAAAAATGTAATACATTCAAAAACGTATACAAAAATTAAAACAGCTGCTAGTCTACAAAACATTTTATAAAGCATGTTATGCATTACAGAAAATGGGTAACATAAAAAGCAATATTTAAAACAAATAAAATCATGTGTCCACATTGTACATAAATCTACAGCAAAGTCCATGCGTGTTTGTGTGTACATGTTCATGCATGGCAGTGTATATGCATTTCCTCTGCTGGCCTATGACGCCTGGGCTCAAGGCTGATTGATCTGGCCCATGAAGAGAACAGTACCTGCATAGAGAGAGGAGGAGAACTCATCACAATCCAATACTGCTGGGGTCACAAAGGTCAGATATTGGTGATAAATTACAATATCAGTACATACTGGTGTGAAATAACTGCCACATCCTTGATCTACCTCTAAAGGTGAGTAAGTCCAGATGAAAACAGAAGACTATACCTGTTACGTTATGTCTGATGAGGAAGAGGAAAGGTCTGTCCACAGTAACCCATGGTGGGGAGGAGCGAGCCAGCAGAATGGCAGCTAAACAAACAAAGGCAAACACACCATAAAAACATGTCAGAAACTTTAACATCACAGGTTACTGTTATTGAATTAGCACAACTGTTATATAGAACTTTACGTATTGTATGTATATAAACACACACACACGCGCAAACACACACACACGCGCACACGCACACACGCGCACACACGCACACACACACGCACACACACGCACACACACGCACACACACGCACACACGCACACACACACACACTAAAGGCTTACTGAACAAATACCTACCAGTGGCAGCTGATGCTTTTGTTCCATCTTCACCAACCTCAATTTTAGCTTTCTGGAGTGCTTTGGATACATGCACAGACTCAGTACCTGAGAAAACACTGACTGTTAATTATAGCTTTAGACTAACATATTGTGTTAAGTGTGTGGATTGGACTAACTGTGTACATTTTAATGTTATAATGCTGTAGGAATAATTATCCACTTATGAGAAATCCATAAAGGCTCTGTGATTCACCCACACAGATGTTTTCACTTATTTAGCCTGATAAGAGGTCTTCTCAGGACTGTGTGGGTCTGTACAGACCTCCTTCTCTCATTCTCTGTTGTTGTAGCAGCACAACTAAAAGTAGTAGTTACTGGAATGCTGAGCTCAATAATTGTTATATATGAGAGGTCCAATCACACCTCTAGTTTGGTTTCCATGGAAGGAGTGAAGAACAAAGGGCCACTACTTCTACATACTGTATAAGGATCTAATGCCACTTTAAATGAGCTCTATTAAACATTTCTTGTGTTTGGCTGATAATTAAAAATTGAGTTAAATAATAAAAACATTAACTGATTATTAAATGACACCAAATGATGGCACTTAAACAAAAATCCATATGTATCAGAGTATTCCCAGAATAATCCTACAAACGCCACTGTGCATTACGCCACAAGATGGCACTAGAACACTTCATTCAGTGTCACTTCACTTCATCTTCTCACTGAGAGGAATAAAAACATTCACCAGCAGTGAGTCAGTTTTTCACACTGAACAGTTAGCCATGATTCATGCTTCTTACTGGTTCTTAGCTGTAAACAGCTATCAATCATTTGATATTTTTAATCATATCACTTTTTCCAACTATGCTGATGTGTATGCTCTACGTCTGGGTTTGGATCGACTGTGCTTTCACTCACTGAGGTGTCTGAAGTCAGCTTTGTCCTGGCTGAACATGTCTGTTATTCCCAGCGCTGAAAGAGGGGCTTTCAAATCTACCTCAGCATCAGCAGTAAACCTACAGACATAAGCACAAACATGCACCAACAGCATGATCTTTTGTCACAATCAGTTAAAAAGGTTTTAAGGGCAACTGATGTATGTGTGTCTTACTTGGGGATGACCAGGTGGACTTTCCTCATGCGCAGCAGTTTGGTCCAGTTCCGCACCGTGGCTGCGTTGATGTGTGGGATAATACTGGACAGAGGTATGTCCTCTTCAGAGGGAAGAACAATCAGCATGCTGATGCCGTTACCTTGATAGGGCAGTTCAATCACCTTATATTTCAGTCCTTGAGGTGTGGTGGCCATGCCTGGCAGAAGAAGGGAGGTTATGGATGAATCATTTCATAGATATGGATGACAGCAATAACGAAACTTGAGTCATGGGTCATCAATCACTGAGATCGAGATATGAGTAATCTTTTCATATTCCTACATCCTTTGTGAAGCTATTACTACCATCAGTGCAGCAGAAATTACATATGACTAAACAACACAAATCTGTACTGTAGGAATCTCCTGTTTACTTGAAAAGATATTCAGACAAGGAAGCAAGGAAGGAAACGTATAAGTAATGTGAACTCTTTTCTCTCTAAGAGACTGCAAAACCTATTTTTTCTAACAATGCAACAATAATGGAAGAAAATTACCACTTTATCTCAGTTATACTTCTGTAAATTTTGGTCTAATTTGTTCACATGTGTTAGTAGACAACTAAGGATGTTTTTAAATGACATCCAACTAACCATTTACTCAGATTTATTGTTGAAAACTTTGTGCTGTTCTGTGCATGTGAATATTTTCTGTCTCTCTCTGGCCACGCTGTCTGTCACTACTCAGTAATATTATTTAGTCTACACACACTAGGAGCAGAAAATGTACCATTTCTGGAATGCAAAAAGATTCTTCTTGAGAAAAGATCTACCAGACAGTTTGTTATATATATATATTTACATTATATATTATAATGCAAAAACACTGTCTGGAACAATCCTATTTTATATCAGATGGTAAGGGAGAAAAAACAGATTATTATAGTCAAAACAGACTATGATATCACACATTATGACTCTTTTATTTACACAGGGATACTGTTCTTAGACCTCTACCGGGCCTTCCAAGATTGATTAGAAACTTTTCTTCTCATGCATGTGTTATTATTATAGTTGAAAGCTTGAAATGGCCCTGAGCAAGTGGATTCTTCTACCATTTAAGTAACACATTCCTCGTTACTTTAGACAGTTTCAGGAATGACAACTGTAGTACAGTTAATTATTGGCCAGATAAAGGACATAGAGTCACAACAGTACTATAATCATCCATTTAGCTATGCCTACAGTTTATGATACTTTTTATGATTTTTAAACTTTTAAACCAAAGCTCTTAAGTTATGAAGTCCTAAAACCAACTATGAGTATATCCCATTATATTCAAACAGAGCTGTTTGAAACCATAGCCAGGTGATTTATGACTGTTACAAACTGTTCTCTTTAAGACTTGAATGTGCATAATTTGAGGACAAGAATCCAAACAACTACTCACACCCTAGCTACACAAAAATCAAAGCACTGAAGAATAGTGGAGAGTGACGCAAACATCTGTGTATCACAGCTGAACACGGCCTTAGTTTAACTCAAGCACTGTGTGAGAATCTAGCCACAGCACTCACCACGCTAACACAACTCTGATAACTCATCTAATTATAGAATACTGACTCGCATATCATGTCATTTCACACTAAGCCTGCATATTCTTATAGCTCAACACAAGCTGACCTGTAATTCATAAACTGGCAGTGGGTGGGCATGCATCATGAAACAAACTATATTACAACAATTCAATCATTAAATCTACAATATTTCAATTTGGGAGTCTTGAGAGGAATAGCAGCTCCCTATAGGCCTGTTTGTTGCTATGTGCCATTTAATTAAGATATGTAAACTGCTTCACCAGTGCACTTTAGAAATGCAGTAATTACTTCAGGAAACAAAATGCTGAACTAAAGGTACCCTGTGGAGTTTTTGACCAACTGCTTGCTAACAAATATGGATGTAAACAAAAACCTACATATACAGTATGTCACAAAAGTGAGTACACCCCTCACATTTTTGTAAATATTTTATTATATCTTCCCATGGGACAACACTGACGATATGACACTTTGACATAACGCAAAGTAGTCAGTCTACAGCTTGTATATATATTTGCTGTCCCCTCAAAATAACTCGAAACACAGCCATTAATGTCTAAACCGCTGGCAACAAAAGTGAGTACACCCTTGTGAAAAATGTCCACATTGTGCCCAAAGTGTCAATATTTTGTGTGGCCACCATTATTTTCCAGCACTGCCATAACTCTCGTGAGCCTGGAGTTCACTAGAGCTTCACAGGTTGCCACTGGGATCCTCTTCTACTCCTCCATGACGACATCACAGAGCTAGTGGATGTTAGAGACCTTGCGCTCCTTCACCTTCCGTTTGAGGATGCCCCACAGATGCTCAATAGGGTTTAGGTCTGGAGACATGTTTGGCCAGTCCAGCACCTTTACCCTCAGTTTCTTTAGCAAGGCAGTGGTTGTCTTGGGGGTATGTTTGGGGTTGTTATCATGTTGGAATACTGCCCTGCAGCCCAGTTTCCAAAGGGAGGGGATCGTGCTCTGCTTCAGTATGTTACAGTA
This sequence comes from Ctenopoma kingsleyae, assembly GCA_032353495.1. NCBI lineage: Eukaryota > Metazoa > Chordata > Actinopteri > Anabantiformes > Anabantidae > Ctenopoma > Ctenopoma kingsleyae. Next base: position 8,024,046 of record JAUBNQ010000005.1, on the reverse strand, counting down.
CATGTTGGCATTCATGACTCCCTCAATGAACTGTAGCTCCCCAGTGCCGGCAGCACTCATGCAGCCCCAAACCTTGTGCCTTGTTGAACTTCCAGTGATCAGTATGAGAGAGTGTGAGAGCAATAACACCAAATTTAACACACCTGTTCACACCTGAGACCTTGTAACACTAACCAGTCACATGACACTTGGGATGGAAAATGGCTAATTGGGCACAATGTGGACATTTTTCACAGGGGTGTACTCACTTTTGTTGCCAGTGGTTTA
>JAUBNQ010000005.1:7906819-8023679 GCA_032353495.1 Ctenopoma kingsleyae | reverse complement strand
TTGAGGGGACAGCAAATTTACACTGTTATACAAGCTGTAGACTGACTACTTTACGTTGTGTCAAAGTGTCATATCTTAAACCATGAAAAGATATAAAAAAATATTTACAAAAATACTCGCTAATTTTATTATTAGACAAAGACAACCAGAGTAAATACAAAATGCAGTTTTTAACTGATGATTTCATTTATTAAGGGAAAAGATCTGCACAAACCTGCCTGGTGCTATGTGAAAATGTGATTGCTCCCTAGACCTAATTAGACCTAACCTAGACCTGGTTGTGCCACCCTTGTAAGCAACAACTGCAATAAAGCATTAGCGATAACAGGCAATAAGTCTTTCACATCGATATGGAGGAATTTTGGCCCACTCGTCTTTGCAGAATTGTTTTAATTCAGCCACATTGGACGGTTTTCGAGCATGACTTTGACTAGGCCACTCTAAAACCTTAATTTTGTTTTGTCTGAGCCATTCAGGTTGACTTGCTGGTGTGTTTCAGATCATTATCCTGCTGCATAACCCAAGTGCGCTCAGGGGTTGAGGTCACAAACTGATGACCCGACATTCTCTTTCAGGATTTTCTGATAGAAAGAATTCTTGGTTCCATTAATGGCATTTTGTTCAGGTCCTGAAGCTGCAAAGCAGCCCCGAGTCCATCATGAAATTGTACTTCTGGCAAGTTCTTCCCAACAACTCTGAATCCAATACTGTAACTACCTACAAAAAGCAGCTTCATAGTTATGGTACAGAATATCTTTGGGAGAATTTTCATAGATCAGATGTACATGTACATCTGCAAGTACCTCATTATCTCTACAAACACTAAGCACGGTCATTTTGTCTCTCAGTGGTAAAATATAACCAAGAACCTCTTCTATTCTGCATCAATACGAATCTATGACATCAGATATATGTAAGCAAATGAGTGACATCTAAGTGTAATATTAATACTGAATTATAGCTCTAAATAGAAATATTCATATGGTTAGTCTCACACGCAGGATAACATCACCACTCACCTATGCTGAAGACAGATAACTGGGACATCATTGGAACCATATATACGTTCCCATCACCCGCATTAAAGGGTCTCGTCTTAGTGTTCGTGGGCAGAAAGCGAGATTTCCATAATCCTTTGAAGTAGATCGAGTTGACAGCAACTAGACGGGTCAGAGCCGAGTCCAGCATATCTGCTTTGATCAAGCTAGAGATGTGACCTGGATAAAATGAGGGCATTATTCAGTCAACAGGTCTGATAAAAACAGTCTTTTACATTATCTTTAGTGCAGATGAGGAAGTAATAATGCAGCTTCATGTAAGGACACACCAATCCACACCACAGAAAACCGAGTTTGTACTGTGGTTTGGGAGTCTGATCTTTGCATGCCTTTGTAGTTTGAACAAAATGTAACCTAAACTTTTAAGTAAAAATACAGAGTCCAACAGTGTCTTGTCTTTATTGACATATTGTCTTGTCTTTCAAAAAATAATTTTTCACATAACTCACAAGTGATGAAATGTCTCTAAGTTGAAGTTCTATTGTCTCAAACACATTTTAGCAACAATTTTTTAAAATTATTAAAAATACATGCCCAAATCTGCATTGAGAATATTTTATATGGTGTATTCAGCTGTTAAGTACATCCATGACTCCTACCTTTGGTCCTATTGCTGACCCATTCGTTGATTTCATTAGCTGCCCTCTTGGGGTTGCTGAAGTCCAAGCTTCTGGTCTCACATTCGAAGTTTTCTTTGTTCTCACTTAAAAATGCCGGCTCCACAGAGAAGCCCTCCTGACTGAACAAGCCGTTGGCAATCAGCACAGCATCCTGGTTGGACTTAGCTGTCAAGGTCTTGTGCAGTTTCCTCAACATCTTGTAAGGACCTGTGCATACCAAATAAACTTTGAATTCTCAGTCATTGGTTTGAGTTTAATTGGCTGCAGAGATGTCAGCTCCTGTGAAGAGCTAATCTACCAAATACTATTGCTGAGACACAGCTTGTACAGTTTAAGGTTCATCATCAGCAACTCCAGCTAACACCTTAACCTCTGCCAGAAACTGCCCTTACCATTTTTCTTGTATCGCAGAGCAGTAAGAATCTGCTTCCGTGTTTTTCCATGGGCTCCAGTTAGCAGCATGCCAAGGATGGAAGCTGCTCCATGAGGGGAAAACACCACATTTTCCAGAGGCTTGGAGTGAACTACTTGCTGAAACACCTGTATGCCAAGATCTGAGCCCCGTTCACCATAGGAATAGGACTGGGACAGCACACCCTTGTGTCCATACAAGGTCACCAGGGCATACAGACACAAGATATGCTTCATTATGATCTATACAGCACCTAATAAGAAACAGAATATAGAACATCATAACATTTTGTATGAGCCAGGACAGAGTCATTATTTATATATTTATGTATGAACTGTTTACCTCTGAGCCTCAACAATATTTTGTCATTAAGAGAGCTACAATCTCAACTATGGATTTATGAAAACATATCTACAACCTATCACATTCCTTAAAATTACTCATCCTTTTTAGTTGACTCATCATGCTCATTCCTATGCACCTTTGCTTATCCTTAGGCAGCACCACCTTTTAAGCAGTGCTGCAGGGTCTGACTAACTCTTGAGTCACACTGTCTAAATATTACATTCATACCAAAACCAGTCTAGTGAAACTGCTCTCTTCTTTAATTTTAACTTTACACTAAATTAAATATTTCAAACTATTTTAGAAAAATGATTCAGCCAATACCCCACTCACTGAGGTAGAGAGAGTGTATATGAGAGCCAACCAGAACACCTACTGGCTTCTTTAGAGGGATGTGTGTGATTAATGCACATGGACTTACTTTCTTATGTTTTAATTAAGTGTGATCTGTGCATAGGTTTAGGTTGCTGGTGATTGCAATAATGGCACTGAAATGCATTAGACAGCTTTGTTTGCCGTAGTTGCAATTGTTCAGTCATTGCAAATAAAACTCAATTTAGTCTTTTACTTTGCTATAATATAGTGTAGCTTCAAGTTGTATGACAAATGATATCATTATAAAACAGACGTAGATTCAAAATAATAAGCGGATGTAAAAGTGCTTTAGGGGAATTTAGGACTCCAGGAAAGATTTGTCAGAAAAAAAAGGCTGCAACATTTCATTTTAAATTTGCACTTGCACAAAAAGCCATTCTTGATCTGGACTAACTTGGCATGCGTCTCATATATTACAGACTGCAGCACAATTCATCCAGCTGGCAGAGCAAGAAAGCAGCTCTACACTGGATGTGAAGCGCTCTTTTTTTCTCTTCTCACCTTAATTTAACTTAAGCGAATTACGGGTTTCCTGTAGATGAATAAGTTAATTATTTATAGCCATTTAATAAGTCAACCAAAACCTAACTTCAGTTACAGTTTATTTTTGGTGAAGAGCAACTCAATGCACTATAATACAGACTACATGATGATGCTAAATGTCATATGATGCTAGGTATACTGCATGGAGCTCTTCACAATAGCCACATTTTTCAGTCTGTTGTAAAGATAAGGTTGAAAAGCGACAGTCCTACCTGCAACAAGGTGAAGGTAGCTCGATGTAACGTTAACCCGCAGGTGAATTTGTAATAGTCCACTTCCCACTGTGGTCCGAACAACAGCCAAAGATAAAAATGACAAAGTAAATGAGAATCACACGGTTTACTCCAGTGAGAAAGAGCAACAACTGTCTCGATAGTGGCTTCACACAGGACTTTATTGGACTGAACTCCGCCCTTTCGCCGACCAAACAGCCGAGCGTGAAACGAGCGGCTCCGGTTCTTACACGAATGAGCTTCCGGAAGACTTTCAAAATAAAACCAAATGCTAAGCTAAGATCAATATTACTGCCATTTGATAAGTGTTGTGAAAAATGTATGTGTATAAACTGAAATAATTCACAGAGGAGAATGACAGAATAAGATTCAACTACTGCATGTTGTTGTACATTGTAAAAGAGCAGCAGTCCAGGTATGTGTGTTAAATGCTGATTCCATGTAGTATGATTCTATGTCTCTGCAACCAGTCTGACAGTTGCTGAGTAGAAGCTGTTAGTGAATCTCTATCTCTGTTTATTCGTATTCTCTGATCTTTGCTGCATAAAGGTCCTTGAGGATGTCTCATTACCATTATAATTATTATTCATGACTGATATTTCACATATTTTATAATGTAGTGTCCATAATTTAACCAAATATTCTGGTATTATTTTGTTGCTGTAGTTAACCAGTCACAGAGCAAACAAAAAAGTTAATTTTTCATGTTCAGCTACTTCCTGTCTTTTTCTCCTTTTTTTCTAACTTTACCCAACTAAGAACTTGTGAGTTGTTTAAAACAGGAAGTGACAATTGTGATAAAGAAAAACATCATCTTACTCATGTTATGCCACATTACATGAGAAATTGCTGAGTGCTTGAGTGCTTCCAGCACGCGTTTCCCTTTAATGTAAAAGGTCTAATATACAGAACAAAATATTAACATTGTCACACAAACACATCTCAGAGCAAAATTTTAACATTGTATTATATACCATATTAAAGGTAGGTTTATGTGAATTTGATATGTACCTAATGCATAGGTACATTTTTTTGTTTAGCTTGCTCACAACTGACACTCACTCAGTAGAGACCACTTCATGTTTTTCTATCTGGTGAGGTGATGCAGTTGGGTGGCGACACACAAACACACGCCTGAAAAGTGGCTGAGGCTCAGTTACATCCCTGCTGTTGAGAGGATTAAGAGTACTCTAGGTGCTTGAAGGTTTGAATTACCAGGAATTAAACAGTGTACATGCAATTATGACTATCTTTTCATAAATGTTTCATAAAAGACTGGATTGTAGGCTCAACAGTATGTTGTTCTTGGATTCTGCAGGTGTTTTTATGATTTGCAAGTTTATACTGTTTTTCCTAAGGCACCCTATTTCTGATGTTGTCTTGTATTGTCTGGATCTCTGTGTTACTCTCCCTCTGCACAGACATTGACTGAACCTTCTTATCTAGGTGAAGGTTTTAAGAATTCAATGTCACAGCAAGGGACAACAACAGCGTGACTGCATTCACCGCAGATTGGCCCATTCCGTGTGTGTATGTGTGTGGTTAGAGTGGGGGTCTGGCAGGACCAGCTGGGGTGCAGAGATGGGGCTACTGTGAAAATAAACACTTTGAAAGCAAATGCGGGGGGTCATCATCTGTGTGTTTTGAGAGTTTTGAGGAGGTAGTCAATGAACACACAGCTGTGTCCTGTAATCATGCCACGTAAGGCAATTTCTTCTTTTCTATTGCAGATTCTGCTTTAAACTAAATCTATCTACCCTAAGAGATGAGAACAACACATGGTACATCCAAACTACACAGCTTCAGAACATTTTAGTGTGACAAAGACACTTTTGTTAAGGTGAATACTTAGGATGCAATATTTAAGTTACAGGCTTATAATAAAAGAAGACTGAACTTCTTTTCTCCTTCTTTAAAAAGATTTGCTTTTCTATCACTTGCCAGTTAAAACCTAATTTTCAGTGTCACTGAACCATCAAATGAAGCAGTAATTGGAAAATATGTCAAGGCAAGGTTATAATGCTGATCAACTTATTGATTATATTTGTTCTGAAAGCTCAGACAGTTTCCAAATGCTTCTGTGATACATACAGTTCCTCATTGTGAAATGTATCTGTCAAGAGTTGGCTACACACTAAGTGTCCTGTATTAAGAAAGTGTTGCTAAATAGTTTGAAGCAGAAGGCTGCGTATCCAAGAGTGAATGTTAATTTCAATAAAATATACTTACAGGTTTTATGTTTCTTTTTTGTCTGTACAAGAAAATGTTCTTGTCAGGTTTAAATGATCTGACATTACAGCAACATTAATAATAAAGTTCACCGTTACTTTCTTAATCTAAACAGAATATTTCGCCATAAAAAATCTTTATTCATCTTCCTTAAAAAATTTATTGTTGGTACAATGTCAATGAACTTAACATTTCATTTATTAGTTTGGTTTGCCAAAGCCACTGAATGGCGTCAGTCACTGCTTCAGCCACTGCTGGAGGAGTAAGAAGATGTGATCACGGGCAAGATTCAGCTGGGGAAGATCCTCACTCCGAGCAGGGTACATGTTGGCACAGTGGGCTGTTCCTGGATCAGAGAGAAATGTATGTATTAAGGATACAATGGGGATTATTTATTATTATTTATTAGTTATTCAACTAATAAAAATATAGAAGAACAAACAAACTGTTCTACTCTTAAACAAATGTTTGGCATTTGTAATGTGAAGCAGCCATAAAAGAAATGCACTCTAGTTAAACTGCAACAGAATTTAGGCCTGGAATTCAAAACAGTGTTTAAATGTTTAGTGAAACAGATAAAGTGAGACAGAAAAAATATAAAGTAGGCTAAGTGGGCCTTGAGTTAAATCCAAGGCTAAGATTACAAAATTATTTAACTAACCAGAGCATCCTACAAATCATGGTTTTAATGATGTTTCAACACACACAGGACTGAACTGAAATATAATCATATGTTCTCCTCTAACAATGACTATACAATAAAACATATTTAACAACATGTTGTGACTTGAAAATCACAAAACCAAAGCTAACTGAGAATAGACTGTTGAGTTTCTCTCTGAAGGAAGCTAAAGAACATCCTCCCAACTGGTTTGTTGTTAGAAACACAACAAGGAACTGTAGAAATTTATTTCTTCATTAATCATAATCAGACATCATATTGCTTTGTTATTTGTAACAAGCTCACATGTACCACAGTGTTTTACTGTGTGACAAAAATGATGAGGAAAATGAAGTTTCTGGCTGTGTCTGCAATTTTTCTTATTTTATTGTGAATGTGAAACGTGACACAAAATGCATGCGACTGAAATATCAGTTTAATCTCTATAGACTAAACAAAGAGAGGTGAATGACACAGCTGAAGGTCTTTCTGCACATGCACACCATCGCTCTAACTTTAACTGAGGTTAAAGTATAAAATGCTTGACCTCCAGACAGAGCTTCTTCTAGAGCAGGATCATCTGTTTTACTGTTTCTCACCTTTGATGAAAACAGCAGGAAGGTCAGGTGTGATGTCCTGGGTGATTCCCAAGGCGTGCCACGGGTCAATGGAGCCATTTGGGAAAACTATTCTGGAGGAGCGGATGTTATAGCCGCCATAATACTCATTGGTCTGGGCCACAGCCACAGCCAGTTGCTCAGCAGTGATATTGTAGAAGTCTGTACACTGTTGTATGTGATATCTATAGGAGAAATAGGAAAAAAAGGTTATCAATCTAGTGTCTAATAAAACAGGAAGCAAAGAAAGAAAACAGTCTGTGTATGACGCATACATAATAATAGGAGAAGGGAGCCAAGATGCTGGGGTAAAAACATAATTCTGAGTTTATTAGGTGAGGAGGCAATGTGTATTGTACTCACGGGAGAGGGAAGCCAGTGAATGGTTGGTTGGGTGAATCAGTGCTCTGGTAGAACCCAAATTCAGTGCAGGTCTGATAGACCCACTGCCTCCCTGACAACAGACAAACATTTAACATATTTAACCAATGACCAACATATTGATTTGGTTCCTGTAAATCAAATCACTTACGACACAGAGCAGGTAACACAAACAACTGGTTTAAAATGACTCTGAAAAGCATTTACTTTCAGTGCCAATTAAAAGAGGAGTATAGCTGAAACCCACAAGACAACAGGAATGGCTTTGGGAGTTTATGCAGATGCATTCCTGTGGCTTTTTAAAAGACCACTTCCCGTTACAGTGAGCCCCTTCCTGCCCTCACACTCATGAAACCAAAGCTGGAAACTGGAACCACAGCCTGGGTCAAAGGTACAATGTGGAATATACAGAACCCATTCTTGGTTAAACATTCAAAGACAATGTAGTAAAAATAGTGAACCCAAAGGAAATATTGCTGTTGTGCAATGGTCGTGAAGTTATTAAAGTGACATTTTAAAATAGAACCAACTAAAATAACCTTAATTACACCTAGACAGAAGCCACTTTCCACGACATGCTCACCTCCCCCTGCACCCGGCCCCTCCCAGGATGTGTTAGTCATGTCTCTGAAGTAGGTACTGAAGCTGGCATCCAGGCATTTAATGAAGAAGGTGTCCATCATGAGTTTGGCCACAGCAGCGTAGCGGTAATATGGGTCTCCCAGTGAGGTGTCAGCCATCACGTCACAAAGCACCTTGATGGTGATGTTAGTGCCTATCGCACCCTTCATTCACAGAACAGCACCATAAGACAAACAGCAAGAAAAAAAAGAGAATAAAAAAATAGATCACTTGACCTTTGACTTCACTTCAATATATCAAACAGATATAATATATAGAAATAGTCACAAAAATATGAATAACACAATGGCCTATATCAAAAACCATAGAGGATACTTAAAGAATGAAAAAAGCCATTTTCATGCACCATATCAATCATGTTATCCAGAATTAAATGTATAAAATGTATGATGTCTTCAATGTACAATGGAGGCACCCAGTAACAAGATATCAGTATTTAATTTAGTATCTGACCATTAAGGTGAATGTTGTCTTTCAATACTACCACTAAGATCAGAGGTCTGAATGCATCATAGGCTGTTTTAAGTAGATTACAAGCTTGTTGATCATCCATTGAAGCATATGGAGTTTGTATCAGTGACGGAGAGAACAACTCAGGGAAAGTGTTGGAAAACACTTCTATTGACTCACAACAGTGGCATCTGTGCAATGCTGTGGTTGTACGCTTCCAGGTAAAAACTTGCCCAAAACAAAATGTGTTCCTAAATTAAGAATGGGAGAAGTAAACATTTGGCAGTGGTTACGGTTCCTATGGGTCAAATTAAAGCCTTGTTAACTATAAATAATCGCTGACTACATTCCCATCTTCCTTGAAAAAAAAGAGGAACCGTTATTACTTGTTCTACGAACACCCCATTGATAACACCCCCCGACCATAAAGCCACTACTCTGACTGATTCTGATTGACCTGACTTCTGGTTCTTACCCAGATTCCTGAGTGGTACCTAAAACCTGGTAGTTTGCTCTATACTCAGTGTTGTGTGTCAGGGAGGAGCTGTTGGCTGGGTTTGTCTGTTACTGCGGCAGACTCAGTGGCCCACCACTCTTGTCGGTTCTTTTATAAGTGTCTCTTTAGCTTGGGGCGACAGGAAACCAGAGAGACCAAAGAGTCTTTTGTTAGTTTTTCACATCAGCTTATTGGTAACCGGACTCACGTCTCCTCAAGGCACCAGGGGGACAGACAGGGGAGGAGAAAAGAGGGGTGGCTACCAAGGAAAGGTCCCAAGAGAGGAAAAGAAATGGTACATATGTACAACAGATAACATGAAAAGAAAAAGAAGATTAATATTGTTTGTGGTGTATCTCACCAAAATAAGAGCTCCTTCGAAAATGCTTTTCAGTAATATTACAGTAAATTACACCAATATTACAGAATTGTTTTACACTGTTAATTGTGAGAAACATATACAGTTGACTGTGAAACACTATTTTCAAGATTTTATGTTTGTTTTCTGTTGACAGAGAAAATTGATGACCTCTTCAATGACTTTTTCTGTAGTGTCATCATTAGTTGACATTTGTGGTTTTACAAAACAAAAAATGTTTGATTACAGGTCACAATTTCGGTATCTCCAATAATTTAGTTTATGACCCATTACAACACTGTCTACATGCGAAACTAAAATGACGAACATGGTAAGAGTTGCTCAAAAAATTGCTCAAGACCATAATATTATCATTTTCAACACGATTGTGTTAGTATACCGATGTCAACACTTAGTAAAATCTCATAGAGCTACTAGCATAACTATGCAGTTTAGTCTCCTTTAAAACTGTCAATTGTGGATCCCACTATGTTACAGAAGTGCAAATGGTTATTCTTAACAGATAGAGGGACAGTTTAATGCTAGTAATGACTGTGCCCTATAACATTTACCTGAATTCATGATCCTAGGTTTCATAGGAGAGTTTTACTAATGTGCTTCACAAAGCACATTAGTAAAAGAAAAATCAGTACAAAATATGAGTAGTGTTTATCAAACTGGACTGTTGTCATTCTTTGCTTAAAAGTCAAAAGCAACTCCCTGCCTTTCAGTGTTATCTTACACCACTGGTCCTTTCTTTGTTGAATTATTATCCACCTACAGTATAACCTATATCAGGCTACAGCAGCTCCATTCCTCGTGTAGAAATAGAGACAAAGTAAACAAGAAAGCGGCCCCATCACCACCTCCGGGGACCTTCTTACAAGGAAGTTCCTCTTTTCCTCTATTGTCATGCTGTTAAACAATACAGGGTTTTATTGCCCTTCAGTACACTACTCAGGCTGTTCATTACCTTCCTACATTTCATAGCTGCTCTCCACTCAACCTAGACTGGATATTGGGTCAACCCCTGACTACAAGGGCTTTCTACAAACTCCCTTCATTCTGTCTTAAGTCAACATGCATGAAGGGGTAAAAGCACTCACCTGGAATTTAACATCATGAAATCAAATAATATCAAAAACATACTTACTTTATGCTTGGTGAATTTTAGGACAGTGTGAATGTGTGTATGTATTCTGTGCTTTACAGCACTCATCAAGACTTGTGCAGAAATATTAAACAAAAAATTTTTTTTTGTTTGGCATGTGTCTACTCTGTCTCACCTCAAAGACCCTGTTGTCTTCATTGTACTGGACCACATCCATGAAATTGCCAGCCAGTGTTTCCAAGAAATAGGCAGAGTCAGTTTGTGACTGGATCTGCAGTTTGGAACACAAGCTGGAGGGGGAGAGGAGAGAAGATGGAGGAGGACAGAAAAGAGGAATCAAGGGAATAGAAGGGGAAATGAAGAAGAGTTGGAGGGGAAATTGGAGGACAATGGTAGTGTAGGACAGGAGGGAGTGTGAGGGAAAGAAGAGAGGGAAATTGGAGTAAAGTTAGAGCATATTTTGGCAAATGTACAGTGCATAATAACACTTTTTTTTCTGTGCTCTCGGAATAATGTTGCTTTGTTATTTAAAATCAGCTGATTACAATTCATGCATGCTTATTAGGATCATCTGTCAAAGTGACTGTAATGAGGTGCAGTGCTTGTTATAATTTCCCGACATGTGGACACGCGTGTCTGTGGCATTAAAATAGTGTCTCAAACCGTTACACTGGTACATTTCGTTAACAGGATTATCATGCGATATGCTGATTTCAGCTCATCTGTGTGTGTCTGTGAGTGTATGTGTGCAGTGAACGATTTGCTTGATGAAATTGTGACGCAAGTCCTGTATTCTCTGAGGCATTGTGGTTTGGAAGCTGGACAAACTTTTGTGACCTTTGTGCGTTCGTGCCTGCATGAGGACATGTCTGCATCTACAGTCTGCACAATCTGCAAGAAGCTAAAATAAAAGATGTCCACTGTGGTCTGGTCGGTGCAGACACGAAAACAAGGCTTTGGTGTGTCTCCATGACAGTATTAGTTCTGTGAGACTAACCACACCATTATACAAGCAATTTAAGCCTGCATATTCATTATGTGGACTGACCTTGTAGTCACTATAACAACCTAAGTCCTGACAAAATAAAACAAGAGCAGAAACAGCAAACAATGAAAGACGCTGAAAAAGAAAGTGATGGAAAAGGGGAATGAGAAAATGTCAAAAAAATAATTGCTGGGTGGAGTCACTTCTATTGAAACAGAAGCTAGCAGACTTTTTAAAGGGCTGGTTCACCAAATTAAGAGCAAGGGCTACAAGAGGTATAAAAGACAATTGATCCTTAATTGGTTGATTTTTAGCCAGTGAGAGATAAACCTCTACAACTATCTGATACCCAGACCCGTCACATGCAGTATTTTTGTCATGCAGAATTATTACAGCTTGAATATTAGAAAATCTTTGTCAATATACACATCCTGTTGGCATGTACTAACATTAGAATTCTTTTGAACTTGTGTTTCGGGCCACTTGAAGAATGTAAATCCAATATTCACTCTCACATCAGCTTGAATTTACGCTACACTAACTCAATGGGAAACAGAATCTGGCTGTTTAGTAGCTATATGCTCCACTGCTCTATGTTCACCAGATACTGTAGTTGCCAACACTGTCTATCTACCATTTGATGCTGGGCAGGTAGTATTCATTAGTGCGCCTTTTTTTTGTTGTTGCTGAAAACAGTTGTGTGGTGCTACTGGAACCAAGATAAATGGGATTAGAATTCATGGTCCAGAAAAACAGGTGATTTCATATAACTATAAAGCCACTAAAATGCTCTGTAGAGCTTGGGGACAAATATTTCAGTGGATTTTAACATTACACATTCTCATTTGATTTTTTTAAAATACTGACTCATACATAATTAACAATTTCATCAGAAACCTTTGCAAACAGCATCTTTGTTACTCTTGATAATTCAGCACACCTCACTTAAGTTCTAATTCAGTAAAATTATACTATCATTTTATTCTACTGTCAAACATTGCAAAATAAAATATGGACCACGTGACACTAACTGTGTGCTAATAATTTGCGATTATGATTATATGATTATACATTCTTATCTTAATTTAAGGTTTTTCCAACGAAAGCCAGCAAAGTACTGGTCAATTCTACAAATGTAATTAAAAATACTACCTATTCTGCCAATGGATTTTACTGACCGGCTGATAATATTTACCACTGTATTACAAACAGATCCTCTCCAGAGCATTTCTGACATTCCAGAGTTGCAGGCTGTGTCCAAAAATGCTTTAGGGACACTCATGAAGCTGTAACAGGACCGGACTCTAGCCAGGACCCAAAACAACCTTCCGTGCTCTTTGAACCTTTCACTTTTACAGTAGTTTCAAGTATCACTATGGTACACCCATTATTAGACTAAAAATATGTCTGCAGTCTATAAATAATTAGATCTTAAGGAACAGTGTGACATTTTGGGAAACGTATTTACTCTTTAGCCAGGGGTTAGATTAGAAGAGTGATTCCACTCTCATCTCTGTATAGTTAATGTCTACTGTTAAGCCAGAAGCCAGTTGGCAAACCCTGGCACACAGAGTAGATACAGGAGTAAACAGTAACAGCAAGAGATAGAAAGTAGATTAGTGGTTTTACATCTTTTCAGTGCTGTGAATTTCCAGGCTAAGGACAACAGGCTGGCGAGGAAATCATGTTTAGATACAAACAGTACTGTGATTTAACAGGTTAAATAAAAGTATGGTATTGCAAAAGTATTATGAGCTTCAGAGGTTTGGTCGATTTTACTGCATCTGCAGCTTCTCTAGATTTTCAGTCTTTTTGCTAAACTAAGCTAAACTAGCTGCTGGCTTCTATATAACAGAGACAAGTGTACAGTATGTGATACTGATCTTCTCATCTTACTGTCGGCAAGAAAGCACATGAGCATTTTATTGTAAATCCTGTCTAAATAAAGGCTATACTTTATGCACATAAAATTGTTCCAAAGACACGTGTAATTAAGAACTTCAATCATGCCGTATTCTATTTAATGTGATGACACACACATGGCATGGCTTACCAACACACCCACATACAACAGTGCAGTTAACTAAATCTGTGCTTTTCCTGCTTGACTAGTCATAAGATTTTCTGAAGAAAAGGTTCACAGTTGCGCTCAAGACCACAATAGAGTCTAATTTGTCCTCTGCTAAAGTAACAGGAGAATGACATAATGGCTAAACCATTATGTACAAACCCACACAGGAAGAATAACTCTAATCAGGCAAAATGAAAAGACCTATGCAGTATGTGTGGGGTTGAAAATGTGATGAATCATGGTTAATAGTCTCAGGCACTGCTGAGATTCGTAATAATGATTTGGTTTTTTTATATAATTGCTTATGTTATTCAAACCTTAACAATTCAAAGAACAATTAATCAAATATCCAATGAAAACAAAAAGTAAATGTACTTTACTTGAAGTCTTTAGTGATGTTGTCATAGGTCTTGGGGTCCTTCAGGAGTTGCGCAAGGGTATCTGAAGCCTTTTTCACCAGTAGGGGGCAGTCTGCATTCTCTGACGCCAGCGAACGCCACACAACCTCTAAGTACTCTGACAAAACATAAAGACAGAGGGAGGAGTGGACACTTAAACCTAGGCTCCTATAAAAAGACCACAACAATACAAAAAAACCCTGGTAAATATATATATGACTATTCTGAGCCATTGCAAAAGCACCAATTCAACTTCAAAACAGTGAGTGAGTCAAGTTCTATTCAAGTGCTTGGGAAATGATTCAGTGAGGGTGAAGGTGAAATGAAAAGTGGATTTCACAGTTTACGAAACTCAAAACGCAGGGAGTCAAAGGAGGAACTCTCCATTACAAAATTGTGGAATATTTCATCCTGGAGTGAAAACAACCTCTTACTGGTTGGGAAATAGCATCTTGGTGTGCTGTGAGCTGAGGTAAAGAAAGACACCTGACGTCAGGGATCCACCTACACTATTCTCTGTGTGTTTTCCCCCCAGATGTTTTCCTAAAGTCAAAGAGAATGTGACCTGAATTTGTTTGACAGTCTCTTCAAGATAGCATGTGTGTGTGGGTGGAACAGTATAGGTCCATTTTCAAAGTTACTCAGACCTTGATTCCCGGCTGCAGCCTTCCGGAGGAAAACAATGGGCTCAGCCAAACGAAACACAGACACAGACGCAGAATGAACCCTTCCTCACCTTTGATCTGTCTGGGACTCTTATTTCTTAGACACTGAACAACACTGGAAAATTGTTCTATTTGTTATATTTAATGCTTGATGTGTTTGACAAACTGATGATTCTGCACACTGTAGGGATTCCAGGGAAAATAAATTGAAGAGGAAGTTTCATTCGAATACATTAAGGTTGGTGCATTGTGTAAAGCTGAACTTAGTAGTCCAATATACTGTTGAACAAATTAATGTTGAATTTCATGTAGTGTATTATGCAAAACACAAATGGCAAACATTCAGAGCTACACTTTATGAGGTGAAATGAAGTAAAGCAGAAATTCCTGGCACAAATTCACCTACTGCCAGAGTGCATGAATGAGAGAAAACAAACTGAAAAGATGAGATCTCCAGTAACACATGGAGATTATTGAACAATGGTATTATTAGACCATCACGTTCCGGCTCATGGCCTACATCAGAAGGCCATGAACCATCATCAGAACTGAAAGGCCATGAGCTGAAACACTGTGGTGTAATAATAAAGTTGATAAACTGCAAGTGTTGCAAAAGATTTGATCTTTTGAGGTGAAATGAAGGCCAGAATAAGTGTTGAATCTGTGTGTGTTTGTCTTTCTAAGGCTGTGTAGACAAATTATAGTTTGATACCAATGTTGTGGGGACATTTTGGCCAGTCCATACATCTACAAATGATGGTTAAGCCTGGTTTTAAGGTTATGGTTAGGACTGTAGTTAGGGATTTGATTTGTGTTGTTTAAAGTTAGAGTAAGGGTCTGGGCAATGCATTATGTCAGTGAGTGTCTATATAGACAAAGACAGGTTTTTGTATGTGTATACCTGGGAAGTTGACCGTGGCATAAACAGGTGCACTTGTAGCAACAGAAGCATGGACCAGGTGAGGGTACTTCAGCCTGAACCAAGCAGCGAGAGAGCCTGGGTACGACCCACCAAATGCCAACCACTTCCTGTTGGTCAGGCCTTTGGTCTCAGCTATCACAGTGCGAAAGTGAGCCAAGTCAGCTAACGCCTGACGACTGCTGAGGAAACGCAGGTTGTCTGTGCTGAGGTCACTGAGCAGAGAGAGGAAAGAACCTTAATTAACAGTTTGAGTAAGCACGCATTAGTTAATCTACACAATAACACATGAGCCACAGCCAAGAACATCTTCGTCTGAATTGAATGGCTGCCATCTAGTGGTACAATAGCTTCACCGGCATCAGCTACTTTACTGTACTTGAATGTGGTGGCCTGATGCACAGTATTGTACCCATGTGATGAAGGCAAAGGCTGTGCTGTAAAATGATACTTCCTCAATTCCCACATGGAAACTATTTGCTCATTTTACAGTAGACAACACTACATTACTGTGCAAAAACTCATAACCAAGATTAATTAACCTTTTACCATGCGTCAACAATAAGAGCCTTTATGATTATTCTGGTCCTTCTAAAACTTAATATGGTACACTGTATGCAAAAAGCATATGCAAATTAATTGAAGCGTTAATTTAGGCCAAACTCTGAACAAAATGAAGGCGTGTGCTGAAGAGTTACTTCTGCATTTTACATGGTTTGACTTACGATAACCTCACATGAACATGAACCACATGAACCAAAATTATCATAAAGAGTATCATAAACTGACTATGAACTATTAAGTTCTTTTCAAAGTTTTAACAGAAAACTGACAGGTTGAAGATTAGAGCAAAGTTTTTTCAAAGATTTGAGTTTGATTAGGATCGGCAAATTCTCCTTTAGTGTCATATTTGCCCCTCTCTAATATTCATTCTCATTCAGAATCAAACTAGAAACCCTGTGAGGGTTTAAATTAACTTCAGTTCAAATAGCATCGTTGTCACTTGCCAAAACACAGCACATGAGTTTATAAGTTTAAACAAACAAGATCAAGCATTAAATCAGCAAGGCCAAACTTACACTGTCGGGCGACTCTTTCCATAGAAACGATGTTCCAGCATCAAGCAAAGTGCTCCCAGTTTCTCTGCGTAGGTGAGCCAGGTGCCGTTGAACATCCATCCTGGATTTGCTGGACCTTCTCCGCCTATCATCAGAAATACTGGACCATCTGCCCTGAAGAAGGCTTCATTTACAAAGTATCGCTGGAGAAACAAAGGAGAGATCATGGGTCAGTTTTGCATCAGATAATTTACACGGTAAAAGTACAGTAGCAATATTACAGCATATAATTATTCTGTTACAAGTAACAGTCCTGCATTCAAGATGTTACTTAAGTGCAAAAGCAGTAGGTAAATAAAAATGGAAAAAAGTACTCTTTATGTACAATGTCTCATTTCACAACAATCAATATGATAATATAAAATGATAAGATCTCTTTGGTGAGTTTATCCAGTAGTATATTTCAACCCTTGTAAAGACACACACTACACATAAAAAGACTCACTTGCTTCCACACTCTGGTATCTGCACCATTGAAGTGATCCAGTTTCTGAATGAACCACTGCTCATCAAACAAAGCTTTCTGTTTGGTATTCTGCACTTGATTAAATCTCGCAAAGCTCTTATACTGTCCGTCTCCAGCAGCAAAGAGAAAAAACAGGAATAATGAGGCGAAATGCAACCCACACAACTGGAAAGCCATGATGTTATAAACAAGGAAACAGCCAGGGTGGTCATATGACCAGATTTTCAGCTACTTTAAGCTCCACGCAAAGCGTGGGAGATATCAGTTTCCTGCTGTATGTATTTCGTGTTTCGGGAACTTAACATACATAACTATTACATGAATTGATATTTTTATTTTAACTATGAATTTACTAAAAACTCCAAGATATATATTTAAAGAAACACGTTTTGTTGAATGTTTGGATATGTATGCTTCGGCGTGCTGGAAAACACTCGCAGTATCTGAAGTACCGAAACAATATGAATTCACCGCCAGCAGGGGGCGCTAAAGAAGATAACACGACACGTCGCTCCTAATGAAGAAGAAACGGTACAGTCCTCCAGTTCCGTTTGATAGCTGATAGTTCCTAGATCCGCAACTATGGAGGGGACAAAAAACAAAGAGAATAAGCATCCCGAAAAGACTGATGAGAAAGAGAAAGACAAGGAAAAGGGCCAGCAGTCCAAGGATAAGGAGAAAAAAGAGGAGCAAGAACTGGTAAGTGAGACTTTATTTCTCATTCAACTGTGTGCGATCTGACGTTACCTCTGGTGTTATTTTACCTTAGTCACTGCCGCTTTGACAACATGGTTGAGCAGGCCAAAGTCACTGCCATTCAGGAGAAACGAGAAACTAAATTCCATTTACTTTGGCTGTTTTTCATATAAGACGTTACCGGTCTGACTTGTTTGTGTGTTATGGTCGTTTAACACGCATTCAGTTTAAACACCCTCGTTAGCTCACTTTAGCCTAGCTTAACTCAGCCGGTTAGCTAGCTAACGTTAGCTTGCTAGTTGTTATCTCTGCTGTCTGTACTGTGTCGTCAGTGTTAGCTTTGCTCCTTGTAGTGCTGTTTTTTTCAGCTAGCTGGGATTGACTTGGGCTAAAGCACTGTGTGACACAGCAGCTAACGCAAAGTAAAGCGAAATGGTCTGATGCACCGTGCATTCTGCAATAGTTTAAGGCTAACTGATTTGGCTGTTCAGGTTGTAGCTAACTAGCCGTCTTTATGAATTAGTTAGCCTAGACAAATGTTAAGTGTCATTGAGCAGATAGTTTTCCGTTAGTTACATCTTTTGTTATCATAAACGAAGAAACACATATTTGTGTTTTTAATCCTTAATGTATTGTTTCCACATTTATAATGTGCAACATATTACAGTGTACAGAATGGCTTTGAAGATAGCTAAGTAAACTAAATTCAGGTGTTGCACTTCAATTAAGATAAAGTGATCTGGAGATATACAGTTTAAGATGAAAACATCTTAAGTTGGAGTGACTGTAAATACACCAGGCATTCACTGTATTTATAAATACAATAGTACGCTTATGACATAATTACTGCCTGGTCGTATTAAATGTTGAGGTGAAAAGGGTCAACATGGGAAAATTTTTAAAATTAGTCACAATTTACTTGTGTCAGAATACACTGCAGCACAGTTTTCTGTGTATGAGGCTGTGTCCTGATTGCTGTCCACCAAAAATGAAAATGCATTGCTGTTAAAGATCAGTTGCAGTCATTAAGAGTTAAGTAAGTTCTTATCCTAATGTCAAGAAGTAAACAGTGCTTGACATGATGCATCTACAGTGTCATTAGGTCCTCAAGTTAATTCTTTATTGTTGTCGATCTCTTTGGTTACTTTGTAAAAGTATTCAGAACAATAGTACACATTAAACTGATAGCAGCAGCAAAAGTAGTCAGGTAACGGACTATCTCAAGTGCTAATGCATAGTTTTGAAAAGGCAATTACCAGTATCAATATATAAATATCTATAATCATAATAATCCCTCTCCCTTTGGACACCTAAAACAGTAGTGATAGATAGGTACTTGTTTCCCTGTTTTACTTTTCTGTTTACAATGATGTTATTCTCTTTTTTCATTGATTCAGTCAGAGGAAGACAAGCAGTTACAAGAGGACCTGGAGATGATGGTGGAGAGACTGAGTGTGAGTATTAGATTTTTACAACTCCTCTGTGGGTCAGGATTAAAAACCCTTACAAAAAAAAAAACTCTCCTTTTTTGAACATTGCCAGGAGAAGGACACAGCGCTGTACCAGCCTGCATTGGAAGAGCTGCGCAGACAAATCCGCTCCTCAACCACCTCCATGACCTCCGTACCCAAGCCTCTCAAATTCCTGCGCCCACACTATGGCAAGCTCAAAGAGATCTATGAGGGTATGGCTCCTGGAGAGAACAAGGTAAGCCTGTACTGCACTGTACTGTGTGTTATGCTGTGTATTCTTGCCCCTTCAATAGAACTACACTATGAAAAAGTCCCCATGTAGAAGTATAAAATTAAATATACAGAAGGTTTGTTTTTGTTTGTTTACTTTACTTTCTTGTAATGGTGAAAATAAATGTAGGTGATCATTTTTTCCCCTAGAATAAAAATGACAGCTTTTAATGCATGTTTGTATGGCAGTTGATGAAAATCCAACATAAGAATTTAAAATAGTGTTTCAGTGGCAAATGTATACATGTATACATACTAATACCTGATGTTTATTATTCACAGAAAGTATTAGTATAAAAGTTAAAGCGATTACACACTTATGCATGCACTACCTAACTGACAAAATCAAGTTGAAATAGTAGGTGGGGTTTGTATTTGCAGCGTTTCTGTGCTGATGTGGTGTCAGTTCTGGCCATGACAATGAGTGGTGAGAGGGAGTGCCTGAAGTACCGTCTGTTGGGTTCTCAGGAAGAGTTGGCCTCCTGGGGTCATGAGTATGTTAGGTAAGACAAGCTTTTAAAATGCAGTGATTTGGTGTATAAATGTAGAAAAATCTTTTAAAAAAGCAGTAGGTTAGTACTGGGCTGGGTGTCTAAATTGATACTGGATCTTTTTTGCAGTTTGTCGCATTTCTTTGTGATAAATATTTTTCTGTCCATGATTTTTCAGGCACCTGGCAGGTGAGGTGGCTAAAGAGTGGCAGGAGGTAGAGGAGAATGACAAAGCACAGCAGGAGACGCTGCTAAAACTAGTCAAGGAGATTGTGCCGTACAACATGGCACACAATGCTGAACACGAGGCATGCGACCTGCTGATGGAGATTGAAAGGCTGGACATGCTGGAACACTACATTGATGAAAATGCTTATGGAAAGGTGTGCCTCTACCTCACCAGGTATGTTTAGATTTTACACTGCTAAACCTGAAAATGCAAACTAAATTTTTAAAAACAGGACTTACTTACTGAAGTATGACCATTTGTTCTGAAAACTTCCTCCATCATCCTTCTAGTTGTGTGAGTTATGTTCCTGAGCCAGAAAATTCAGCACTGCTGAGATGTGCCCTGAACATATTCAGAAAGTTCAACCGTTATCCGGAGGCCCTGCGACTGGCCCTGATGCTCAATGATGTGGAGCTAGTAGAAAACATCTTTACATCCTGCAAAGACATGTAAGAATATAAACACTGTTTCTAGAGGACAAAAATGGCTATGATGACAAAAGATATTATAGCATTAAGCATCTTTTCAGGGTAGAAATTATTTCTTACTGTAATGCTGTATTTATTTTGGGTAGTTCAAGTCTCAGTATGTGATAGTGCATGGTTTATATGAAAAGTCGAACTTAGTATATCCTTGTCCCATGCAGAGTCATCCAGAAGCAGATGGCCTTCATGCTGGGACGCCATGGCATGTTCCTAGAGCTTAACGAGGATGTGGAGGACTATGAGGACCTGACAGAGATCATGTCTAATGTGCAGCTCAACAGTAATTTCTTGGCTCTGGCCAGAGAGGTAGGGGAGAAGATGAGGAGGATTAAGAAATATAAGCCAATTTTACACATTAGTTATTTAAACCTAGTGTTAATTACTAACGCTTCCCTAAAGAAGGCTCTACTTAACACAAAAAAACTTCCACCTGTGTATAAAGGACTACAACGAGGTAGCTGGATATGTTTTGTTTATCTGTATGCTTGCCTTCCATGGGCTTGTGTTGAATGAGATACCTATAACCTGTTTATTGGGAGATATTGATGGTTACAAATGTAAGGCAATTTTATCTATCTTTCAGATAGACAAATTGGTTAATCAGATCAGTTTTTACATAGAAAAGCAACAGTGTTATAACCCTGAGATTTTTCCTGCCTCTCATAAAAAAGAGCATAGTAGAACCCTTAGAGGGCTAGATGTAGGCAGTTTATGATTAGAATAAGATAGAATGGAAAATTGAAATGCATGTTATACGATTGACAATTGTTAAGAAAGGGATAAATGTAGGTAAAGAAAAAGCCAAATGAGCGTGTGGCTCGGACGAGATTATTACCTTCTCCATTACAGATGGAGAAGGAAATAAGTGGATGATGGCCACTTTTACAACTGGAAACTCTGGGAAGGAAATGACTTTTTTCCACTGAAAGAATAATGATGTATGACTCACAGCAGCAGACAGGAGATAAGCTCAAACGGTCACTTTCAAATAGCCTTTAGTTTCTCAGTATGACTCAACACATTTCATTTTCGTTAATATGACTCTCATCTTGTCCTCCCCAGTTGGACATCATGGAACCCAAGGTTCCAGATGACATCTACAAAACACACCTGGAAAACAACAGTGAGTTGATATCTGGAGTGTTGTGCGTGTTCTGAGTTAGAGATAGAGTTTATGTTGTATTGACTTCTATGCTGTATGCAACAGGGTTTGGAGGCAGTGGCTCCCAGGTGGACTCTGCACGTATGAACTTGGCCTCTTCTTTTGTGAACGGTTTTGTCAACGCAGCTTTTGGACAGGACAAGCTGCTCACGGATGATGGCAACAAGTGGCTATACAAAAACAAGGACCACGGTAAAAGAAAACAAGCAGATGTACTAGTTGTAGGAGATAGCCCCTGTAACTACACAACTCAATGGGCTTTTCTTTACATTAGTTTTGACTCAGCTGAGATATGATCTGTGAACTATAGGTCCATGGTGTTTTTGTTTGTAATCTTTGTATTTAGTGCTTTTTATTTGATGTTTGGTGACTAACAATGATTCAAATCTCACCAGGCATGTTGAGTGCTGCGGCCTCCTTGGGCATGATCCTGCTGTGGGATGTGGATGGTGGTCTGACTCAAATTGACAAATACCTCTATTCGTCAGAGGACTATATTAAGGTAAAGCTAAACACTTGTTTAATGGTAATATGGCAATCTTTTTGCCATGATCATTAGCAGTATATGTGTCCATTATGTCATTAGCTCTCCTCACATCTCACTTCAAGACATAAGCTTTATCGACATTCATAGTGTTCACTGAATTACAAATCTGTCTTCACTTAACTGATGTAACACAACATAAGCTCTTTGCTGACTTATTTATAGAGAAGAAATTCTATAAAAATGAATCCCTGTCTTTCTTGTTTTTCTTACACCTGTGTTGTCGTTGTACAGTCTGGGGCCCTCCTGGCCTGCGGCATTGTAAACTCAGGTGTGAGGAACGAATGTGACCCAGCCCTGGCTCTGCTTTCTGACTACGTCCTCCACAACAGCAATGTCATGAGGATAGGAGCCATCTTTGGGTGAGGAGAATGTTCTTGTGTCGAAACTTAAATATCATCTTGTCTGTCCCTGCTTCTTTGTTTGGTTTCTTGTGCTGATGGGGTACTCATATCTGTCTTTTATGGCTCCAGAAAGTAATATTTCATCTTAAAAGATGAAATAGTAGTAGATAGTAGCAGAGTCCTGATTCTTATCGTCTTGGTTTCAGACTGGGTTTGGCCTACGCTGGTTCAAACAGAGAAGATGTCCTTTCTCTGCTTCTCCCGGTCATGGGGGACTCCAAATCCAGCATGGAGGTATGGATGTGTTTTCTTTTGGAATAATAAGCCTTCTGATTCTGCATTTAGAGGTAACAAGTTTGGGTATGTGTGTTTTTAATCTCTCAGGTGGTTGGAGTGACGGCACTGGCATGTGGCATGATCGCAGTAGGGTCTTGTAATGGTGATGTGACCTCCACCATTGTCCAAACCATCATGGAGAAGAATGAACAGGAGCTGAAGGACACGTATGCCCGCTGGCTACCTCTAGGCCTTGGCCTCAACCACCTGGGTAAGCATGGGTGATATTGGTTCCATTACCTTTATATCTTTTCTACCTTTCCCTTGTGCTGTAACTATTGTTTATCATGTCTGTCCTTAGGTAAAGGAGAAGCAATTGAGACGACCCTTGCAGCTCTACAAGTTGTACCCGAACCGTTTCGCAGCTTTGCCAATACACTAGTGGATATCTGTGCATATGCAGGTCAGTCTCAAAGAATGGTCTTGATTTTTTTTTTTTCCAGTCAGCTTGTCTCCATGTTGTCTATAATACACATACCATATACACACTTACCTAAATTGCTATATCTGCTTATTTAATTGCTGATTCCAGGATTGTCATTCTATAACTCATTGTAATAATTTGTGTCCCTCCTCCATCCCAGGTTCAGGTAATGTGCTGAAAGTGCAGCAGCTGCTCCATATCTGCAGTGAGCACTACGAAGCCAAGGACAAAGAAAAAGAAGATGACAAGGACAAAAAAGATAAGAAGGACAAAGACAAGAAGGAGTCTGCTGCTGACATGGGTTCCCATCAAGTAAGGACTAACTTACGACTCTGATAGTCTTTATGCATCAGTTATGGTCATGTAATGGTCACTCATTCTACATGGTGTAGACAGGAAGAGAGCAAATATCTGATATCTGTGGGCATTCAGGTGTCAGGAACCCAGAGGTTCTGGGTGTGTGTGTGTTTGTTATTTTTAAAGTTTGTCCTGGTTTAACAGGCATCTTCGAAAACTATTTTCTTGTCTTTTTGCTCGCTTTTATTGCATGTACAGTAACAGGTTAAAATTTACAATGTTCTATTGGTTATAATTTTTTTTATACTTTGTAAAGTATATTATTAGTATTATTGTCTTCTGTTCACATTGTGTCATAAAACAGACGAGAGAAGAGACTGCAGCATAAACACAATAACTGTATTTTGAGATCCACTAATTTCCCTCACTGCTCTCTTCAAGTGCTAATAAAATGCATCAGGTTGAGTCACTCGCACTGGTGCACCTAAATTATTTGTTACATTCGTACGTGGTAATTTTCAGTTGTAAGTATACGTGAAATGCTTCCTGTGTAGACTTCTG
This sequence comes from Ctenopoma kingsleyae, assembly GCA_032353495.1. Lineage (NCBI taxonomy): Eukaryota > Metazoa > Chordata > Actinopteri > Anabantiformes > Anabantidae > Ctenopoma > Ctenopoma kingsleyae. Next base: position 7,999,215 of record JAUBNQ010000005.1, on the reverse strand, counting down.
ATGTTTATTAATCAGCTGGTGTAAGTGTAGACATCGACTAATGCAATTAACTAGAAATGTCAAAAATAAATTCTCTGATTAATCAATCAATCACTCAACCACTAATCAGATATGTGAAAAAAATATCTCTGTTTAATAGTGCCTTTATCAGTGGTTTGGATCTTCTCTGGAAGTGCCTCTAATGTGATGTTTTGTATTGGGAAAAGTAGAAAATGGTTTATTTTCATGTTTTTCTTAAAGGGTGTAGCTGTTCTTGGTATTGCCCTGATTGCCATGGGAGAGGAGATTGGCTCTGAAATGGCACTGCGAACATTTGGACATCTGGTGAGTAGTACTGCTTCTATTTTAGTTTCATTTGTTTACATTTATTGAATGTGTTCTTGGTCCCTCATCTCTCCGCATCGTGTCTCCTATTGTCTTTCATTGTTCGTCTTTCCTCCAAGTCTGCTCAAGATTTTTGTCTGGTCAACTTGACCAAACAGTATTTTTGTATTTCCAGACCTCATTGTCCCTCATTTGATCTTTCCTCATACTTTTTTCATTATCGCAGCATTGTATTAATATGCTCTGTTGTGCTCTATCGCTCATTACTATGTTCTTACTCACCCTACAGTTCTTAATGAAGCACAAACTATATGCTGTGTAATATGACAGTTAAAATAATTAGTACCACATTTTTGTTCCTCTTTTGAAGTATGTGTCATAGTTATGCAGGTTTAACTTTCTATTTTCTCTGTAATCCTCAGCTGCGTTACGGTGAGCCCACCCTGAGGCGAGCAGTACCCCTAGCCCTGGCTCTTATTTCAGTGTCCAACCCTCGTCTGAACATCTTGGACACACTCAGCAAATTTTCCCATGATGCTGACCCAGAGGTCTCCCACAACTCCATCTTTGCCATGGGCATGGTCGGCAGTGGTAAGTTCATAGAATAGTATTAACAGCTGCAACAATACCAAAGTCCTGTATAACTCTCTTACTAAAATTTTGACATAAGGACTTTTGTGCTCTATAGCCTATATTTAGATATAAATAAATAGACCATTTTATCAAATAAAAACACAAAGGGGGTTAAAATATTTTATAAAGTTACTGAGTACTCGCTGATAAAATTCTGTCACAATGCTATGTTAATATAATTATGCACTGATATCATATAGTGTCCCAGTTATATTTATTGTAACCCTTAAGATCACTACTGCCTAGATCTTCATAGAGATGCTTTAACTTCCTATGTTACATCTTCAGTTTGTCACTGAAAATAAAATTGCATATTTGTTATGCATTTGTCATATTCAGTGATGCACAATGCCACCTCCTCTGGAAGTGCTTGTAGTGTCAACGTCCATAACACTTTTTACAGGCTCTTTTCCATTTTCTCAGGCACAAATAATGCCCGACTGGCCGCCATGCTGCGGCAGCTGGCACAATATCACGCCAAAGACCCCAACAATCTCTTCATGGTCCGACTGGCTCAGGTGGGTGGCAACACAAACGCCACTCTGTACCAGACACAAGTAAACCTTTGGAAAAGTGTGTGTGTGTGAGAGTGAGACTATTGACTTTCTGCTGTTTGCACCTCCGCAGGGTCTGACTCACCTGGGCAAAGGCACACTGACACTCTGCCCCTACCATAGCGACAGGCAGCTGATGAGTCAGGTCGCCGTGGCAGGGCTACTCACTGTGCTTGTTTCCTTCCTCGATGTCAAAAACAGTCAGTTTATTTTCCATCTGCTTTGACCTCTACACACTTAACATTATCTATTATTGTTTTATTATGTAATGCTGTATTCAGCAAGGATTCCCCTATGTTAAAATTTCCTCTGTTGTTCACTTTGTGTGTTACAGTAATCCTGGGGAAATCTCACTACATCCTCTATGGCTTGGTAGCAGCAATGCAGCCACGTATGTTGGTCACATTTGATGAGGAGCTGCGTCCACTGCCAGTATCTGTCAGAGTTGGACAGGTAAAATCTAGAATATAGATTCTGAGAAATCTAAAGACTTGAATGTTGGTGAAATGAAGCCATTTTTGTGTATTAAAGTTTTACAATTAGGAACATTATGCAAGAATGGCTTAGAGTAAAATTATGCTGTGTCTCATGAGTTTGTTTGTGTGATCTTTGTCCAGGCTGTGGATGTTGTGGGCCAGGCAGGGAAGCCAAAGGCCATCACAGGTTTCCAGACTCACACCACACCGGTGTTGCTGGCTCATGGAGAGAGGGCAGAGCTGGCCACAGAGGAGTACCTCCCCGTCACCCCCATCCTGGAGGGCTTTGTCATTCTCCGCAAGAACCCCAACTATGAAACCTAGACTGCATCCAAAATGCCCACTCTTGTTTCTCTCTCTGTTTGTAAGGATAGGCCCCATGAATCTTTGCAGTTGGTATATTTAGTTGTTTATTGCACGGCTGAAAGAACGAGGCAGGCCTGTCCTTCTTGGCCCTGCTCCAGCAGTCATTAAAAATGGACAGTTGGGGTCTGTTTCATTGGACTGGTATGACACAGGGAGGGTTAAACTGGGACCTCATTCACTCTCCATAGTTGATATTCTCATTGCTCTAATTTTGATCCACTTCTCCCACATGTACTGAACCAGCTGTTTGACTGACCCAGCACTAGTTCTGATTTGAGAACTGTTCACTGCTCTCCTGTATATGTGTCAGTCATCTGTAAACGAATAACTGCTCAGTCCACATCAATCTTTCAGATGTTTTCCCAACTACTTACATCCAGTCGTCTTTTGTAAGTAGAGAAAGTAAAGTGTGTTTCCTTCATCACATTTTTGTTATGTTGTTTTTCTTCTTTTGGTTTTTGTTACAGTACTATGAAAAGGTTGAAACTAAAATTAAAATCTCAGATCCACATGGTGGAAGTGTTATGACTGTGTGTGTTGTGTTGATTTGGATCCTCCCTCCAACTCATGTTAGATTCTGCTGTTGTTTTCTGTCCTCAGTTTTTGCAAGAACGTTTCTTACCTTAAACCTTACCTTACCTTGAAAATGTGCATTTGCAAACATCTTTTGTAGCATCAGATATTTTGGGAATTAATCCTAGTATAATAATATTAAATGAGCATGGTTTGGCCTATTACTTTTATAAGGCAAAATCATAAAAAGTTAATCCTCAAGTAAAAATGCACAACATGCAGTATAAGTACTGCTTCAAATTCTTCATTCAAGTTGAAGTAATAATGCTTTAAAACTGACTTAAAAAGAGGTGCTGCTTTAAGAAAGCATGTAGTTTAAACACTGTTGAACTTCATGCTGTTGACATTAATGTGAAGGTTTAGTCCAGATTTGTGCTTTTCACACACATGTGAAACTAAACTTAAGAAAATATTCTTGCACTTGCTCTTCACATCTATGCTGTAGCAAACCTGAAAAGGTATAAGAAAAAAAAATCAAGTAATTAAGAAATAAGTCACAACAGTCTGGTGACACCTGATGAGGAATTAGAATTGTAGTTGGTAAAGATGTGGAGCTGATCTCAACCACTTTGGTCTGCCAGCTTCTTACTCCTTAGTAAGTAATCATCAGGTAAATGTAGTGAATGAAAACTACAGTATATTTCACTGAATTCTAGTCAAAGTATGACTACGTCTTGTTTACAGTATTTACATCCAGAAGTGACTAACCTTTTTTTCAATGAGAAAAGGTTGATGTCCTTTAAGAATTTTTTACTGTGTGGTGATGGAGTTTTTGTCGGAAAAACCCTCATGAGGTAAAGTTTATTATGCAAAGCAGAGTAATTGTACAGATTTTAATGCATGACTGGAGGGCACTTTTGATAATAATAATTCACTCATCCTAATGCATGTTGTAACAGTTTCTAGATGGCACCAATTTAAACCTAAGTGAAATTACCCTTATTTTTAGAAGCATGAAAATGGGTACTAGGCTCTATTTTAAGAACAAATGTCTTGATAGCATAAACAACTGAAACGTCAAGAAGCATGCTGTGCACATGTCAAAAACAATAAAGAAAACGCAGTAGTTACAAACCGAAACGTGATTATTGGGAAACTTTCACGTGATGGGATTTTGCCGGAATTACCTAGGTACCGGCTTCCGGGAAGATTTTCCGTCCGTCCGGCTCTGCGGACTCAAGGAGAGAAAGGTAATGCCGCCGTCCTGAGTTAATTTTTTTATTAAAACGTTTTGTTTTTCGTTTACGTGTCAACCCGCTGTTACACTGAGACTATGGATGGACTCTCAAATGTACATTTCACCTTTTTATTTGGAAATATACGTAGCTGTGGTGACTTTCTTCAGTGGTTTCTGCTGACTGGTGTTCCTGCTGTGTTTTCAGGGATTAGCTAGGCAGCTAGCTAGCTGCTTGTTAGCATTCCCTGCTAAGACGACGTGGGTGTTCTTTCTTCACTTTAGCTAGTCCTGCTAGCAGGCTAACACTACGATGGGCAGTCACTGCGAATCGTTACTAAGGAGACGTTTAGAAGCGCTTTTTAGTGTATGTAACGCTGATGTGTTACTTGTGATAACAGTTACACAGACTGTCGCATCACAGTGTTGTTGTTTTCGGTTGTTCGGTTGTAATTTATGATGCTAGCTATCCAAAGGGTTGCTAGCTAGTTACACAGTAGACTAGCCTTGGGTAGGTGGGTTAGCAGTACATAGGGTAGGTTAATTTAGTCTTGTGTCGAATCTATGTTTCCCATGGTTTCAGCCTCCTATCCCAAAGTAGTGAAGCGTGTGTACTGATATTAGCCATACTGTTTTATCATAAAGAGGTGTCTGTTGACAGATGTGATTGTAAATAGCATGCATGCCGTTACTTATAAGTTGATACCCGAAACCGTGCGATGGCGATGTAACGTTGGTGCCAGCAATCTGAAACCGTTTGTGTTGGGGGGATAAATAAAAGGTGTAAAGGTACAAAATGTCATAGTCTCTCCGGTCATTGGGAAAACAAACCCTGCTGACAATCAAAAATATGTGACGCTATATGCAGTGGTATGTGTGACATGTGTAAGGAATTATGGGACACTGCTTGGACACTGGTTTGACAGAACGGTTGTTTTGATCCTTGAAGCGAGTGGCGCGTCTTCATTGGTAAGAAAGCCTGCTAATATGGGATTTACTATCAGCATCTCCCGGCTAACATCCCCTATAATTTGTCAGGATGAATGTAGGCTGTCGCAGTGGTGATGTCGCCGTTAAACTGGGCGAGATGTTTGGCAGCGACGTGAAACGGTGGTGTCTGACTCATTCTGGCTTGATAACAATGCTAAGTACTGTCACGACACCGTTGACAGCGCTGCTTATGAGCTTTCAAACATATTTAGCTACTGAGTGTGAATAGCATATCGAGTACGAGCTAATGCCCAGTAGCAACCGCCTCGGCATGACAGTTATGTAGATTAACATTTTCATTCATTGACACGACCGACGCCTCGCCCGAGTGCAGGCTTGACTTAACGAGAAAGTGCCATTTGTTGTATGACACTGTTTACGTTTTACATGAAACGGAGTGCTGCCTTGGCCGATATTGGCTGAGGTGTGGCTGGCATGAAGCCGGCAGCTGGGATGTGCATCGCGCCAATAGCAGGAGAAACCACGTGGTAAATCCATATTGGGCCTAGGAGAGTTAGCAGCATGGCTAATAGCACAGCATACAACTGCGCGTCTTCGCATCCGTGTTTGTAGGTGTTAACGGCAAAACCGTCTGTCGGGTAGGTATGTGTTCATTATAGTTCAATGCAAATAGCTGTATGTCGAGCGTGGTGTGCGTGAGTAGACGGGCAGACACGCCCCTGTGTCGTAGCAGAAGTGTCCCACTCTCTAAGCTGACCACCACTGGACAGTTAGATTGTTTTGAACGTCGCAGCTGTTTTCTGACAGTGACATGTTGTCACATTGTTTGTTCAGAGGTCCCATTGCTGGTCTGTCATGTTTAGACGTCTGTCGATCACTTTTTTTGTAGCGGCAAGCGTGAGACTGATGCAGACATGTGACCTTAGCTGAGAATGTGGGTCCAAAATGGATGCGCTTTCCTATATATGCAACACGGACACCATATAGCAAATATAGGCTGATGTTTGTGGCGTTTGTCTGCAAACATGCATGTTTGTTTACTACTCTTCAGTTCAGGACAATATTATGCAGTGATGTCAGACATGCTTTATCCGGAGGGAATGAATGAACCTAATAGCAGAAGTGCAATCGCAGGATAAATGCAGAGTAGGAAGAGCCAGGCTGACACAGTTTGCCTGACATAAGGACACTGCTGAGCTTCCTGTTGTGAAACTTGAAAGCCTAGAGTCTGGACATGTGTGGGTTTTGGCAGAATATTAGTTAACCAGAGGAACAGAGGGGAGGGGAAGGGGGCGTGTAGAACAGGCTGTGCTGGTGTGATGCTGTGTCACTTGAGCTAAACCTTTACTGTCTGTACATCCTTTTCAGTCTGAAATGTCTGACTGAAGCCACGTTTGTTAATTGTTTTTTCACTGACAGTTTGTGGCTGCTTGACCAGTGGCAGAGAACAGTATTGTAAAGTCTGTTTGCTCTCTTAAATCTATATTTATTTTTTATTTTTTGTTTTGTGTTTTTCAGGTGCTATATCATTATGTTAAACTGTGTTCCATTAATTTTACACATGAAGATTGCTTGTCATAAGGAGTACTAGTCAGGCAGATTTCTGTAGTTGGAAATCATAATATACAATATTTGAATCATGAATTTTGTATTAAAGCAGTGGGGTACCCGTTTAAACAATAGCATGGTACTGCAGAACCTTATCTGCTAGTGTAGATTACTTTGACTCCCTTCTGCTTATGTCAGTGTACTTGAATATAGGCCTAATTTATTCAAAATGTGCTGATTCTGCATAAGAAGGTTAGACCAAAAACTCTATGTTGCTTCCTTTTTTCTGGCTTACAGACTAAATCTGTGCTATAATGGTTTTCCACAGTTAAAGTTAAGTGAAACCTGCCATCACTGGAGCTTTTTTTTTTGTGCCAACACTGAGGCTCTCTAGCAGATTGGCATGCCATCTCAGGCTTTGTTCAGAAACTCTGCCGTTTAATACATTAAATAAATGGAAGATTTTGGGCTCAGGCTTGGTGGGGGTGGGTTAATTCATGTGCCAGTGAGACAGTGACAGAGTTTCAAATCTTATTTTACACAAAACATCACCTTGCTTGGTATTATTCACAGTCAGGATTGTACACCTCTTGGAAGTTATCCCGCCATCCACTGTTTTGTCTGTGGTCATGACAGTCTCTAGGTAAATGGCAGAAATACAACTTTCACACTGTAAAGTGGTTCTCCAGGGTTTGCATGCTTGCTTGCATGTGATTGCACAGCACAGCATCTTGCTGGACGGCATCACACTGGGTTGCTGAAAAAGTGGATCCAACTTTTTCTCCACTTGAGGAGGCTACATCATTTTGCTGTAGTGTCCTGTGGTCCCTGCTGCATTAAGTGCACTCCCCAGTTGAAATTAATCAGAGAGGTCTGTTTTTCATGTACTGAAACTTTACCTGAATGTGGCCTTAACCTTCAGGCCAGTGAGCTGTGTGTAACAAAAAATACTGCATAAGCAAGGACCAACAGACTTGGCAAAAGATGAGGAGTCAGTGCTGGAGTGAGACTTTTAGACAATGCTGTACAGCATGGATTTTTAAATTATCTTGAAATCTGCAGCAGCTCGTGAACAAAAAAAAAACAGTGACCCACGTATTTCTTCGCTGTCATCAGGCTGCAAAGTTTGCTAATTTCTTCTCAGCATAGATCATATTAGGAAAACCGGTAAACGCTTATTTAATAACAAAGTTGCATTATTCTCAGTGAATCTACATTATGTTTGTACAGTATGGTTCATTCACAGTGGCCACACACTCTGTATTGAAGGTGACATAGTAGAACTTACAGCAAATGTTCCCACCCTCTCCTTAATGGGTCATGGGAGTGCATGCAGAAGCTTATGCAACAGTTCAATGAGCATGATTCACCAGCAGTGGTGCTGGTGACTGGGTCTTCACGGTGCTGCATGTCAGACCAGCTCAAATAACTGGACTGTGTGTGATTAGGGGGTGGGGTGGGTGTCTTGCACTAGTTCACATACCTTCCCTAAAGCACAGTTTCTTGCAGAAATGGGCGTCTCAGGGACGCCACTCTATAGCTAGTTTAGCATTGCTGCAGACTGTGCCTATGCTTTGTACTGATTACTTGTTTTCATATATTCTGCAAACCAGCTGTTTGAGAATCAGACCATGTCTTACGACTTCAGAGTTCCCTCAAACAGCTAAAGGTTTTTATTAGTGTCTTTCCCAGTGAGAGCAGCAAAGCCTGGGAAGCAATGTAGGCTGTTAATCTGAGACCCCTTTTTAATCCTGAGATTGTTAACTCAGCATTTTTTTCTCCCAGCCAGCCAATCTTTCTGTCTCTGGATGAGCCTTTGAACTGCTGCCTGTCACCCCTCTAATAATAATAACAATAATAATAATAATATGATACTTTATTAATTCCCTTGGGGAAATTCTTGAGGACAGATAGGTTCGGGGTTCAGTATCTTGTTTAGGAACAATTCAACATGTGGCCAGAAATCGGGGGAAAGAGAGAATCTAACCACCAACCCAGGGGTTCATAGATGACTGCCCTACTAATTGAGCCACTGTTTTTCTCCACCCTAACTCATGGCGTTGTCTAAGCTCCAAGGCTTCTGTATACTGGTGGAAGAGCTTACCATCAAAGTTAGTCAGTGTTTTTCTAAGCAGGGGGTTTCATCTGGCTGTATGGAAACGCTCGCTCAGTTGAAATGTATTGTCTTTTTGTTTCCTTTTATTTGTGTGTCATTGTAGTCATGGTAACAGTGGTGATTATAACCATTTCTGCAGTGTGATTTCCTCTTTGAAAAAAGAAAAAAGAAAACACGCTGATTCATCATGACTCATGATTTTTACACTGCTGCTTGCTTGTGTGTGCGCACGTGCATGTGTGTGTGTCAGGAAAAGGTGTATGTGTGTCACCGGCAGAGAGGCTTCGGCTACAAATACCAGACGTGTCACTATTGTAAGGATCATAATATAAGGAGGATGATTATCCTGGAATCAGGGGACAATCCTTTACTCAGTAGGGTGACAGTATAAACTATATGTATATATACTATAATGTATTTATATTAGTGCTGGGCTGCGATTAAAAAATGCAATCGCAATTAATCGCATGAGTTTTCTGCGATTAATCGCACTGTTATGGACAAAATGGAATAATGGATTCAAAAGTAGTTTATTGCGCATGTTTATTTTAAAAGTACTGCTCTATGAACAGAAGTACAATGACATTTGGTTTGCACTTTAAATAAATACAGCAAGATTTTTCTTTACACAGTAGCAGTTCAATATTTCTTGTATATCTCCACTTAAATATTAATTTGTGCGCATTGTGCATACCGGCATGCAGTCTTCTCAGTTGCTCCTGTCTTTTCTCATACTTTTTAACTTTTTTTCTTTGTTTTTCTTTTTTCTTTTATTTGTGCTTGGTTTGTACTCTGTGTTTAGCTTGTGCCCTCTCAATCATGTGGGTTGAGAGAGTTTTTAACTCTTTTATTTGAGTTTTATTATTGCCGTGGAAATGTTACTCTCATTGAGGATTGGGACCGCGGCGCAGCATCTCCGTACTTTGTTTACTCAAGGGATCAGGTGATCCCCCTGAATCCGGCCGGCTTGTCGGCCAGACATACAGACATTCATACGGATTCTGTCTCTAAATGGTCCCGTAATATTTACTATCCTCCTCTGATCTCTGTATCACGCTCGGAGGAGTTCTGCCCCGATGCGCGCACACACTCAGACAAACACACAGTTTTGTTTAGGTGATTTGCTGCATCGGTTCGGTTGCAGAACGCTGCAGCAGTATTAGGCCCACCCCCAAATGCTCTTATTGGTTGAGACGCTTCTTGATGCCAATCCAAAGCCAGTACTCATCAATGTCCCACCCCTCATGTGATCCATCGTTTGTCTGCATGTGTATTCAGACCCAGTGAGCAACGGACTTTCATAATCATAATAATAAAAATGCGTTAACGCGCTATAAAATAATTGTCGGCGTTAATGAATTGATGCGTTAACGCGATAATAATGCGTTAACATGCCCAGCCCTAATTTATATAAACTAGTGGTCAACCAATATAGTGCTTTTAGTGGATGATGCTGATCTTTAGAGAACAGGGAGGCTGGCAGCTGTTTTCTTTCTTGATTAGAAATGAATGAAAGAATTACAGCTAAATATGCTGAACTTAACTGACCATTTACTGTACTTAATGCATTTCAAGAATTTCAAAATAACATTTGCAAGTATTAGTAAAATGCTCCAAGTGTAGGCTGCTGATATGTCTGCAGACATTTTCTTAAAAGGCAACCACTGATGTAATAACACACTTGGTATTTTAAGGTGACTGAAAAGTTTTGATTGCCAATACAGATTCTGTACAATGAAAGTCACTAGGAAAACTAGACCTTGTGTTGACTTTGCTCACTGTTGTAATGCGACCCATAGGAGTCATTAAGACGTATAGTGCTGTGAAGAAAGTATTTGCCCCTTTCCTGTTGTTTTTTTTTTTTTTTTTTTTGCATATTTGTCACACTTAAATGATTCAGATCAAACATATTATAACATTACACAAAAATAACCAGAGTACATACATAATGCAGTTACATTTATTAAGGAAAAAAACTACAAAGCACTTTTGGATCATGGATGTTCTTCTTTAAATGTTGTTCTGGGTTCTTTTATGACCACCTGGGAGAATTGTTGTTTTTGTTGTTGTCAGGTTATCTTTGTTAAGTGTGACAAACAAAAAAAGAAATCGGTAAGAGGCAAATACTTCTTCACAGTTCTGTAGCTCCTTTAATGTTTAACTGGATAAAATACTGTGGGCCTATAAACAGCACTCACTTACTAATGAATTAATTGCAAATATATGGCCTCAACAAAACTCAGTGGTAATATGCTAGTTAAAAACATAAGTTAACATTTCAGCACCTCACAAATTACATATTGTAGGATCATCTTTACTGCCTCTAAAACAATACTAACATTGTCATAGCATATTGCTTTGTGGCATTGTGGACTAGTATCATCAGATCTGTCACATGCCCTTCACACTCACTGTCTGTTTGGTATGCCACAAAGCTTTTTGATTTAAAAAAATGATCATGCATGCTGGAAAGTTTCTGAAATGTGCTATTAGCCTGTATGTTCTCTCAGCAAGTCTCAAGCAGTTTATTTTTCTGTGTGTCCTTTAGGACAAACTGTTCCTCAGTGTAACCACACTTAGGACCTAAAAAGATTCATAAATGTGAGTATACAGATAATGAACTATTCACAGGAAATCAAGAATGTGACAGAAACACTCTACACACCTGTGGAAGTATATTGTTAATTTCATTTTCAAAGTCTTAGTACAGATTTCTATAACAGCTAAATTAAACACATTACACCTCATCCTATGTACTACTGTGTGTATTAGATTGTCACCCATTAGGCCTCACTACAGTTTACTGAACTGAACTTTTGAAACTTTTAACAGGTCATGTTCATATGCAAAGACCCATTTAACTTGGTATACTTTTTTTTTCACAGATTTGCACACAGGTCCGCATCCGCCTCCCCATGCAGAACTCCATGAAATGAATAAAGCACCACAGCCTATAACAGGACCCCCCTCCACCCCCCACCCAGCCCCTTCCCCTGGTCTTTCACAGGTAATGAATCCTTCTGCTTGACCCTGTACCTGTGTATTTGCCCTGTAAGGGTGTGTTGCTCTACCCTGCTTTGTTTCTCACAGAATAAAAGGCTGTCATTTTTGTGCATGTAATCAAAACCAGATCACATAATAATGCACTTTCTCTAGTGGTGAATGGTTGCAGCAGCAATAAGCCATTCTCTGGCACAACTCTCAACAATGTGTAAGAAAATCCCAGGACATGCGTCAGAAGTAACATTGTCAGCTGCCAGTGTAGTTTGCAGTATCTTTCTTATTATCAGGGACAACATTTTAAGGCTTTGGCATCCCTTTGCTTGCTATATTCAGATTTTGAATTCCCTCTTGTGTTTCAAATACAAGGTTTATTTGAAAGAACTCACTTGTGTGCCCTATTAACATAAAAGATGCTCTTATGAAAAAGCAGAATAACCTAAACACAGATATCAGCCTCAGTGCCTGCTGCACATTTTTCCTTCTTCATCACCCTCACTCCATATTCCTCCTGTGTCCCACACTTCAGCTGCTGATATCACTTCCTGTCTCTTGCAGCCCTCATTCCCCCCTGGGCAGCCCCCTTCTGTTGTGTTTGCTACCCCAACGCCTCCACAAATGAACCCAACACCACAACCCCGACAGGTAGGCCTGCCCACTGCTAACCCACTCCACAGCACACCTACAGAGGCTTCCAGAAGAAGTTAAGTCTTCCACCAAGTATCAGAAACAGTGTAGTTCTCAGGCTATTAAAACAGTCAGCTAAACTCTACTTTTTTAGGGCATAATTTAATTCCCCTTCTGCACATATGAGTTCATTTCTGCACATGTGCATGTTTTGTTTTAATTACTGAACATTACTTTTGCAAGGAGTGACAGACAAAGCAATTGGGAGATAAAGTTGGAATAGAGAGTCAAAGTATTTTTTTCCTGCTGCAAATGTCCCTGTGTTCAAGTTTTTGGCATAATTGCTGCCTACTGTCGCTATCTGAAATCTTCCCAGTGGAAAACATAATGTCCTGAATCCATCTGTGGAATTCTTAGAATGCCTGCATGTCTGTTTGCCTACGTCTCACCAGTTCTGCACCATTTTAACTGTCTGTGTCAGCCTGTTCTTTATACTCTACTTCACAGCTTAGTGTGCAGCAAGCTCACACAGGCCTTATCTGTGCAAATTAAATTCTTTTATTCCCTAATGCTGCTGAATGACTGCAGGAAATCCAAGCAGATCCAATGTATTTCTTGTAAATGGTTAGAGACTCAGCAATAAAATTAGTTTTAAACATTTTCTACACTGTTCCCCTATATTGTTTTCCCCATTTTGTGTTAATCAGGTTAAATATTATTTTTTAACCTTTTTTTTAATAAAATATGATAAAACTGTAAGTAAGTGACAATCTTGACAAGTTGGGCCTTATCAGGGCTCTTAGTTTGTAGTAACTCAGAATTTACAGAACCCGAATGGTAATTGCTTGTGTCTTCTCCTTGTAAGTCGCTTTGGAAAAGCTACAGACTACAGAGAGTGGGCAAACCCTTACTGTGTCACATTACTGTGAGAAGGCAACTTTCTGCGAGTTTCAGACAGTGTTATGTCTGCCCTTAAATACAGCTTTAAACATGCAGAACTGGAAGGAGCCTGGCAGTGGAGAGTGAAGCATGGATCTGTGTGCTTTTGTCTTTAACCTCTGTCCTGTCTGCCTCTCCTCCTCTAGTTTGCCCCAGGGCCCCGGCCTATACACCAGGTACTAACAGCACCACTGACTAATATGGGTGGGAGCTCTTCCCATTCTCCAACACACAAGGTTAAAAATATGTGTTTATCCAATGACTCTGAGTCAGACATTAAAACAAATATCACTTTTTTTAGGAATAACCATTGTTGGTTTGATGAAGTATTTCTATATACTTGGGTGGCACGTTGCCCAGTTGGTAGAACAGTCTTCTGTGAACACCAGTCGGTGGTTCAATTCCTGGTTCCTCCTGGCTACATGTTGAGGTGTCCTCGGAGAAGACTCCGAAACGCTGTAGTACCACACACATATACTGCCTGGCAGCTGTCCAACAATATAATATAATATTATATTAAATTATATTATCTTATATAGTCTTAGTGCCACCCAGTTTAAAAAACATATTTACTATAAAACTGTTACATTCCAAGAGAATCTAATAGTAATATTAATTACCATTAATACATATTTAACATTGCCTTATCTGACTATGTTAAATCTGACATATATATATATATATATATGTGTATATATATATATATATATTTCTGTACAGCTGCAAATTTAAGTATTAAAATCGTGCTGGAGTGAGTTGCAGCTATAGCTAAATAGAAATATGAAACAGTGAATGTCCTATTTAAAGGTATATCTGAAAATAGGCGTTTCACCAGGTTTCATTAAAATGTAATAAGAGATTGACTAGTATGATATGACAAACAAATCAGCACCAAGCGCTCTCTTCTCTCTTTGTAACAAACACAAATCTAGGTGATTGATACTCTTTCGGTTAATAGTTGTTAAGTTTTAGTTTGCATCAAAGGTAACTAAGTCTAGTTTATTGGGATTCAATTCTATTCCCTGCATGCTGCTTGTTAATTCACTGCTTGGCTCAGACTAGACAGTTCCTGGGCACTTTGCTCTAACTGATTGTGATGCTCTCTTTTTCCTACCACTGTCTTGTTACTTCTATTTGATGTGTGTGATCTATGTTTGTGCTGCTAAAGGGAAGCTTCAGGTCACTACAGGTAAATCGGTTTCCTCTCTCTTTCAGATTTTCTTGTCCTTTTTTTTCTTACCATTTTGAGGAGTCTCTATGTCTGTGTCTAATATTTGGCAGTGTTGTGCTTTGTTGGCTTGATGTCATTTTGCTGGCTACGGTGGTTAGCTCCCAGGCCAGCAGCAGAATGTCAATGAGGAGGCTCTGAATGAACCAGCATTAGCTGCTTTATCTCTTCTGGCAGGCACAGCCAATATGTTTCCAGTTGGAGTCTAGCCACAGATTCACGGACAAACTATGAAGCTAGCTATTAGGCTGGACAAGCTAGTTCCACCTTGTCCAAGAGATAAAATCATATGAGGGTATGGGTGTTGGTTTTTATATGTTTTTATGTCAGAGGTTTTATAAATGTAACTAATAATTTGCCCATTTGTCTCTCTCTTTTGTGTTTCCCACAAACTTCTACTTTTGTCTGTCTTTTCTATCATTGTTCATCCTCACTTTTCATTTTTGTGTCACCATCTTTCTGCTCCTTTTTCTCACCCTGTCTCTGTGATCTCCCTCCTTACTACCTTGCCTGCCCTCTAGCCCTACTACACCAACAGGGCCAGTTTGCCTCCCAGCAGCGGCCCTCGGGGTGTCCCTCCCAGCAGCGGCCCTCGACCTGTGACACCCACCCATGTCTATCAGCCGGGCCCTGGCTCTCAAGTGATGATGATCCCTGGGCAACAGTTGCCCTTCCCTAACTCACCACAGGGACCTGCCTACTTCATACCTGGACAGGTAAATTGAGGTGTTTTCCACTAGTGGTACTGCTGTATTTTCCTTATGCATAAACCAGATAGATTAAATGATTTAATAATAAATAAGTAAATAGAATATTTTATAAATTGAGTTGACATGGTTTACCAATAACACGCAAATGGACAGTTTGCCATGGTCCTACATCTATGTTTAAACTGAAAATCTCAAAATTGTTCTCTCAAAATCTTGTTATTAATTATTAATATAATTATTTTTGAAGTGTGTATGCACAAAAATAGATCCCAGTGGCCCACAGGTGTTAATGTTGAAATAATCTGATGGTGCATGTTTATTTTAAGCTTGCTTTTATGACTGTGTCTAATGATTCTTTGTCTCTCCTCCCTGTCCCACTTCCTCCATTTGTGTCCCTAGTATCGGTCAACCTATGTACCCACACCCCAGCAATACCAAGTCCCAGCAGGCACCCCGGCCTTCTACCCAAGCACCAGCCCCGCTGAATATGGTACTTATGGTAAGAGGCTCTACCTGGGGCCTCAAATGTGCCACTCACACACAGCAAAACACTCATCAGGGCTTTTACACTGACATGGGACCAAGCACTGGTTCAAGAACTTGCAAACACAGGTTGATTACAAAACAATTAAGGAAGATTTACAATGTCCACAACAAGAAACTCATCACTCCATAAAGTACAATAAGACAGTGATAATGTAAGGTGTTTCAACAGAGGGCAGGTAATGTAGCAAGCTAACAAAGATAGCCTAAAGTAAAATAAAATATACCAAGGTCACCACCAGTGATTGTTAATGATAGTCACCTAAATTAAGACCATTGTTCAGAATATCTCTCACTGTGGCACTTCTCAGAATGCTGTTACTTTGCTATTAATTAGTGTTGACTTCATCTCATAGTTCAGGCCAATGTACATAAAGCTTCTCATTGTTTAGGATACTGGTTAATATGAAACATGAAGTGATAGACCAGCAAGTTTAGAGGGTGGAATTAAACTCAACTCTGCATTTGTTTGTAACCACACATAGTACCAGTACTCAGAAGAAGAGCAACTCTGTCTCCAGACTGTTTGTTGAGTAATGACTTTTAGCAGTCACACAAGGAGAGATTACTTTCTTTTTGCCAACATACACCACATCACCGTGATGAAATGCGGCTTTGAGGCATGTATTGCGAGCGATGGGTGTGACTGGATTCTGGAAAATGTTAGAAGTTATCATGTCAGCATAATTAGCATGTGTATTGATGCATACAAATTGATATACTGTAATGTTGTGATGGCATACAGTCATACACAAAATGAATTTACCTGTCAGAGTAATTTATATGTATGGATATGTCTGTAATTATTTATGCCAGCCATTCTGTGTTATAATCTTGTTTTGTGTCACATCTCCTACATCAGGACTACTGCATGTTTGTTCTTCATCTCATGTGTTGTTACACCCTCTAGAGGTGGCTGTCTGTCAGTACAGCCCAAGAACTGATGTCCTAAAAACAAACTTGCTGACCCCTATCTAGGAGGCATCTGAACTATGTGTTGTCTTTGTTTAAACTGTAGCTCATCAGCAATAGAATGCACAGGCCTGAATACACTGACTGTGTGAAAGCACAGTTCTTCATATTAGGCCCTCCATGTAATGCTGTTTGCATTCTACTATATATCCTGCATTGCGTGAGCAATACTTTGGCACTACTAGAAATAAAATTCTGGTGGATGTTCAGAAATGATATTATTTATAGTTTTCAGACTCATTTTTGTGTAGTCAAACCTCTGGGCCGTTTTCAGATAGCTGTTTACTGTCAGAGGACAGTGAAACGCTGCAGGCAAAAATACAGAAGATTTGTCCACCAAAGTGTAAGAGAGTTATATTAAGTGTTCTCTTTCTGTTAAGAACAAATTAATGTAAGGAATATGTCATCAATGTCTGTGGTAAGCTGACCAGTTTATGAAGTATTTCAAATAAGCAGGACCTGACTCAGCATCTGGCAACTTCATTTGGATGCCAAGTTGATCATTCCATAACCTGAAAAAAATCTGCAATGGTCTTTGCAAAAGGCTAGCAGCCAAGAAACCACTTTTTATGTTTCAAGTTGTTCTAATGTAAAAACTGAGAAATATATATGGACATGATAGCATTGCTAAAAATACTAATCTAATAGTGGCCTAAGACTTTTGCACAGTACTGTATAGACCCAGTATGTTTCTGTTTAGATGTCTGTTTTTTCTGTATTATCTTCTGCACGTGTATGTGTGTATCTATCCTTTCTATTCTATCTATCTAATGTAGTTATTGTACAGGGTGATAGCTCTTGGCAGGAATGACATCCTGTAACTGGAAGTTGAGTCATGGCTCCTGGACTTCTTGTTGAAAGTAGCTCATTCACTTCCAGATAACCTTACCTGGAGGACTGAGAACCTTCACAGACCTCCTGTACCATTCCTTGTCACAGTGGAGCCGGAGAAGTCTATGACTAAAGCTGCTGCGCAGTTCAACAAGCAGGCTGTGGAGTGGATGAGAGCTGTTCCCAGCTCAGTGCCAGCCTTCATGATCAGTTTTTGTTCAGTTTGTTGGTGTCACTGACTCTAATGCTGCTGCTCTAGCAGAAAGCAGAAAAAAATATTGCATTCACTATAACAGAAAGGTAAAAGATTTGCAACATCTTGTTGCACACATTAAAGGACTCTAACTTCCTTAAGAAGTAGAGTCTGCTTTAAAAGGGAATTCCTGCAGTCTATTTAATTGTTTGTTTTGGAGGGTGTATGTCTCATCAGTCATTCTGGAAGTCAGATGACATCAGGTTGGCATAAATAACTACTCATGTGACAATTAAACATGGTTCTCAGAGCCTTTTCTCTGTTTGTCTTGACCACTGTAAACTTTTTGAAGAAGCCAAAAAGTGGTACAGATATCTTATATATCTGGAAATAATGAGGCTATCTACCTTTCGGACCAACAATTCCCATCAGAAAAAAATCTGGTAACTGCATAGTAACAAGCCTAGAATATCACTCTTTCATCCCCCCTGCAGTCCTGTAAGTGGTGCAGTCTCTGACCACTAAGTCCTTTTCTAGCAGTCAGGACACACACGCACACATGCAGTGCTGACACTGTGTGCGTGACTATTTTTAAGATTCCCACCCCCAAGTTGAGTGATTTGTTTAACTCTCTGACCACATCCCACTCGCATTGTAGTAGACTCTGAAGTCTTCTCTCACATGGATCAGAGAGAATGGGAGAGAAATAGGAGTATTCAGTGTGTTCAGAGTGACACAGCTGAACAGTTTGGCTTGCCTGCTATTACACTGTGAAGCAGGAGAGGGAGAAAGGAAGGTGAAAAAAGTGAAAGGCAGGGAGGAATCTGTAAGGTCAGAGGGAGGAGCAAAACGGAGACACGCTGGAAGAGGGAGGGCTGAACATTAAAAGAAGTCATTCTGAGGGGGCACTTGTAGAGAGGACAGGAAGGAGTCAGAGAGGGGGTTTGAATTAAAACCCCCTCTCCTTTTTTTGTCCTTGTGCAGTTTTGGAAGCATTGGAATGGGGAATCGTGGGTCTCAAGAGCAGCAGGACACTGAGGGTAGGTGTCACCTAGTGTGTCTCTTTGCAGCTCCTTCTTCCACCACTGCCTCAAGCCCCTGCACTTTGTGAGTCATATCTCAAGCCTCTTATTTACAGTATCAGGACGCTATCCAAGAAAAGTCTGCCTTCTGGCTTTCTGGTTTCCAGCTTGCCCTTCTTTCCATCTTCCCTCCCTTTCCCTCTTGCGCACTCTCTCCCTCACCCGGTGTGGGTTTTTGACTATATTTAGGCTGTGCGGCTCCTGATCAACAATGCAGACTCAGTAATGTGAGTTAGACTGCAATACATGCAGAGGCAGAGGGGAGAGAGGCAGAGCAGGAGGTAGCTACTCCTGGGCTAAAAGAGTGGCCTCTTCAATTTGAGGATTTTATTTTTCCTTTATCTCAGTCCTTTGAAAGTGGGCTACAACTGGTTCTGAACTGTAGCTGAGGCCAGTTACAAGGCCAGGTAATATCACTGAATGGTTGGATTTCTTGTTGACATAAATGAGAAGTTGTTTTATTCCCCTTGGTCACATTAATGGCAGCTCTCTTTGTAAATGTGTGAATGTGATGAATATCTATGTTCCTAAGAAACAAGAACCACCAGTGCAGGACTGGGCAGGGGGAGCAACTGCTGTGTCA
This sequence comes from Ctenopoma kingsleyae, assembly GCA_032353495.1. NCBI lineage: Eukaryota > Metazoa > Chordata > Actinopteri > Anabantiformes > Anabantidae > Ctenopoma > Ctenopoma kingsleyae. The sequence goes on along the minus strand of JAUBNQ010000005.1, from coordinate 7,979,792 downwards.
TGATCTAAAGGCCTATTTGTTTGGCCTTCCGGGTGCTATGTCTGCATTTGTTAATTGCTTTGTACAATGCAACATGAAATTTAACATAGTGGATATGATCTGTTGCAATTTGAGGTAGTGTTTAATTGCAGTCAACTGTTAGTTAGCCTGTATACAAACATAGGCTGCAAAACCACACACACAGTGTAGAACTGAAACAATTCACCAATCAACAGAAAATGAATCTGCTCCTCCTTCATAATTAATCATTTCATAACATGGAAACTGAATTTGCAAACTGAACAAACACAAACTTTAGTGACTTATTAATGTTCTGAAACAACTCAGATTACGCTGGAATGAGGAGACAATATAAGTGAGTCTCATTCATCTGTTACGCTGCAGAGAGAAGTTGTGATCACGTGAGGCTCGGCAGACAAAGCGTATTTATACTGCTCATATTGCGAGACATCGCTCGTTCATCAACTTAAAATTTATTAAAATTTCTTGCTCGTCTTGCAAAACACTCGTACACCAAGTTACTCGCAATCCAAGGTTCCACTGTACTTAAAAGTGCAATTACCTCATTGTAATGACATTATAACTTTGCAGTCTACACAGAACTGCAGCTGTTGTGCTGCAAATCAAAAAATCAAATCTTCACACTTTAGATGCAGCTTTTCATACTGTCTCCAAAGCTTAACAGGACCTTTCATTGTATAAACACAGCTTATGTGCTGTTATGGCTATAGGTTTTAGTCAGTATGTGTTGGTTTACATTCTTCTCTCTTTCTGATCCACAGCTGGGGCTTACTACCCCGCCCAGCCTCAGTTCACCCCTTCAGTGCAGGCGGCACCCGTCATTATGAACCCTGCGCCTCAACAGCCGCAACCACCACCTCAGCCTCCTCAACACATCCCCACCAAACGGGAACGCAAACAGGTACTGTCAATCTTCCACAACCCCAATATTAGCAGAACAAAACATTGGTGAACATAAAGTAGGCTTTTTGCATTGCTGAATGAGATGGAAATGTTAATAGGAAAGTAACAGACCTACAGTAAAGAACTGTTCACCTAAAATGGAAAATACTATCAGCACTATTTGAACAGTGTCTGCTTATCGAGGTAAGTCGGGTCCTTTAACTTCAACCATCCTTTTATGTTTATTTCCAGTGAATATGTCATGGTAGTTATATGAATTCATCAGAATTGACCAGCTCCAAATAGCTAATGTGAGTTAATGTTAAGGTTTCTCAAATAATTTTAGACCCATGTATGTAGACATGTGCTTATACACCTTGATGAGGTTGCAAATTAAAAGCCACATTATACTTTTGGCTCTCGCACTGTGGAAAAAGAATGAATCATTGCTGGTGTAGACTGTGTTTTGTGATAATGCAGCAACCTTATCTGTTTCCTACTACTTGCATAATCGTGTGACCATGCAAGAGACTTAATGCATCAGTCACACTCACCTGTGAACTTGATTAAGAAAATCAGTATTTCCAGAGATCCAAATATATCCCTTATGCTGTTACAGAACTATGTAAAATATGGGCCATGATTAAACATTGTGATTAACTAGTTTTGTTACATCTTTAAAAAAAAAAAAAATACTCGGGGCATGCCATGGATATATCTAGAGACACCATATGAATGCAGCAAGGCTGTTGTACATGGTCACAGTTGGGCAACCACAGGTTTGTGTGTGTGCAGAATATCTCACAAATATAAATTATTGAATTTCCAAATGCACAGTCTCAAGGTTTGTACCAGGTTTTACCAAGGAAGATAAATGCATTTTCCTGCTTCATCGAATTTGGTCCTGTCCATCTTGAATCTAAAAGTGTTTTAGCAGTGCAATGCTAAATCTGTGGAGTACTAATGTTTTGGATCAGTCTCTTCAGTGTGAAAGTAGAATTCAGTTTACTTATTGATAATATTGATAATAATTTCCTCATGGATTAATAAAGTATTTCTGATTCTGAAATAGAGACTGACAAACAGGACCTTCCTGTATGGTATATTCCCTGGTTTTACAGTCCGCCTAGTGTTTCCTTTGCTCTGTGAGATGGCCCTCATCTGGTATGTGGTAGCTCTTGGGAACTGAAGCATAAGTTTTGCCTCTTTTGTAATCAGCATTTTTACGTTTGAGACTACTTCTATGACAGTTACTTTTCATCCACAGGTGTTAGATAGTTTGCTATAGTTTGTGTTCTTACTGCATAGAGTCTAGAAATTAAATCATTATTTTTGTCTTCATCTGATTAAACTTGCTGTATTAAAAGAAATATAACAATAAATTTGTAAATGGGCATAGCACGATTAGAGTGTACTACCAGGAAAAGGCTGTGAGTGTTCAGTGCTGGGACTTTTGCTGATGTCTGGGTCGCTCTCACTGGGGAACTTGGCAGCTTATCAGCGACTCTGGTTGCCTGGGGTGGACTTTGGCCCATTCCCAATTGCCTCAGCCATGTTATAACGGAACATGTAAAACTCTAGTTCTTTTTGTTCCTTGCGACAGGCAGAAGTTGTAACTTTGCAAGTGACATTTTTCCTACTGTTGTGCTCGCTTGCTCTCACTGTGTGTCAAAGAGAAAATCCAGAGGGGGGGGTGAAAGACGTGACAGCACATAGCTCAGCTCCACGTGGCCACTTGTAACCTCCCCCTTCTGAGCCGGAAGGGCTAACCAACTAGCTTTCCTCTGCTGCTGTGGCACTCCTCCCCCCCTCCCCACTTCTCCTCCTCCTCCTGTGCTGGTTTTGTCTGGTCTCTGATTGGGTGAACTTGGTAAAAAAAAATCTGTGGAACAGTGTAAATGCATAGAACCACAGTACAGAAACACGAGGGAATGAGGAAAGGGGGAGTTTCTTGTGCTTACTGCAGCTCATTTGATAACTTTTTCTCACTGAAAATTCTCCCTTCAAAATCTACCCTGCCCCTCCTTCTTTCTCTGGCCCCTTTAACTGTCTGTTAGTCTCTGTGGGCGGGGGTGCGCATTCCAAAACCATAGCTTTACAAGGCTATTCGCTTTATCCTTTTTTCCTCCCTATTCTGTTCTGCGTGTGAGAGTGAGTCAAGTTGCTAGCTAGCTTGCTGACAGGCCCAGCCCTGCTCCGTACTGATCTGGTCTGACAGTTAGTAGCTGTCACGGGAACATTGAGTTAAGCTGAGGTAAAACTACACTAGCTACATCCACTCGACACCCTGCTTTGTGACGTATAAAGTTCTGCCTCGAGCCTGCTGGAACAGCTACTCCAGCCCCAGGATGAGAGGCCTGCTAAGGTTTGTAATGCTTCAGGAGAGACTGTGCTTACAGACTGAATGAGGTAAAGATCAGTATGACGAGCAAATGTTGTTGTTCTTTATGTCAAATGTAGGCAACATTGTTGTACTAAGTCACTGTGAACTTCTACAGTTTAATCCTTATCCAGTGACTGTGTGCGTCACTTTATTTATTATTCATCTCAGATCAGTTTAAGGATAATTCTGACCATCTAAAGGACGCATATAGAGTGAATGAAGTTAAGGTGTGTGTTTGTGTATGTGTACATACAGGAAAATATACAGTTCAGTCAGGACTGTCAGTACTTTGCCTTTATAAATGTCTAGTATTTTCACAATTTGAACCAGCAGTAACACTTCGTTTGACTATTAGGAATGAAATTGGTGAACTTGATTTTCTCCAGATAGCATAACTGGTGACTAAGAGGCAGAAGCACGTTCAGTTGTGCAGCAGAGGAATGGCGGTTCGTGGTTGGATTTGGTGTGCCTCAGTATTCAGAATGTGAGAAATGTAGCTTTCATTGAATGAGAGGTAGCTAGCGCGTCACAGAGAGAGTGAGGACACAGAAATGGCTGACGACTGTAGGCTGTATTGCAACACTACTTTAAGTTTCTCTCTACACCCTGGCAAATGTCTCCAATTTTTTCTTTACTCTTCTTAATTTCAAGTTGGAAAACAGCCAGTTTTATTTGTATTCATTATTTTTCCTACCCGTTCTCCTGTCATTTCTTGTTCTACATAGTTGTTTGCTCACACTGACAGCCCCTATGGTTCCTTTTCTTCATAGATCAGAATAAGAGACCCTAACCAAGGAGGCCGAGACATTACAGAAGAGATTATGTCAGGAGGCCGCAGTGGCTCTACTCCAACCCCACCACAGGTGAGCTGCAATACCACAGTCCCAATCAAACACAGCTGATGCAGCAGACATACTAGCTGATTTTCAGCTAGTAAAATATATGTATTGCATTGTTTTAATTGCATTCATATCTACTTAGGCTTTCACAGGAGTACACTTAAAATAAGAATTTACTTGCCTGTGCTTTGCATTTGTTATTACTTAATGGAGAATGCTACATATTGCCAGCTGTAATACATGTGTTACTACAGCCTGCATAAGTCTGTCTGATCTATGATTTGCTTATGTGGGGTCATATAGCCGACTAGGCACAAGCATCAAACCAGCTTTTCCCTCATCAAGTGGAAAAAAATGTCCTCACCTCAAGGTCATACCTTGTTATTTGGTGTGTATGTCTTCCAACAGACAGCCATATCTGGATCAGAAAGTACAGCAGGGCCCCAGGCCAACGGTGAGAGTGTCACAGCTGCTGCTACGCCAGCACTGGTTAGACCAGGTGAGTCCTATGTGCACAGAGTACATTTTCAACGCGGGGACCTCTTCAGGCTGAACTGACTAATCTGATAAACAGGACAAGTACAGATATTAACAGTTTTGATATGTGAAACGCAGTTTTTACTTTATATGTGGTGTTTTGTTTTTTTTGTGGCAGGAAATTTTGTGCTACATTATAAATACAGCATAAAACCTGTCTTTGCCCATTTCCCTTTCTATAACTGCCATTAGCTTTCAGTTAATTTTTATTGGGTCTTAAATTCAACTTGAGCAGCAGTATCCTCAAAGCATGTTGTCTTAGTGCTTATAATGGCTCTTTAATGTTCCCTATTAATGATTTCCTCTTAAGATGGATTTGCTGTTAACAGCAGCTTTCTCTGAGGATAGGCTACGAGAAAGGAAGAAGCTGACCTGTGCTTATGGAATGAGATTAAATTAGTAAAATTTATAAAACAAATTAATAAAACCAGCCAACATTTTGTGAGCTTACATGTTAATAATAGTTCAAGGACAGATACTTCAGCTTCGTCCAAAGCAAACTAACTTAACCTATGTTGCCGGTGGGATATGTGCTAGATGTCAGTTGATTTAAAAACTTTTTCACCCTCTTTTCTTTTGTACAAGAAAAATGTTCCCCAACAGTCACTGTAACTCAAAGAAAGAAATGATAAATGATTGAGAGATTAATAGAAAATTAAATGTTTAATCATATTGTGTTGAAATAGATCCACTCCATATAAAACATAAGGTATATGTAAAAACTAAAATTCAAGCAAAGTCAAGCAAATTGTGGATTCTTATTTCTAACTTTCTGAATATGACATGGACTTGTTTAGAAAAGCAAATTAATGAGATAGGAGCATGTTTTTAGTAAATATAATGTCTGTCTGTGGCCATCACACCTCCACACAGCAGTCAAATCATTATGGGTAGTAACAGAAATTCTCGGAGGCTAATTAGCTAGTGTTTATGCAACACATTGTCCCAGTCTTAATAACATTTATTTTCTGTCTTTTGATCTTCCAGATGACAGAGGGAAACAAACGCCTCTTCCTCTGTCAAAGACCCCTGAACTTGTTAAGGGCGACCCCATCCCCACAGAGACTAGCTCCTCTGACACAAACACTAAGCCCCCTGAACCCCATCTATTAGAAGCAGTGGACGCCCCTCTCAACACTATTTCCACACCTCCACCCAGTGATCCTGTTGCAGATGTGATGGATGCTCCCCCACCTCTGAGGGAACCCACTCCAACCCCAAAACAAGCTCCTGAGGTGCCTGCCTACCCTGCACCCCTCCCTGACCCTGTCCCCACCTCAACTGCACATGAAAAAACACACGTAAAAGAGGAGGTGGAGAAAGAGGAGGAGACTAATGTAGAAGAGACAGCTGCCTCTTCTGACACACTTGTTGCTCCTCTCTCCACATCCAATGGTGTGGCAGCGGTTGAGCTGGAAAGATTGTTGGTCACATTGCCATCCACTCACCTGGATGCCCCACTTGAATCTCCCATTGCACAGCCTGAGGAGCTCCGCCTTCCCAACGGTCTGCCGCTGCCAGCCCCTCAGGACCCTGAGGCCCTTGCCATCAGCACATCTGAGCGTGATGATAGCCCCATTGCTGAGCCTGATGTAAGCGAGCAGCCTATCATACAGACCTCCACAGAACTCACACAGGCACTGCCTACACCCGTTGTCCAATCAACACCTGCACCTGTTGACGAGCCTGCACCTGTACCCACTGTCCAAGAGATCGCCACCGAACCAGTTGTCCATGCGGCATCCGTTGTGCCTGAGGTACAAGACACGGTTCCTCCAGCTGCCGTGGATGTTGAAGAAGATACCCTTGTGCCCCAGTCCACTGCCAAAGAAGATACGCCATCTCCTGCTGAAATGGTTTCCATAGCTGAAAGTGCTCCAGAAATAGTGGCCACTCCTCCCCCTCCCACAGCAGAGGAGAGGGAGGACACCCCTCCTCCTCCTCAGACGGTTGTCCCTGCCCCTGTAGAAACTACTATGCAAGGTCAGTCACTTACCAGTACTTCTGTGATAGTTCCCATCTTTCATCATCTACAGAGCAAGAACGTGATAAGAATTGATTTGAGGCTAATGTTTGCCTTACTTTGTTTCTGTAGCTGCTGTGTCTGTGCCAAAGAAAAAGAGGAGGATGAAGGATCTGAACAAAAAGCAGGCAGTGGGAGATCTCCTGGATGCCTTTAAGGAGGTACGTATGCAGTGTAAATTGACATCCAATTTCCATTTTCTAAGGTGTATTAATGTGTCTGCAGTTATTCCATACATGTGATGATGTCAAAGGCTGGGTTCTAAGCCTTAACTTACTCCACAATTCAAATTAACCACTAAATGCCACAACTTACTAAGAAGAGAGGCATTACTATCGCTGTTTTTTGATGTAATCTCTAGTGTTTGCTCTTGTTTACATACTGCATATGTATATTTAACTTTGTCCTAAACCCCTTTCCAAATCTGACCAAGGAACAGGTAGTGGCCCCACCAGAGCCAGCCCCTGCCCCAGCACCAGAAACCCAGCTGCCTGCTGCTTCCCCTCCTGTCCCTGAAGAGGCAGACCTGACCTGGGAGGACAAGGAAGACAAGCTGGATGCAGAGAACATTCAGCCAGAATCTCCCCAGCCAAATGCCACAGACAAGAAGTATCAGTACAAAGAGGGTGGGTCTTTGAACCTTGATACCTTTCAGTGGTTTTCAATTTGAACAATGACATTATCTCACTTACATTCATGAGTTAACTCTGTGACAGATCACTGTGATTGCTTCATTGAAAGTAAGGGTGTGGCATCTTGCCTGATGTTGCTTTTGTTGATATGTCTATTTAGTGGGAAACTGTAACAAACAGCTTAGGTGAGTAATCATTGGGGGTCATGACACTTAACTCCAACAAAAAACATAGTAAATGGATCATCTACCTTAATAATCAAAGCATAGAGGACTAAATTAATTTAGCAGCTTTAAGAAAGTCATTTATAAAATACACATACACTGGCAATAAAAGTCTGGAAACAACAAGACACAACTGACACCAAAATACCAAAACACAGGCATGTTCCTCATTAATCATTCACAGCAAGTAAACCATGTAAAACATCAAAGATGACATTTTAACAACTAACAATTATCATTTGCTACTCAATCAGTGTTAAAATTAAAGACTTGCAATTATTGTTTTTTTCTTAAAGTGATCATGCATTCCCTACAGGTGTTAAAATATTTTAAAATAGGTTCATGTCTAGTAAACCAATGATTTGGGTTTCTATTTGGCCTTTCCACCATAGGGAGAGTGACCTGTCATTTTCAGTGTAACTAAAAATTAAGAATGGTCAGTCTATATTTGTCTCTAGAAGGGAAGGTAATTCTTTACCTCATCCATCCGTCCAAGAGGACAAGTACTTATGAGTGTCCTCCCTGAGGACAAGAAAATAAACAAGAAAATAATTACTAATCTTGACAAGGTTGCAGTGTGCCAAGATGCACAAACAAATAGTGGATTTAAGATGACTGGAACCAAGTCTTGTGAACTGATGAGTCCATGTTTGAGGTGTTTGAATCCAAATCCAGACAGGGCTCATGAAAAGATGACATATGCCTGCCTAACACCATCAGTGAAGCACAGAGGTGGAAACATGAGGATCTGGTGATGCCTTAGCAATGGAAGAGTGGGCAATCTGCATCGTGTGCAAGGCATCCCCAGTCAGCATGGGTAACACTCCATACTGGTGAGGGATGTCATTCCCTCTGGGCAATGACTGATTGTGAAAATATTTATTTTGCATTTAGACACTGACCCCAAACATTACTTAACCTCTCAGTTGTGTAAGAATTATTTGTAGAAGAAAAAACAGCTGCTAGAATACTCTCTGTGATGGCTTGGCCAGTTCAATTACCAGATCTGGATGAAAGAGTCTGGGAACACTGCCTAACCAGCACAGCAGTCCTTTAGGAAGTGCTGCAGAAGGCCTGGGAGGAAATCACACCTGCAAAGATATCTGCAGACTGATCAGTAGGATGCCACAGATTTTTAATACTTTATCTACAGTTAAAATTTACCTAGGAGCATTCACACTCCCTTACTGTGCTGGGACTAGTACAAAAATAACTTGAAAATGTTGTCAAAATTCTTCAGTAGAAGAACAGTCTGGTCACACAGTTTTGATCACAATTTCCTGTTTCTGTTTCAGAACAATGGAAACCAATCAATACAGAAGAGAAGAAGAAATATGACAGGGAGTTCCTGTTGGGCTTCCAATTCATCTCTGCTAGCATGAACAGGCCTGAGGGTCTACCAGCCATCAGTGATGTTGTCCTAGACAAGGTGCAAGCACGTGTTTGTTTTTGTTTTTTTAAGAAACGGCTATTTATTTGGTCTGAAATAATTTCTTCTCAAATAGTTTTATTTTGTTGACTTTGCTTTTGACAGTTGTCAGCCATCTTATGAGTCATGGGGAAGATTATTTTTTGCTAGGTTTTGATCACATCGGAAATATCGGACTGAATATGACTAAAGAGTTCAGAAGACATGATAGCATACAGTATTTGTGTGTTAATTTCCACCTCCTTTGCTTGTTTTTATAATCCGTTTGTTGATCTTTATTTCAGGCTAATAAGACTCCTCTTCGTCAACTTGACCCCAGTCGTCTACCAGGAATGAACTGTGGCCCTGACTTCACACCTTCCTTTGCTAACCTCGGTAGACCTGGCATGGGTGGAGGAAGCAGAGGACCAGTAAGTTAACATTCTCTTAAGATGACCCAAAAGCTTTGTTCCTGATGTTTATAGCCCAGCAATGCGATGACCTTTTTTCACCTCCCATCTCTCTCTTGCCAGCCTCCAGGTATGGGCATTGGAGTTGGCGGTCCACGTCGCTCTCAGCAGATCCAGAGGAAGGAGCCACGGAAGATAATCACCAGCATGTCTCTCAGTGACGACGTGCAGTTGAACAAGGCGGAGAAGGCTTGGAAACCTGCGATGAAGAAAGCTGTTCGCAGCCGTGGTGGAGAGGAGGTTGATGACGACGCAGAACAGATTAAGACCCAGGAGCTGTTTAAAAGGGTTCGCAGCATCCTAAACAAACTGACCCCCCAAAAGTTTCAACAGCTAATGAAACAGGTGACAGAACTGACTATTGACACTGAGGAGAGGTTAAAAGGAGTCATTGACCTCACCTTCGAAAAGGCCATCTCCGAGCCAGACTTTTCGGTGGCCTATGCCAACATGTGCCGATGCCTTATTGGGGTAAGTGGTGCCTCAAATAGAAATACTGTGTTGAAAATTCAGTGTTTCCTGTAGGAGTAGGATTTTTTACATAGAACCAGATGCTGACTTTCTGTGACACAGTGCATCAAATGATAAAAATTGAAGTGGTGAGTTTACTATAGCAGTCCTAGTTTATGCATAGCTGCAGTGATAACCTCCGCTTAGCCTAAGGATCTGTTCCTGATGGGTTCTGATCTGATGGGTTTAAGGGGGGGGGGGGGGTCTTATTCTACATAACACCTTGTCCTTTTTCTGCTAATATACATTTTCTCTGCTCTTCTCAGCTTAAAGTCCAAACCACAGATAAGCCGGGAGCCACTGTGAATTTCCGCAAGCTGCTGCTAAATCGATGCCAGAAGGAATTTGAAAAGGACAAAGATGACGATGAAATCTTTGAGAAGAAGCAAAAAGAGCTAGAGGCAGCATCAGGGGTAGAGTACTTCTCATAAAATAATTCATATTGTGGGAGGTTTGAAGGTGCTCATACATTTGCAGCGAGGCACTTTGTTAGAATGTTCATTACCTTTTCTGCAAAATATCTGAACATTTGTGCAAAAATCCAGTGTAAGCTAACCTGCATTCCTCTTAATCCCTGGTCTTTATCCATCTTTTTAACATAACTTCCCTGACAGGAAGAGGAGAAGCAGCGACTCAATGAGGAGCTACAAGATGCTAAAGATAAGGCCAGGAGGCGCTCACTAGGCAATATTAAGTTTATCGGTGAGCTGTTCAAGCTTAAAATGCTCACAGAGGTCATTATGCATGACTGCATCGTAAAGTTGCTCAAAAACCATGACGAGGAGTCTTTGGAGTGCCTGTGTAGACTGTTGTCCACCATTGGCAAAGACCTGGACTTTGAGAAGGCCAAGGTATAAACACATTCACAGTCACAAGTAGTTTGATGAGGCATTAATATCTGAAAAATGTGTTGATACTCACCAAGCTGTTGTTTGTCTTAAGCCTCGTATGGACCAGTACTTTAATCAGATGGAGAAAATAATAAAGGAGAGGAAGACCACCTCCAGGATCCGCTTTATGTTGCAGGATGTGCTGGATCTTCGACGGGTAATTATAACCACAACACAAATTCACACATCTAAGCACATACAGTATTCAGCATTTTGCTTTTCATACATAGCTTGGAGAATATTGTTCATTGAAATGACTGTACGACATTCAGGGTTTCTAGGTAGCCTATCTGCAGCAGACATACATCCATCACTGCCCAGCTTTGTTGTTATTATCTTTGTTTTACTCCATATCAGGTTAGACAACACTGCCTGGCCTGTGTTGCATTTTTACTTCAGAAATTTATCTGTAGATGTTATTCACATGAGTTCAGCTGAATTACACAACACACATTGCTTGTTTTAGTGTTTCACTGTGGACAGAACTACTCTCACATGCCTTGTTGCTGAATGTAGTCTGAGACATGGTGCTAGTTACAGCCCATGAGACACCCACTCTGATCCTCAAGCCCTGGCCTATGTGAGTCCTAAGTATGTGCTAAGAAATAAATGTCTTCCTCAGCTCTTTATTGCAGGGCAGCTCCTAAATACAGAGCTGCTCTGTGCCATAGGCTGAGACAACAGGATAGTCAAGACAAACTCTACCATATTTTTTTTAGCAGCATGTAAATTGCTTCCTGATTTTTCTTCAGACTTCAATAATTGAGACAAATTTTAATATTACACAAAGATAACCCGAGTAAATACAAAATGCAGTTTTTAAATGATTTATTAAGGGAAAAAAGCTGTTCAAACCTGCCTGGCCCTATGTGAATAAGTGATTGCCTAATCTGGCAATGAGTCTTTTCACATTACTGTGGAGGAGTTTGGTTCCAATCTTCTCCACATTGGAGGGTTTTCAAGCATGTTTTTATTTATTTATTTTTTTTCTTGAACCATTCAAAGGTGGACTTGCTGGTGTGTGTTTTCGTGTTTTTGTTATTATAGCACTTTGTAAATGCAGTTGAGTTGAACCTTACTTCTCTGAAGAAATGCTGCAGTCCTGTAGTTAGACTCCCAGTCCCTCCCACACAGTGTTACAAAACCTGCTGTCTTCAGAGTTTTTACAAGCCAAAATTTTTAAGTCAGAACATCATTGTAATTTAACTGTGAAACTCATTCTTTATTTCATTTCTAGGAAAAAGCTGAAGTGAAGTGTTGAGTTGCTAAGTCGTTGATCTCTTGATTTCTTCTTGATTATTGTTACTGTCACCTGTAATAATCTCCTAAATGCCTGTGACATGGTAGCAAAGTGACATGGACAGAAGAAATAGACTATGTTAAGATTTTGATTTTCAAAACAAGTAGTGCAGGGAAAGTTAAAAATGCACCTGCCATTTATTTTTTCATCACTCACTTCCTACCCCTGTACTCCCCATCTTTGCCCCCTCCTCATCCCAGAACAACTGGGTGCCCAGGCGAGGTGACCAGGGCCCCAAGACCATCGACCAGATCCACAAAGAGGCCGAGCTGGAGGAGCACAGGGAGCATATGAAGGTGCAGCAAGCCATAATCTCCAAAAAGGAGTCAGGTGGAGGTCCAGGAGGCAGGATGGGTGGAGGAGGTCCAGGGGGACGTGGAGGCTCACACACACCAGGCCGCGGTGCTCCTCCCCAGGACGAGGGCTGGAACACAGTGCCCATCTCCAAGAACCGACCCATTGACACCTCTCGCCTTAGCAAAATCACTAAGGTAGGAGCTGTGTTCACGGTGTCATGGTGTCACTCACGTAAATGTTTCTTTTTTCACAGAAAAATCAGAAGATATGCTTTCAATCAGGACACAAGGCGTTTTAAATATTCTATTAATTTTTGATTCCTGTCTGCAATTATAGTTGTAATTTGTTTTTAACCAACAGTCTCTTCTTTCAGACTCCTGTTCTCGACTTCAACAATCAGTTGCTTGCCCCAGGAGGTAAAGGCACATGGGGAAGCTGGGGTAAGGGCAGTAGTGGTGGCACCAGTGCTAAACCTGCAGATTCTGGTAAGTCTTCGAAAATTTGTGTATATTAAATAAAATGCAGTGAAGTACCTCAAAACTGAAACTGTATATTTTCAACATCAGGCTCAGAGGCAGGAAGCCGTCCAACCACCAGCACTCTGAACAGATTCTCGGCTCTTCAGCAGCCTTCATCCTCTTCTCTGGATTCAGACAGACGAGTCCCTCAAAGGTGAGAAACAGGACACATGACAGGCAGCCTTCACACTTGACCTAGTGGTATATGCATTGTAATGACTCTTGAGTTATCTTTCCCTGACTCTGCTCCTGTTTCTGTCCTTCAGAAACAGCTCGAGTCGAGAGCGTGGTGATCGCTTTGAGCGGTCTGATCGTGGCAGCGACCGGTTTGAGCGCAGGGATGATCGACGGGACGATCGTGATCGCAACCGGCTGCAGGTCACCAAACGCAGCTTCAGTCGGGAGAATGAGGAGCGGAGTCGGGAGAGAGAGCAACGTGGGTCGACTGATCCTGTCCGTCGCGTAGCAAGCATGACAGACGACAGAGACCGAGGCAGCAGGGAGAGAGAAAGGAGTAAAGAGAATGGTAGGCTGCGTTACATAGCAGAGTTGTAGATTTTAAGGTGTAGTGTGTAATATTTAGAGTGAGGTACTCACTTTGTTCTCAAAATGAATATAATATTCATAAATGAGTTTTCATTACTGTGTTATCACTTGAATGTAAGAATCATTGCAGTTTATATGGCTTAGAATAAGTCTTTTATACCTAAATAGAGACCAGATCCCCTTTCACAGAGGCTGTTATGTTGCGCCACCATGTTTCTGCAGTAGTCCAGAAAAGACACTGAAAGGGAACTGTGCATCTTCCTGTTGAAATACCAGCTAGATTTGGTGATGCTATAGTACCAATTGGAAAACAAAGAGGATCTAAAGTAACCTCATCACTTCACTAATTGCTACTCAAGATCGTGATCATGATCGTACATGGAACCTCAGCGTAGGCTCTCTCATGCTGGGAATGGGGGAGTGGGGGCATTGTGGGAATTGGGTATTGAGATAGTTGCAGTCTGCAACCTTACTGCTAGATGTCACCAAATCTTACAAACTGCACTTTTAAAACATACATAGAAAATATGAGAACATCTTACTATATTATGAATGAAATTCTTAGTAATATTTTTCTCAAGAATATTTTGCACATCCATTCTATAAGAAGCAAAAGTTATATCTGTTATTTACATCCAAGAAACGGTTTTCATTAGCTGATGATTCACAGTGTATTTGCAGAAAACTGTTCTCTCCAATAGGAGAATAATTTCTATAAATCTTTTCTCTGTGTGTGTAAACAGTGAAGCGGGAGACAGCTGCCACACCTCCACCTCTTCAGACCTCCACCAAGCCTGCCTTGACTGAAGAAGAGGTGGACAAGAAGTCCACAGCCATAATTGAGGAGTACCTCCATATTAACGACATGAAGGTATGAACTCAGATTTAATTGTTACAAAAAGAAAGAAACAAAAACGTATGTTGACTGTGGTATTTCCTTACCTCTGTGGCTGCTTTACATTAGGTCCCCCTGATTTTATCAGTTGGGACACTTTCTTTTCTTTCTCTTTCTTCCTCTTTCTAAGCACCGATAAGAAATGTTCACTTTGCATTTTCTGGAACAGTTTCTAATATGAGTGAGATAAAGTTACAAACAGTACTAAACTACATATCTGTGTTGTTCCCTCATCCGTTCATATATACTACTGGCACAGTTACATACTTAATTACATACTGTAATTCTGCTGCTACACACTGACGTCCACAAGAGACATGTAAATGCTTACTCTTGACTGTGTGTTCCTCTGTGTCCCAATAGGAGGCTCTGCAGTGCGTGCAGGAGATGGACAGCACTCAGCTGCTCTTTGTATTTGTACGAAATGGGCTTGAGTCAACGCTTGAGCGCAGCACCATCGCCAGAGAGCACATGGGTCTGCTGCTGCATCAGCTCCTTAAAACCGGCACCCTTCCAACTCAGCAGTACTATAAAGGGTCAGTACGGAGCCCCAGAGAGGTGTTTTCACATAAGGCATATGAATAGCTATCAGAAGGGTACATCCAATATCGAAATACAAACTCTTCTATGAGTTATTTTATGTTGTAGAGTTTGATGCTATAAGTGATGTACAATTTATAACAGCAGGACTTAAAATTAACATAAGCCTGCAGGGAAAACAAACCTTTAGTTTATCAATTAGTCTCTGAAAAGACGAATTTTAAGCAGTTGCAGAAATTGAAGTCTTAAAATCACTGTGCTTAGCGTTTCCATATGTTTGTGTCAGTGTGGTACCATATTACTTAGTTAAGACATCTGTTCAATAATGTTATTTTTCATTTATTCCTCAAACAAACTTGATGTTTGTGCACTGTGTATTTTCAGGCTTCATGAAATCCTGGAGGTGGCAGAAGACATGGCAATAGACATCCCCCACATGTGGCTGTACCTGGCAGAGCTTATTACTCCCATGCTCCATGAGGGAGGTATCCCCATGGGAGAACTCTTCAGGTTGGTTCCAGGCTTCTTTTTGCCAGCCAACAACTTAGAAAAGGAAATTTATAGGAGAAGATAACTTTGGGAGTGTTTTTAATTTAGCAGTTTAATGTTTAACTTGCTTAACGTGCTGACATTTTTGTCTCCAGGGAGATTTCTAAACCTTTGATCCCTCTGGGAAAAGCTGGAGTCCTGCTGGTCCACATCCTCACTTTACTCTGCAAAGGAATGGTGAGAGCTGATAAGTTGTAAAACATTATATATACACTAAGAGTGTCTTTATTTTTGAAAACTGATAGATTTTGAAATTAGATTCCAGTATCTAATATCAGTCAGTCGCCATTTTCATATATGAACTGAGTTCTATTGTGCTACATGTCTTTCGTGACAGGTTGGAACAAAATGTGTAAACCATGGGATACTAAAGGAATCTGTAAATTTGTGCTAGCTCTAATGTAATCGGTAAATATTTTGTCCATCAGTCTATAACCACTTGCCTCCCCCATTAGAGCCATAAAAAGGCAGGAACCATGTGGAGGGAGGCAGGTCTCCAGTGGAAAGACTTCCTCCCCGAGGATGTAGACTTCAACAAGTTTGTGACAGAAAAGGTGAGAGTTCACTCAGTAGCCCCATCACATCAGTAGCCAACTGAATTCTAGTCAAATCAAGAGGATAGTGTATAGGATAATGGAAAAGTGAGTTCCTTTTAGTGTGATGATTAAGAACTTAAATAGAGGTGTATTTTGAGCATCAAACCTCTCTGTCTATAGAATGTGGAGTTCACATTGGGTGACGAGTCGGAGAAGAGCAAGAAGAAGGAGCTGAGCTCTGCAGAGCTGACCAAACAGCTGGACAGACTGATCCAGGACAAGGCTGACAACCAGAACATCTTTGACTGGATTGAGGTTTGTATTCATGCTCCTGTGGTATGCACTTCATTTTTTTGTTTCATATTTTGTTTTCTTTTTGTTGATATTGAAGTTCCTCAGAGTAAAGAAATCTATTTGTTTTTGTGTAGGCTAACCTAGATGAGCAGCAGACCTCGTCCAACATGTTTGTCAGAGCTTTGATGACCTCCATTTGCCAGTCTGCAATCATCTGTGAGTCCACTTTCTTTACACCTGTCATTACTCTAGATTAAGATTCACTGGTCATGAGCCAGTATGTCAAATCAGACTGTACCAAGACAGTTTTGTTAAATGAAGTTTCCCTAACATTTGCCGTTTTAGATGAAAACCCCTACAAGGTGGATGGCGAGCAGATCAAACAGAGAGCCAAACTGCTGCAGAAATATCTGAAGGACGAACAGAAGGAGCTGCAGGCTCTCTACGCCCTGCAGGCCCTGATGGTGCAGATGGAGCAACCTGCCAGTGAGTGGCTCAGTGAAGCCTTTCACATGTCTCAAATGTGTCCATGTGTAACTTCTGTATATTACTTGGCTGCATAAATGATGAAAGATGACAATTCTATTAAGATGCTAAACTTTTTAAAAATTAAAAATTTTTTTTACATAATTAAATATCATTTCCCGTCTCTTTCTTTGGTCAGATCTGCTGCGGATGTTCTTTGACACTCTTTACGACGAGGACGTGATCAAAGAGGAGGCCTTCTACAAGTGGGAGTCCAGCAAGGATCCCGCCGAGCAGCAGGGCAAGGGTGTGGCCCTCAAGTCTGTCACCGCTTTCTTCACTTGGCTCCGTGAGGCGGAGGACGAGTCTGACAACAGCTAGGACGTCCTCAGATCGCTAAGATAACTGGTGGGAGCACAGGGTGGAAGCTTGGGTGGAGTGAATGTTTTGTGGAGGATTCAGATGAGTCTGAATCAGCAAAATCCTTCTGCATAAACAGAAAAAAAGCAAGAAAAAAAATTCTTCAACTGGGAGAGATTGTATTATGGATCGAACGTTCGATCATATTATTTTTTGTTTGTTTTTGTTTTGGGTTTTTTGTTTTTCCTTGCGCGAACCGAATGTCTTTTTTGAAATAAACAAGAATACAGGTTTAAATACAGAGAATAGATATAAGAGAGAGAATGCTGAGAAGTTACAAGCTGTGGGAGTTAATGCTGTTTCCTTCAGTATTTTTTCGAGATTTTTCTCCTGTTTTCAAATGGCTTTTCCTCGCCACGGCAACACTATTCAAGACACTTTGCTTAATGACAGATATATTAAAAAACAAACAAACTTCAAAGCCTGTTCACATCTATATTTTTGATGACTTTATCTTTTATCATGTGGACACGACACAACAACATTGTCATGTCGCATGTGCGTTGTTTGATCTACATGACGCGCTTATGTAGACGACTAGCTTTTTGTGTCATTTTTCCAGTGTTGGATGATTGGAGTGTGTGTTTTATAATAAAATAGAAAACTACAAAGAAAAGTGGCGAGAGCTGTCTGACGGACATTACAGACAGAAGTTACAGTAACGGTTGTGAACTTCCAATGATTTCACACAGACTTTATGAGGACGGTGTCACTGAGGAGGAGGGCAATGAACATTGACCATTTTGCTGCTGGGGGGTGACGATGCTTTCCTGACGCCCCTCAACCCCACCACAAACTACAGTGTGTCTGTTTTACCTGTTTCCTGCGCTTCAAAACACAAACTGTGGAGAAAGGAGAGAAGAGCGAGGGCTCCTGGCTGCACCCTCCTACCAAGCCTCTTGTCCAGTTTTAAAAAGATAAAATATCATAAATGAAACTTGAAAATAAAGTATACAGACAAAAATCCACTTTAACGAAAAGGACTTTAAAAGAAAAAAGGAAAGTTTAACAGTACAGATCCTAAGGCCTTTTCTGCTTCCATGAGTGGAAATGCATTTCAGGAGAGTTCTGTAAATATATGTTGGATTGTTTTTTTTTTTGTTGGTTTTTTTTTTTTTTAAGAAAACAATGCTAAGTGACCCTTTCCCACCCTCAAAACAAAGTGGCAGTTTTTCCTGTATTTATATTTTTCTCTCCTCAGCTGGCAGAAGGTGCTTATGATTATCCAGCCCAATTCATTGATTACAGTTTAATTGAAATGTGTACATACTTTTTTGCTTTACTTTATTAAAAAGATATTTAATTAAAGAAAATTAATGCCTCTTTTCACATCCAAAACTGGAAGAGATAATAAAGATCATTGCAGATAAAAGAAAAACTCCCATACTTGTGCTTTTGTGATGGCGGAAATAAGACTGGCTTTCTATGCCCCAACATCAAATGTTTTTGCCCTCTGTTCTGCCTCACAGTAGAGCAAAATCCCTCAAGAGTTCATTGTCATAGCAGAAGCAGAACCTGCTGATATAAGGATACTGTATGTATCATACAGTTTACAGTTTTAAATTGCCCAGTATTAAAAATGCAAAGAAATATGAAGGAAACAGTAAATGCAGCCCAAATCTTAGCAACACAAAGAAGAGCAGAGAAACCAAAGGAAGCTGCCACTTGGGATGCAGACTTGTTTCTTTCCACAGGACTAGAGACTAGTCACTGAGCCTGTATCCTTTTCAAGCTGGTCTCTGATCCACGATCTCATAAAGGATTTCCTTCATCAGTCTGCCCGAAAAACCGAACTGTTATTATCCCTTTATACTGCAGTTTAAAACAAACATGGTGTCTCATGGAGGCTCAGCATACTGGGACAGTCTGTTAAAGTTGCGGGCTGTGGTCATCAGGAGAACTTACGTAACTACGATAGTTGGGACAGCTGCAGACTAGAAAAAAAATGGATGAAGCATCTGTGATATTATTCCCATGTCGTTGTTGTTATCCACAGGCTGGATTTCACACTGAGCAACACTGTGCTGAATTCTTGAGCAATTCCATAAAATAACACTTGGCCGTTGTCAAACTGGGTCACATGTTAGTTGGCTAAATTTGAGATGACGAAAGACTGATTCTGCTTAGCTCTCTAATATTTGTTTAATATTTCCGTCCACTTTGACAGCCCCCACGCTTAAGATTTGACTCGGCAGTTCTGTCAATGATTATTCTCTAAATATAATGATGTTTTTTATCTAGTCACATATTGTACAAATATTGATTTTTAGCACACAACTGTTTGTATTGCATAAAACAAACATAAATCAATACAAGACAGAGGGGCATAAATACATATTTGTGTTAAATATTTAAGAAAAATTTTAATTTTAAAAATTAAAATGACTCAACTATTAGTGAATGACTAAAAAACACATTATATTCGAGGAGTGAAAATGTCCTGCTAATGGGACACATTTCTTTGCTACATGTAGAAATCAAAGGAAAGGTAAACGCAGGTAATATCCATTGTTCAGCGTGGAGCATTGCGTTTATGTGGATGCTCCAGTTTCCTCTCTCTGTCCAAACACATGCAGGTCAGGTTAGCCGGAGACTTTCAAAAAACAAACTGCAACACATGCCAAGTTTATAATGAGTGATCGCTAATACAAGTCCATACGGCATGTATCACTGGTAGAGAACATATTGCCTGAAAGTTGCCAGTCCAAGTCTCCAGACTGCAACAGAAGTGTCGGTGCTGGGGAGGAGAGTGGACTTCACTCTCTGGATCTCATTTTGAACACTTAGCCTCCAACACTGGCCAGAAATAGAAAGTGTGGTTGTGCTGAGCAGCTCGTTTGTACATACTGGTCTAGAAGAGAGTGTATGCTCAGCAAACATTGCTTGTTCAAATAAAAAAAAAAAGAAGCAAGGTCAGTGTTACATATTTGCTTTTAACTTGTTTAGGTGGTCATTTATTTCTGATCACTTCAGAAACCTGTTACACAGCCCACAGACGCCTGGAGTCGGTCTTCCTTTTGACAGTTTTCTTTTAAACCAAAACACCCAAACTCGGGTGTTTCTGTTCAGCAGCATTTCAATGGAGCTACAGCAGGATCGAGGCTGTAATTCAATCTCGGTGTAACTGTAGTGGAGAGTCAGGCCCTCATTTTGCCCTTTCAGCTTATCTCACTTGTTACGAGACCTGCTCTCTCCCTGCTGACATGCTCAGCCTCAGGGGATCACATTATCTTTAACCTGCTTTCACTTGGCCACAGTGATCACAGTCAGCTGGACCCACTTCTCAGATATTTTACACACTGTTGCGTCGCTTGTTGACTTCTAATTCCCTTCCATAGTGTGTTGCATTTATATTGTGAATAAGTAAGCAGCCAGGCAAGCGTGGTGCAGCTCTGTTGCTTATAGATCAGATTCACCACAGGGAAAATGTATTTTCCACTTCAGCATGTTTTTTGCCCGACTGTGTTCTGTACATCTGATGAATGCACAGGTTTGAGTCACAAATATTCCCTTCTGCAGTGATGATTCAGCACAGGTGAAACTGCATAAGTTCCATATTTGTTTGGAGAGAAGATTCTAGTTTCTAGTTTGATTTTCACATTTACTTAAGATTGCACATCTGCTTGATGGTTTGTACATATTGAAGTCATTGAAACCCATCTGCCAGTGTTTTAAAAATACATTTCATTTCACTTATCTGCATCTGCTACCTGCTAATGAATTTTTGTGGTATAGGGAACACTTATCACTGTGTGTGATTTTAGGAACACACACAGTATTTGGCTTATTAGGGACATTTATCACAACATACCTGCACCAACTATTACCATTATCCAGTATGTGGGTAGATATCCAGCACGTTTCTGCCACGGGATACTGGATACTATTTCTGGATTTGTATTGCAAAATTCACTAACAGACTAAGGATGCCAGGAATAATATTCTAGTATATATTTTTTGTTAAACGTATAGTCCAATATAAATATACTGAGTCTGAATATATTGGAATCAGCATATAAAATACCAGCCATTTTCAATTGTAGAAGGCAAAGTGCCGCAAAGTTACCAAAACCCAAGGAATAAGGAGACAGTATCTTACTTTTGTTCCGTACATTAAAGTTGAGCTTTGACATTCACAGTCATAAAAACACTAGAGGGCGCCATTGCACTGTATATATCCACATTCAGTATAGAAGTTTGTGTTCATGACCGCCATTAAATAATCTGTTTTCTCTATGCAACAGACAAGAAACTTACATCTATACAGAAATATTTAAGGAAAACATAATAATTAGCTGCTCATTTCAAGCTCTCGCTGCTTGAAAACAACTGTTTCAATTTATGTGAAAACAAAAAAAAAAAGTCATGACTGGAGCCACTTGTGCTCCAGCAGCAGGTTCTCCAGTTGATTCGCTTTTTTCTTGTGCCTCCTCTTCGTTTCTTTTTTCCAACATCACTAGTGTACATGTTGTGTTATATGTTTTCTACCAGTCACTCCTCACCTGTCCAGGAGTCCTCTGTGTTCACCTGTCCCTGATCCCCTCATCAGCCCTCCTGGCCAGCTGCTGCCTCCCCAGGTGCACCGCATTACACAAATGAATCTTTGCATGTTTAATGGTTCTGTCCAATAGATGTAAGATGATCTAAAACTAGGGGAAAAAATAGATTAAGATATGAATGACATGATCAGTGATCTAAGTCATGATGTATCTAGAAACACAAAGTTAGAGGTAACTATAACTACAGCATTTTAGTTGTATGTCTCCGCCAACCACTGACGTTGTAGTTTACATGCATGTCTCTCCTGCTTCATATTCTCATAGATTTATGCATGTGTCCAACGGATGTAATGTAATTCTTTCAGAATCAGAATATCTTTATTGTCATTGTAACAAGTACAACGAAATTAGGTACAACTGCAATGAAATTCCAGGCATTTCTGAGTTGAAATGATTGGGACATATGAGGTCACAGTGACCTTGACCTTTAACCAACATCCTCTAATCAGTTCATCATTGACCCCAAGTCACAATTTGTGCCAGATTTGAAGAAATTCCTGAAACATCACATTCACAACAATAACTGGATGAACATGAGGTAAGTGTGACCTTTGACCTTTAGCCACCAAAATCAAATCAGTTCATCACAAAGTCAGAGTGGACAGTTGTGGTCATTTTGAAGAAATTCCCTCAACACATTCCTGATATATTGGTTCAGAAGGATTGGATGAAGGTGAGGTCACTACAACCTCGGCCTTTGACCTTTTGCCACCAAAATCTAATCAGTTCGTCACTGACTCCAATTGGACAGGTTTTCTGTTCTTCTTCTAATCTAAAGAAATGTACTGGATGACCATGAGGTGACTGTGAACTTCACCTTGGACCTTATGGCCACCAAAATCAACTCGGCTCATCACAGAGTCCAAGTTGACATTTGTGCCACATTTTGAAGGAATTCCATCCAAGTGTTCCGTAGATATCTCATTTACAAGACTTGGGTGGCTGTCTGTACGGACAAAACATAATGCCTCCTCATGGCTGTCGTCGCTGCAGAGGCCTAAAAACACCTGCTGAGAGTGTGCAGAGCCCACGAGCTCTCACCTGTAGAGGGTTTAAATGATGACTTGATTACTTTGACCTCCTCAAACTGCGAGACACTCAGAGCAGGACACCCTTACCATTGCTAAAAGTTATTTTCACACATACAGGAGAATATACAGTAGATGTACTGTAAACTATTTGCTATTATTAGAACATGAAATGTGTTCCATAGTTTACATTAATTAATGTGGGTGTAGGAACGACATGTAATAAAATAGCATTCATTTCTGTCTGTGTTAATATCTTCCTCTTTTCTTCCCCTCCTCCTCCACCTCCTCTCCCGGGGTTTTGCCTAGTCCTGAGGTCAGTGATAAAACCGAGATGCCATCACCTCCCTGCACCAGCCTCTGCATCCGCAACAGAGCCAAATCCCACAGCACGTGACAAAAGGAAGTACACACAGAGGTACACACAGACCTCTGCTTACACCCACAATAACATCCACATCTTATGTGAGCATTTCTCTGGGAGAAATTTGACTTTAAATGTTTTGTAAGTGTTGATATCCACATAACTTTGAATTCAAAGCAATTACATGTTTAAACTCCTTTTGTATTTATTTTATTTAGTTTGACATTCTGGGAACAGATTTAATTGCTTACTTACTCTTTTACTGAGAGCTTAGAGTTTAAATTTAGTTTAGACATTAAGCTTAGATTAGTGTAATGAAAAGAAATGGGGGCAAACTATTATACAGTTTATATGTTAACAGTCTTTTGCACCCTGGACAACATCTGAACATAAGGCTTTTATACACTTTACATCTCCATAAACATTATTGAGAGCATTAAAGTCACAATATTTCACATTGTGCATTCTGAATTGGGGAAGTATAACTCATAGAGACGTGCAAAAATATGAATTAGTTCAGATGGCATTCTGCTTTTATACAATATGAGATGCTGAATGAACCTTAATCAATCAGTTTGGGATTGTATGCGCACATCTGTGTGAATTAAACATCCCCAATAAGACTGGAAAATGGTTCTAATTTATGGCAGACAGTCAGAAACACTTACAATTTAGGATGTGCTATGAAATACTGTGACCGGGGCACACAATTTTGTTTTATTTTCCTCATGGCACTTCCCTGGTTCCGTACACACTGTACTGGAGCTGGTCTTCAAAAATCGACCCCTGGCTGCAGGTGTATGTTGAAATAGCACTATAATTACCAATGGCTGACTGACTTCATCATCACAGCAAAATAATAAACATACTGGGATATGAGTATGTTGTTAGATTAGGATTAGTGAAAAGGTTTGGGTTAAAACAAACACGTGAAAGGTCATGGTTAAAACACACAACATTTCATATTTGAATGTCGACCTTAAGCTTTTAAATGGTTTGTAAGTTTGCAATTTTGTCTTTGTCAAAGGTCAGTTATATTTTATCACAGTTTTTGCTGACCAATTCATATCCTTCAAGTTAACTTAGCACTAGTGCTGGGCAACGATTAAAATATTTAATTGCTATTAATCACATGATTTTTCTGTGATTAATCGTGATTAATCACAATGTTAGGGGTTAAATGTAATAAATCAAGCTCTTTTCTGTTGCAGAAAGCTGTAGCAGTCTTAGCCCCTCCCCCAAATGCTCTCATTGGTTGAGACGCACGACAACGCCAATCTAAAGCCAGTACTGATCAACATCCCAACCCTCCTGTGACCCATTGTTTGTCTGTATGTGTATTCAGACACAGTGAGCAACAGACTTTTGACGTCCTAATAATAATAATAATAATAATAAAACTGTGTTAATGCGCGCTAAAATATTTATCGGCATTAATGAATTACCGCGTTAACGCGATAACACGTTAACGTGCCCAGCCCTTCTTAGCACATTTATTAATTATATACTGTATGTGTTTATTTCTAGTATGAGTGCAACAAAATTACCTGCAATATCTGCATGCCATAAAAATAAATACACAAAACGCTTGCATATTGTATCTCAAACTCTCCACCAACTTATTACATATTTTAATAGAAAAAACTTTCTAGCAATTTTGACACATAAAAATTATTAAAACCAAATTGTTTTACAGACTGTCACAGAGCTGAGTGAATAAATTAGACCGGGGTGTGATCCTGGGCCTTGATGTCTTCCACACAAACACTACTCCGTCTTTGAGGAAGGCCTCTGGGTGAAACGCATCAGTAAGGATGTTTTAATAAAATATGAATCTGCACAGACGCTGACTGCTTTGAAGGTGTGACTTTTTACTTTGATAGTTGATTCATAAATGTGAATTTGAACTCACAGTTTCTCTCTCTTTTTATGTTTTCCACAGTCATTTCTTTTCTCTTTATTATGAATGTTGAGGATGCTAATGAACTGAATAGTAAATTTCTGACTCATGCAGTTCTTAATGTAAATTTTTACATTTACAGTGCTGAGAAAAACATATCATCCTCCCTTACACCCAGAAAACACATGGTTTTAACTTTCGCATATTAACAAATTGCTTCATCATCAATGGCTCATCCACATTTGCAAGGCTAATCAGGGTGCTCACTAGGAACATTAGGTGATGAAATTAGCTCTAGTAAATGTCCCATTGACGCATGGTACCTGTTGAATAACAAGTAAACACGCTTTGCACCAGTTGCCATGTTGCCTCTTTTTCTCTCAGTGTCAGTGATGGGGAAATTTTTGGACACGCAATCAAACAAAACATGATTGCTGATACAAATATTCTTCTCCTGCTAATGTATTCATTAGAAAATAGATGTGTTTGTGCCATTCAGCACAGTCCCGGTGGACTCTGTCTTTGTCACTTACATAACCATTCTCGCAGCTACATTATCTGTCAGATACAGTCCATTTATGATTACAAACCACAGACACAAACACACAGAAACATTTCGTAGGTGTATGGAACATTCATTTCCATTCCCTTGATCTTTGGCACTGCGTAGTAAATAATACCCCAAATAAGACCATCATTAAACACTATCATTAATCACAAGTTTTTACTACCAACAACTATCAATTCCATAGATCTAAATTGTCTACTGCTGTGCACTAAATCAAGTAGATAAAATAGACTATTTTATTAATTTACTTGCAGCCTACAACCTACACCTTCAACCCAACCACAATACAGTATTGCGTTATGAGGTTATGAAGTTGCCTGTGAGTTATTATGCATTTATAACCTGCTGTTAAAGAGGTTTGGCAGATGGGGTGATTGGAGACAAGCATTGTGTGGTTGAGTAGATTCGAGGAGCACTTCACCAGCCTGAACGTGGCCATGGAGTCGACAAGAGTGGTCGTCTTCACTCTCTTTCTGCTGGTGGCATTTGAATTGTCCAGTGCCAAAGGTAGGAGAAATACAAGACCTTTATTTATATTTAGAAAACTTTTATTTATATCTTTAATATTATTCTCCAGATTCTGGCATCCTTATCTATTCCTCTTATAATTGGAAAAGAATTGCAGACACTATGAACCTTTCAGAATGTTTTATCTTTTAATCTTTCAGACATTAAAACAGTTATCCACATTCTTTTTCATATTAGTCCATTTTGGTCAAACCTCTGTAGTTTTCTATAACCCCAATTCACATTTTATGTTTTTACGACACTTCAAGTGCTTTCACACTTGAGTTGATTATTCTTCCACTGACTCTCAGATCTTAGACTTAAACTGACTTTTCAACGGCTTTTGGTTTTTGTGTGATATTTCAACTATGATAATTTTTCTTCAGCTGAAATTTCAATACTTACACACCTGAAACAAACTACTCTGCTGCAACCTCCTTTGTTCCTACACAGTTTACTCTTGGTAATTCAGGGTCAGTACTTCTGTAACCCAAGTCTAAACTTCTTTTAGTAATTGAACGTTGACTGCCACTTAAAATACAATAGCGTTGAATCAATCACACATACATTTTGTTATAAAAAAATACTCTTTTCTATTTTACTGTGCAAATTTGTTTTGCAGCAGATGTGATATTTTTAATAACAGCATCACAGCAGCCTGAAAATGTTGAGTTTATGAAGAGCTTATGAAGACATGACATGTATGAAGCTTACCTTTTTATCCTGAAGTTATGTTTCTATTTTTCTGTGTGCTGCTTTAAACTTAATCACCTACCATTCTTTGTGTCTGGTTTGCCCTCATTTCAGCCAGCTTTCATGCTACCACTTCTTTCATCCTTCACAGTTACCCATGTACATTTTCCTATGCATTTGTCCTGTGAGGGGCTTCCAAACCTTGAAATTTGCATTATCATTATTAGTTGTGCAACAAGTTGCTGTCAGATTTTACAGCTTGTTGGTGGACTACCTGTTACAGCAGAAGATAAAGGAGCATATGAGAAGAGTATGACAGCTGTTGCTGCAAAGCAAGCATGATATTGCGCACAGTGACTTCCACAAGACCTGAACAAAGAGCAGCAATGATACCAGCAGAGTGCACAGGACTGGTCTTTAACGCTTTATGTTTATCAGCATAAGCATAATGTTACACCTGAAGTGAGATATGTGACTAAAAGCACAAGCAGCTTTTGTGTTGCACTTTCTCATCTTTTGTTTATTACAGTGTAAAACCTACAAAAATTTCCGCAGAGTAATCTGACTTCTAAAAAACAACAAAACTATAATATAAAGCAATATTATCTATAACACCAGTAGTTTTAAAACAATGTCGTTTTGATTTGTGTGTGCTCTAGTTGAAGAGGAGAACCCAGAATTCTGGAGGTCACAGGCCCGAAAGACTTTGCAGTCAGTTTTGGACAGGAAGCTCAACACCAATGTTGCCAAGAACATCCTGTTTTTCCTCGGTGATGGTAAGTTACACAACACTGTAATTTCTTCTTGTCTGTGTAAGATGGGCAGAATCAGAATCAATTTTAAAAAGTAATTTTACACCTGTCTCTGCTTTTTTCTTCTCTTGGGTTCACAAAAAATAGAAAACACAAATATTTCAAAGACAGTTAGGCATGGTGGAGTATAGTGATGGTATGGTGGAGAATGGTTCTTAACAAGAAACACATACAAAGCTGCAGAGACATTTGAGTTAGGATAGAAAAGGTTATGAGTCTTCTGAGAAAGTCTCAGTGTGTGTGTTTGTGTGCGTTGTGTGCGTTAGGTATGGGAATCACAACTTACACGGCGGCTCGTATCCTCAAGGGACAGCTGCAGAACCAGTCAGGAGAAGACACAGTGATGACCATGGACACCTTCCCCAATGTGGGACTTGCTAAGGTAGTATAAGACTTTTATCCATTCTAAAAATAATTCAAATGTTTTTCTATTTTTATGTTTTTCTATTTATATTTCTATTCTGCAAAGCTCAAGTAGATATTTAAAAGTTTAATTTGCAACTCATTGTTATGGTTTTATTTACTTTATTGCAGTGTTCTAATTGTTGGTTGTATTACACTTAATGTGTAATCAATTAATGAATGTGTTTTCTGCTGCAACAGCAACATTTAAGTGCATTTTGTCCAAAAGTATATTTTATCCACGCTCATCTCTGGGAGTGTTCTTGTTGTGCAGACCTATAGTGTGGACTTCCAGATTCCAGACAGTGCAGCCACAGCCACAGCATATCTATGTGGCGTGAAAACCAACCTCAACACCATTGGTGTGAGTGCAGCGGCTCGTAACGGAGTCTGCAAGTCTCAGAAGGGCAACGAGGTCACGTCCATTCTGAAGTGGGCCAAAGATGCTGGTAAGAATAACGCAGGACAATGTAAGACAAAAAAAAAACTGACTACAACAAAAATAAGCTTTACTCATTTCCACCATCTGATCACGTGTTTTTCTATATGTTTTGGGTATTTGAGAAGTTACACTGGGCCTGGTTCCAGCCCTCTGACTTTCCCACATTGTTGTGTGGGTTCATAAAGGTCTGATGTTGTGCTCATTTTCCAGTTGGAGAAAAAACTTCGACCCAACCAAAGCTTAATAAGTGACTTTAACAATGGGCACACCATCTTCAGATCAAAACCAGAAAAATGTCAACAGAAAAAAGAAAAAACACAAAAAAAAAAGACTTCAAATGTAAATGAGCTGTGCTGGATGCTGATCAACTGAAACCAGTATATTTATTTGATTGATGAAAAACCACTAGTGAAGAAACCACAGTGAATAGCAGGGTTATAGTGGAAGAATTCTTGGCAACAACATTAATCATATGTGTGTGTGCAGGCCCGCTGGGCGCCAACACAACCTTTCTTTGTGTGTGTGGAATTTACATATTCACATATGGACATAACTTATACTTTTTCTTCAGTAGAAATAGAACCAATTAACTAATTGTTTGATCACTCAGTCCATTATGCTGCTATAGATCCCAAACCTATGAATTAACAAAGTCGTTACACTAAAGATGGAGGATTTTCTGCCACTGTAAAGAGACTTATATGAAGACATACAGTTCATTTGTGCACAGTCAATGCTGAATTCAAGATGTCTTCATGTGATTGAACCAACAAATGGGATTTTGTGACTCCTTGTAGAGCAGCAGGCATGATACCTGACACAGCCCTGCCATGTCACACTTTAGTTCTGGCTCCTGACAAAACAAAATCCCTCAGGTCTTATACAGCCTCAGCAAAACCTGATTTTATGGCTGAGTGCTCTGCTGTGAGCTGCAATGACCTGTCAGAGCAGTATTATAGGGGCCAGTAGGGAGCTGGGATCAGCAGCAGCCTACAGCTGCAGGATTGTTTGCCGCACAGGGAAGCACCTTGACCCTTATCATGTTCCCTGTTATCAATGGCTGTAAAATTCTTGTAATGCACACAGATTTGGCACGACCCTGATCCCTGCACCAAACTGTGTGTAAGCAAAAAGAAGAATATGTCTTCTGGTTCTTTGTGTGTTTGCCTGGTTCTGTTTTATAAATCATTGTAGACCTGGTCACACATGCACAAGCGTCGCTTCAATTCCCACAATTCCCCATTAATGGATGTACAAATGCCCTTAAACATCCACCATTATTAGAATTGAAAGATATACTAAAGCATGGAGAAAATGTCTTTCAAAATTCAGTCATATGAGACACTATCGTTCTGTAAATTTGTGATTATAACATTTTAAAATTACACACTTAGATGTTTGTAGGAAAATAAGACAATACCAGTGAAAACTGGTGCAGTTTCTCATTCATCTCAGTGTCCCTGGTGTGCACTGCTGTCTGCCACAGTGTCATTTTATACTCCAACTGGGAGGCTTTAAAGCTGATTTAAACATCAGTGTTGGGCATCAAGGTGGTTAAAAGGACAATAAATTTATTAACTACACCTTACACACCATAACCAGACCAGGAGATTAATTACTGAAGCATCACCTCACACCTTTTAGGCTTTAAAAACATACTTCTTGGCATAAACCATGTTTACATTTATTGCACATAAAGGATAAAACAAATTTGTCTTGTAGGAAAATCTGTTGGGATTGTAACAACCACGCGGGTGCAACATGCCACCCCAGCAACCACTTACGCCCACAGTGCCAGCAGGACGTGGTACAGTGATGCTGACATGCCTGCTGCTGCCAAGAAGGATGGCTGCACTGACATCGCCTCCCAGCTCCTAGAAAACACAGACATAGATGTAAGTGTCTCCAAAATCATATTATTCTAATGATAGATTTTAAGATTATGTTCTGTTTAGGGTTGTTAAATTAAATATAAAGTGTATTTGTGCCTGTGTGTGTGTGTGTTCGCAGGTGATTATTGGTGGTGGGAGAAAGTACATGACCCCAACAGGCACCAAGGACCCAGAATACCCCAAGGATCTCTCCTCCTGGGGGAAAAGAAAAGACAAACGCAATCTCATTGAAGAGTGGCAGAGCTTGAAAACTGAAAAGGTAACGTGTCTGTTTAAACAGACACAGTAACCAAGAAAGCAGCCTTATCTATAACTTCAGGGAGAGTCTCAGACAAAAGGGGAGTGACAAAGTTACTGAATAATGGGAAGCAGCAAGACAAGAAAGTGCATTTTTAAAGACTACATTAGCTCTGCTTCTGCTGCCATCTAGTGTGTTTGGCATTTAATGTGGACAATTAGCTAACATTTTAGGTTAAGATATGAGTTTTTTAATAGCTTAGCACCACGAAATGATGACATTCACTCATGACATTAAATATTAATTTCAGTACTTTTGCAGTATCAGCATTTAATAAATCTACTTTCTTCATTTAAATGATTAAAGGGTCAAATTATAATAATCTTAATTCCCCACTAGGTCTACAGATAGCTTTTTTTAAAAAGTGCTGACATTTTGACACTTTGAGATTCAGCCTCTGAATCTTCTGTGAATTAATTGAACTTAGTGAAATGTGGAGCATGTGACTGTGACTGAACCATTACTAGAGACGAGATGAAAAGTAGAGGCAGACGAACAGATCAGATCTGTGTGAACCAGTAAGGAGACTGTAATCTGTCACCTTCAATTACGCAATCTCTCTGCTGTGGTTTGTCTGAGAGAATTAGCTTCGATCCACTGTTCGTCTGCATGAACCAACCCACATAAATTCACATAAAGTGCTGCATTTGGATCTTTCAGTTTTCAGTTTCAGTTTTTAGAGGTGGATTTCCCAAAACATAAATGAAAGATTTCATGTCAATCCAGCAGAAGAACTAATCTTTATTTTGTGGTGAGAACAGTTGTATTTTCTTTTTTCAAAATTATACATTACACTACAACAAATGTGCATAAATAACTGTTACTAGTGTCCTGACCTCTTATTGCACTTCTTTGCATGCAAAATATTTCATATAATGAGCTGCTGGCATTTTAATAATAACACTCAATAATCAGCTTGATTTTATAATTTACTGCCCCTGAATAATAGCTGCACTTTAAAGACAATTAGGCAAAAGTGCAGCGTAAATCTAGCAAATCTAGGGCAAACCCCTTTTTACACTTGTTTGCTATACTGACATCAGTGTATTGCAGTTAATTAGACAGTAACAGCATATGGATTTTAAAAATACTTGACATTAATTCACAGATTATAAACAAAAACACTGTCAGGTGTCAAAACTATTTAAGGACACTGTACGTCAGAAAGTGATTCATGCAGCAAAGAAAAGCACATCCTGTGACTCATAGCAAGAACAAAGACTTCTACTGTCTTCCTTCCACTTACTGTGTGAACGTGTATGTCCTGTGTATCACACAGGTAGCCCACTATGTGTGGAATAAAAAAGATTTTGATGCTGTTGACCCTGAAACCACAGACTACCTCATGGGTGAGTTTTTAAAAATTTTTATTTTACCTTCTTGTGGTTTTCTTTCCAGGAGAGTGATACATGAAGGTAAAGTGTTCCCATCAGAGCCCTGACAAACACAACATCAAACAACCGAGTTTACGTACCAGCTTACTCATTTCATCTTTAGATGTCAGTCTTGAATACAGTATTCATGTTGTCCCTCAAACTATACCTGTACCTGACCTACGTAATGTTTTCCAGGTGCAAAAACCTTCACAGAGTGTTTACAATAGCCTGATGTGATGACAACATTCAACTGCTACCTTACTGTTTTAATAATAACTGATACTTTATTGATCCCACTGGGGAAATTCTTTATGGACAGGCTGCCCCTTTGAGGTGCCAAGGGTTCATGGTGTCGGTGTCTTATCTAAGGACACCCGGACATGTAGCCTGCCAGGACTGGGAATGAACTTAAAAGTAATAATATAAATGTGTTTGTTGTAACAGCACTCAACAGTATGAGTTGATTATACTCTATATTACATGTATCCAGAGCCAGTGCAAGTTATTTTCCACTGCAAATAATAATTCTATTTTTAACTTAATCTTAGTTAAAGTGATAATTGGGAAAATTGGGAAATATGTGTCTTTGCTTTTGCAAAGAATTAAAATGAAAATATTGTCTCTGAAGCTAGAACCTGCAGCTGGTTAGCTTAGCTTAGCTTAAAAACTGGGAACAGGGAAACAGATAGTCCGGCTCTGTACAAAGGCAACAAACGTCACCCACTGGCAGCTCACCCACATGTTATAACTCATTTGATGAATGTATTTCATGCAGACTGTACAAATAATTCCCATTTTTATGCTAAGCTAAGTTAAGTTCTTGCACTGCAATGTGTTGCATTTAAATGATGCAAAAATTACAGTTGGATCACTCAACAACAAACAGACGTAATGATCATAAGTACATTTGTGAAGTCTCAACTTACTGGTCACTGGTGTGTGAACTATTCAGTGTGTATTTGCTGCTGTTGAGACTCTTTCCCCTGCACACACTGTGTGTCACTGTGCTGAAAATAGTAGTGGTAGGAAGATGGGACTTTCCTTTCTGTAGGCAGATAAAATTGGCAAACTGTATTTTTACACAATGCGTTGGCTGTTCTTCATATTGTTTGGTTTTCCTCTCCACAGCTCTGTTTGAACCTAGTGATCTGCGCTTTGAGGCAGAGAGGGACCCAAGCATGGACCCGTCCATCGTTGAGACCACAGAAAAGGCCATTCGCATCCTCCAGAAAAACCCTAATGGCTTCTTCCTCCTAGTAGAAGGTGATAAAAGGATCTTCAGCAACCTTCCACATGCTCCCCATTAATTACACTGTTCAAAGTTTAGAAAGTGAAATCTCAGAGAGGTGAAGATTCTGCTAAAAATAGGGAAACAACATGTGGTTAGTCATGGTGGATCAATTGAGTTATTGATCCTGCAGAAATCACAAGGTGAACCTAATTAAATGACTACATTACAGTGAATATATTGATATTTAGTTCACTAAAACATCTGATGTATTTGTGTATAATATTAATTTCATCACAGATTTTGGATGCGTTTTAGTTGATCCTCGTGGTACCTGCTATAGTGACAACCTCCAGAATACGTCATGTTAGAGAACAGTGTGTACCTCCACTGGACCCAGTGACTTGACATTGATTCTACATACAGCTCAATGAGTTTGCCGCAGTGTGTGCTAGTGGAGTGTGGTTGGCTGCTGTTTCTCTGTTCCACACGGCTGCCTGACTGGACTCCTCATCCATCTCTTCTTTAATCTAAGGCAGCTGCCTGGGGACTCCATGGTGCTACCCAGTGTCTTCACAATGACTTTAAAATAACAGGAAAATTTATAAATAGACGCAGGCATATGGTGCACCCAATCGCTGACAGCTCATCGAGACCACAAGTTATTAACTGCAGTCAATTTCACTTCCCAGTATAGTTAGTGGAGGAGACAGGAACCAGAAGAATTTACTAAAGTAAAAAAAAAAAAAATCTTTATATGAGCTACATCTCAGCAAGAGGGCTGATTTAATATTCAGCTTTGATTCTCTGCTGGAGACGTTGAGACTCCTTGCCCAATTTATGTTTTATTCCAAAAGATATTTTCCC
Source organism: Ctenopoma kingsleyae (assembly GCA_032353495.1). NCBI lineage: Eukaryota > Metazoa > Chordata > Actinopteri > Anabantiformes > Anabantidae > Ctenopoma > Ctenopoma kingsleyae. The sequence continues at coordinate 7,945,677 of JAUBNQ010000005.1, read as the reverse complement.
TCCTTTTTTGTCTAAACCTTGAGCCAGATCATAACAATATTAGTTTGTTTTCTCACCACTAGAAGGGAAATGTAAATCATGTAAACCAACCAAGTCCAAGGCTCCAAGGTTTTTGAATTTACGTTAGATCACATCTACCCTATACATATGCATCATTTTTCAATGTGGCAAGAGTGTTTTCTGACACTGTACATGGTCAATACCTTATTAAAATGAAAGTTCATTGTTTCCCTCAGAAATATATTGTGCTTTTGTACAATGAATACTTGATTTATACCAGTATAGAGAGTTCAAGTAAAATAAAAAGTGCCTGTAATTTGACACAAATCTGAGTCATTTCTGATGAGGTTAGTCTCACATCACCTGAGTCAAATCCCCATCAAGCCTCAAGGCATTTAAGGCACATTCACGTCGAGCCTAAAGACGTTCTAGTCACAATTAAATCCCATATCATCATTGTTTCAGTCTCTTCCAGCTCTAGGGAAAATATCTGTATCTTAGCAACTAAATCTCCACTAGGTTCACTGCCTAGTTTGTCTTTCTGCTGTCAAGAGATGGACAGCTAGTGGACAGCAGGTCCACTGGTGTCAGAATCATTACCACAAGTCAGTCAAGTTTCCACTCATCTGATACAAAATCAAGTTGAAAGTCATTCAAAACAACTCAAACTCAAGTATCAAGTCATTTGAGACAAGTTAGAGTGAATTCTCCAGTAATTTCATATTAGCTGGTGATAGGTTAGCATCACATGTCAAGTCATGTCTCACATGTCTGAGTCATCCAGAATGTATAATTGTCAAGTCTGTGTGAAGTCTTTAGTCGCTAGATCCAAGTTGATATCGCTTCAGACAAGTTCTAAGCTTAAGGTTCTGCAATATCACAGCTGAAGTCAAGTCCTAAATCTACAAGATCAAGTCAGGTCCGAAGCCATTACTTAGTGGTTGTCTTTAACTCCTTCCCCTCTCTGTGGTCAGGTGGGCGTATTGACCAGGCTCACCACTCTGGCCGGGCGTCCATGGCTCTACATGAGACAGTTGCTTTCGACTATGCCATAACCAAGGGCCTCGAACTCACCAAAGAGCATGAAACTCTGACTATCGTTATGGCTGACCATTCCCACACTGTTACCTTCAATGGATACCCATTTCGAGGGCAGAGCATTCTGGGTAATTATCTGACTTCCTGTATACAGTTCTTTCTTCAATTTTGTTGATACATGTTGAAACGCAAAGACTTTACATGATCAATCAAAGAATCTCCTCAGTCCTTCCTCACACAGTTCACCTCCATCCATCCATTCCCCCTCCGGGTGTGTTTATAGTCCATGACAATAGAGACCCAAGGTAGTTTTTGTGCTTGTTGTGTGTGCGTGATGCCTCTCAGTGCACTGCTAGCCTCAGTGTGCCTCTGCCACCAGCAGCTTGACATTTCCTCTGCTTTCTCTCCCCTGCAATTACAGCCCTGGTAAATGCATATAGCTGACAGCCTTTCTCTCCCTCGCCTTTCTATTTCAGTCTCTTGCTCTTCTTGTCTCTTTCCTTTCTGCCTCTCTCTGACCATCGATGCTGACACCTCGGTCCTCTCCTCGCTCTATCAATTCAATTCACTTTATTTATCAAGTGCCAAATTGCAACAAGATCATCTCAAGGTACTTTACATATAAATGTTAAGTACGAACGTACAGAGTAAGACACAAGAAAACACAACAAATACCCCTTGATCAAGATACTAGGTGACACTTTAGAGGAAAAACAGAAGAAACTTGAGTAGAAAGTGGATGTATGAGAAATATGATCTTTCTTAGCTCTTAGCTGGAGGTTTTTAGGGACTTATTTGGATATCCTGCTATCAGCCTTTCGCACTTACTAATCCTTTGTAGTATTACTTTATCAATCTGACTTACTCCTTACCTTCTAGTAACTAGTTTCCCCTCCATTATTGCTCCCTCTCCTTTAACCGAGATGAACCTGTCACATTCATGAAGATGCTGAAGAGTTTTCTAAAGTCAAGATGCATAGCATTTTAGTCCTGGCTGATTTGTGATGCCTGTGGTTTCTGGAATTTGAAGTCTGGTTTCCCACCATCAGTTCTTGCTGCAGTTTTTGTTTCACACAACAGCGCTTTTTAGCAGTAGTACTAGCAGTTGAGTTAGCATCAGCAGTAGCTCAGGTGTAATTGTAAGAAAGACAGATGACAGATTTTGCCACAAACAATAAAAAATGACTATACAGTGAGGTATAATTTAAATATATTGAATAGCTATTACAGAAAGATCAATGCCAGCCATAAGTAGCAGGGTTTGATTTCATGAAACTATTAAAGATTATGCCTTTGAAGAGTTTTAAATGCTGTGAGCACTGCAATAAAAAATCTGTTCACCTCCATAGTATTGATGTGTAGGATGACATAAATGAAAACCTTTATCTATGTTTCTTGATACCACTTGAGGAAGAGAATAAACTATTTATTTTCTCTCTCAGCCAGCACTCTATATTACTGTTGTCTACTGAAATGTATCTCTACCCGGTTCCAAGTAAAATGTTTTTGGCATGAAAATAGTTAGATTTTAAAACCCTCCCCCAAAATATGTCAGCATCAACCTTCAGAGGTCCATATTAATCATATTAATTGAGGATTTGCGTTACCTCCTGCTGTGCCCACCTCTCTACTCTTTATTTCTTCTCCCATCCTTATTTTACCGTCCACCTCTTCCTCCTCCTCTCAACAATGCAGCAGTGATTAATGTGCTTATGAAACGCTGAGCTCTTCATCAGCAGGAGACTCACCAGGCTAATGGTTCATCTTGAGAGAAACACTGAGATACCCAACAAACTCTAGGATCTCTGCAGCACCCTGGGGATTTAGAGACCCCCTCCCTTACGTATATGTGTGCGTGCATGCATGTGTAAATGTTTTTAGCACTCTGAGGCAGAGAGATGTAACAGCAAAAATGAAAAAGATAAATCAAAGATAATCTTTCTGTATTTTCCAGGCAAATCTCCAGTGTGGGCTACAGATTTTCTGCCTTACACCACGCTGATGTACGGCAACGGTCCCGGACACAAAACCACAGACGGCAAACGTCCTGACATACGTAATGTTGACACCAGTAAGATCCACATTTCTTCTTTTACTCACAGAAATCAATTACAGAAGTTACAAAGCCCCTTAAATAGGCATTAATTAATTTCTTTATTTTTTTTATTTTGAGAGCACTGTTTCAAAGCAGCTGGATTGACCTTTACATTATTATATATAGATCCATGTCCTGTCTTACAGTATAACCTTTCCATATAATATAATTACTTGTGCTGTATCCTTTGCTGACATTTTTATGATTTGATTTGCTTTATTGTTTTTATAAACCAAGGAAGAAAAAGACAGTTCAGATGATGTAATAAGCATTACAATCATAGACAACAAGTAATTCAACAAAAAACTATTAAAAGGAGTGGATGTGTTTCAGTAATAAGTAAATACCGTTGGGTTCTGGACTTGTACAGTAACTGTGTACAGCAGGATTATCAGATCTTTTTTTTTTTGCTGAAACGTGCTGCCTGTTGTGAGCTGTAAAACCGAAACAATGAGCTGAAAGAGGCTAAAAAGCTCCATAGAGCTGTGAGGACTAGCAGAGTCATTTGGTTAATTCTCTGTGGTTCTGTCACTACAAGCAACCTTGTTCATATAGAGTACATGTAGTTATTTGTTCCATTTTTAAAATAGAGTATCTGATTTAAAGTCAGTCAAACTATTGGAACTATTTGAAATGTAATATTAATACATTTTTAGTTGTGTTTGGACAAAAGAAAATGAGTGTAATGAATCACGTCTGTGTGTTTTAAAGAAAATAAAGACTATGTCCAGCTGGCTGCGGTGCCCACAGAGTCAGCCACCCACAGTGGAGAGGATGTGGTAGTGCTTGCCCGTGGACCCATGGCCCACCTCTTCCAGGGTGTCCAGGAGCAGAACTACATCGCCCATGCTATGGCTTATGCTGCGTGTGTAGGTGCTGACCTGAGACACTGTCAGGGGCAAACTAAACCACCTGTGGTTCACACAATCTTGAACAATGACAACAACAGTGCTGGGGGAGCTACGGGCTCAGCAGCTCTTCTCAGTGTGCTGCTAGCGCTTACAGTGCTGATGTAAAAGCCCCTCAGTATACTTCAGCAGGGTAAATATGTGCTGCTGCGGCTTCTAGGTTATGTTGTCTCCAGCAGAACATCTTCTTCAGACAAACACTATGACAAGACATAAACTGAGATAAGAAGTTGTTTAATCCCTATATTATACCAGCAGAGTCAGTGAATGGAGGATCGGTTTATCACTTTGTAGTATCTGCATAAATGTACACAAACAACTGGGACGTTTATGACTTCTATAAAAATATATATAATCTTGTAATCAGATCTACCTTCATCACTGTCTTGTGAATTGTGTCCATTTTTCATTAGCCATTGAAAAACTGTCTTGTTTTCAGCTTTGCTCTAAAACTTTTTTTCTGCTAAACTAATGGGATTTTAAGTGGTTTATTTAGCGTAAGAAGTAGAGGAAACCATGATGGCAGTTAATCCTTCAACTCATCGGAAAAATGAAGAACTGCTAAATGTTAACAACAAATTGATTGATTGAATTTTGGCTCTAGTTTCATGTATCGTTAACAGACGAGAGAAGTATATCAATCTTCTCATCAAACTCTCAAGAATGAAAAACAACTAAGCAATACTTTTATTTTAAAATACATATATACCCTCATTTTTTCAGGCTGTGCTTCAAAAATAACCTGCCAGCAAACATTACTTACATGCTGGGGTTTTTTTTCTTCTCTAATGCACTGTATGTCACACCATATTTATCTGCTAAAGCAACACAGACACTGTCTCAGCCACTGGGATTTTCATTTACACTATAATACACCTGTTACAAGACGACTGTAAAAATGATTTTTCGTTCTTTTGATCTTCTTTTCCAATATCCGTAGTGCTAATTGAGGTTGGAGGTGGTGTGGTTTGATGACATTACTACAGCAGTCCATTAATAATGCAAAATATTTAAAGATCACCTATTTTTATCTTTGGGTGACAGATTGTGGTAATTATTTTGGACATCTGTTGGGATTTGGAGTTTATCAGCCCTGATTTCGACTCTCCTTGTACTCATTTAGACTTGCCGGAGGCCATCATTTTTGTTTCAGAGCAAGGGCCTGCTCTCATATTTTACACACACTCAGCCAAGACTAATTTATAGATCACATGGTGGAGTGGAGCTCAACAGCTTGGGAGGAAATGCAAGAGGACGTGTTATGTCTTTGTCTGTTATTGAGGATATATTTATGGGTAGGAAGCAGGTTGGCGATCAGGGTCTATGACTTCTTGACACACACTCATACATCAGCTGATCTCATTACTTCAGAGGGATATACTACATCTGATGACAGGATTCTTTGAAAACATACAACACAAAAACAACTGACATAAATAATGAACTGTATGTGTTGATGCTTTGTTAACAAATACATAGCATACAACTGCTTGGGCATCCTTAGACCAAAGTCAACTCTAGACTATTTTGACCACATCTTAAGACCATTATCAACAGATTTCGTAACATACTGTATATATGATCAGACGGCATCACATGGCTAAAATTCCAAAAACAACTATTTCTATAACAAGTAGGAAACTACATGTACTGAAGAAAGTCACAAGATGTAAATTGGACCTTGTGTTGATGTTTTATATCAAGCTGTTCTTTCCTAACTTTTAAGTCTTTAAGCTTATGTTTGGTATGGTAAAGGTGAAGCTCCCACAAGGACTTTTTTGTATGTTTTTTTGTTTGCAATTTTAGAATTACACTGAAATTTAAAAGTAGGTTTTTAATATGAAGAACTGTAAGAATTTCTTGCTATTTCCTTATTCTTGGTTTTTATTCGGCAGAGATGGCTTCTTCCACAATCTCCTGCTCAGATGAATACTGCTGCTTTTCCTCCAGGTCCTACTGTCTTTCCCCTGAGAACAGAGGACATATTTTCCTGCCACTGAAGGCAGTGGCTCTCCTGTAGGTTCCCAGCCTGGTTCAAAGCATCTGTCACACTGTTATCTGTTTTTCTTATGTTCAGCCAGACAGCTCTCCAATCCCAACTTGACCTCATTGGAGACTTTTCTTCAAGAAGTTGACGCAAGACACACCTACCCACCAGTTTCCCGCGCACCTACAGAAATGTGTAAAATGGATTTGCTGTATGCTACACTATATTGCCAAAAGTATTGGGACACTTGCCTTTACACACATTCACATAAACTTTAATGGCTTCAACTCAAACTGTGTTTTTAGGAATATTTCACCATTCTTTCAGGAGAGCATTTGTGAGATCAGGGACTGATGTTGACGACAAGGCCGGGCTCGCAGGCTCTGCTATAATTCATCCCAAAGGTGTTCTATCAGGTTGAGGTCAGGGTTCTGTGTGGGCCAGTCAAGTTACCCTACACCAAACTCACTCATCCATGTCCTTATAGACCTTGCTTTGTGAGCTGAATTCACTGATTTGGAGCGGTGTCTCAATACATTTGGCAATATAGTGCATGTGTTATGTGGTCTGCTTGTACCTGAATTTGTTTGGGTTATATATTCAACACCCATATAAAATAACTGAACCATACAAAGCTCACAGAGACCTTTAAAAGTGCCAAAAAAAACCCCCAAACAAAACAGCATTAAGTGGAGCTTAAACCAGTAATTGTCATTATCATATAATTCCTTAAAGACACAGTTTATCAAAACTTCACTACTGTGTCCATACAATTTGAAAATGTGAGGTTCCTCAGGAGCCAGTTTCTCTGACAAAGCTCTTGAGTATTTGGAAGCTATTCTTTCCCCATTTAGACATCCTCAAGTTAGGAGCTAGTGCCTGAACATGGTTTCCTCACAAACACTGTGTGTCAGTATCACTTCCTTTGCAGACTCCTAAACAACAATCAGATTCCTCTCTTGAGTTGAGTTTAAAAACTGAGAACTAAAGTAAATTATAGACTTGTATTGGGATTACTATTCATTTATGCCAGTGTCTTTTTATCCCACACGGGGGTCATGAATTGCATACTGGTCATTTCTTTGCAATTCAGTCATTTATTTTAATTTCATTTTTTGTGTTCCGTTCATGATTTTAAACTCATAATAGCAGGTTTCAGCAGTGCAGACAACGCATTTCGTCCGTACGCATGATGAAAGCGCTTCCCTGCACAGCCATGCGGTCTCAGTTATGCAGACACATGCTTTACTGCGCAACAGGCTCTCAGCACTCCTGTGGCTCTCACAGCTGATACGTACTGCAGTCGTCCTTACAGTGGCGCTCGAGCACCAGTTACAGTATCATGTGTGGTGGACAGGGCTGATCGGGCTAAATAAGCTGGGGCTTTGCCGCAACTTTGATGTGTTATGAAATGAGTTGAGTACGCACTGCAGGAAAATAGAGAGCGTATAGAAAATTACTTGTGCTCTGTAATTGTAAAATCCCAGAACACTAGAACACTAGTACATGTAGAAAAACAACCGAGTAACTAATGTCTGTTCTCCGATGTGCTAAATGTGTAATGAGCAAAGTGACAAATTCACACATATGCACCACTTTATTTTGAGGTTATCGTTATTTGATGTCTCACTTACTTCATTGTTTATGGTTAATATTTATATATGTTTTAGCACAAAAACTATTATAATATTATTTTCAAAATGCATTAACAGTGGGAAAACACCATTTCTGTCTTAATCTACTTGCTCGTGCACGTCTGTGCGTATTTACGCACCTGTAGTCGTCGCCCGTGCATCGATCCGTCCATTTATCATCCTAAACGCGTGTCCGCGGGGATGCTGGAGCCAATCCCAGTTATCATTGGGGGAGAGGCGGGGTACACCCTAGACAGGTCGCCAGTCTATCACAGGGCTGGCATATAGAGACAGACATTCACACCTATTATACACCAATTTAGAGAGACAATTAAACTGAGGTGCATTTGGACGGCGGGAGGAAGAGAGAGAGAGAGAACCGGGTTTTCCCGGTCAACCGTGGATTCGAAAGCGGGTCTTTCTTGCTGTGCGGCGAGAACACTGTTACACCACCGAGACGCCCCGAGCATCGATCCAAACTCATGCAGTGAGCACGGGCAGAAGGTTCCTGCTTCATTATCATAAACCATTTATCACAAAACTTCCGCCACGCACAATTAGCTTTCTGGATCAATGTAGGGAAAAGACGCACTGAGGGAAAACTAAACCTGCTGATCTCAAGCGCTTTTCCCCACATATGTAGTTTCTGTTTTGCTGCCTTTAAACGGTGCCAAACATTTCATCTCACTACGTTACAGATCAAATTCAGTTGTATTGGGTAGACTATTGCGTGGGAGTGAACGTGGGGTATGCGGTTCATGGTGTCTTTGAAAGTAAGAGGCCGATACATGCTTCCGTTTTGGGGATGAACGGACAACGAGAGAGCTGTGTGTGGATCTGTTCTCCAGATAATAAGCGCAGGGGAGAGCGGCCGCGTGGGTCAGCAGCTCTGCAGGTCTATGTTTAGAGCCCTGGTGGGCGTTAATAGAGACGCAGGGAAAATGAAGAAGCTTCAGCGTCGACCTGCCTGGAGATAAGAGTGGGTCGCTTACAAATGGGCCACAATAGGCCTCACAGTGGAGCTGTCTTTTTAATTCACGCCCTCTCTGACTGCTTTGTGCTATAATCGGTTACTTTGATTGTAAATACACGAGCAGATGATGCTGAAGCTTATTTTTAGAAATGTTTCACACACTTGAGTACGTGGACTTTGAGGTCGTAATGAGCCTGCGGCGAGGCCACTGCGCAGCGTAGGAGCATGGAATGGGGTTCTGGTGTCCTGAAACGTGTCAGACTTCATGTGAGAAATGTCACTTTGTTCAAGTGCTTTTGTTGCCGTAATTGGACGGTTACATTAGTGCATCACTCAACAACACTGTCCGTAAAGCCTGTGGGGATTTATAGGTCCAACACGAGCTTGTCTCTCAGACTGTTGGATTGTTCTCTACAGGAAAACACAAATGAATGTTTCGCCTGCTGCACAAATTTACCTCTTTATTTGTCATTTCTGCGCGCTGTGCGCTGCTGCTGCTGTCATCAACTCTGCCATTTTCCCTTTTAGACCTGTTGAAATATGCAGTATGTTCCTCATTTGTCATTATGTCAGCTGATATATGGATGAGGGGAAACGCAATCCTTTAGCTGACAACTTGCTCTTCTAATGCTTGCACTTACTCCGCCCACTTCTCCCCATGCCGTGTGGCATGAAAGGTGACACCAGCCAATCACATCTCTTTCCGCTTCTACCTAGCAGAAGAAAACAGAACGAGGAGGCGGAAACTCATTTGGGCTGTATATAAGCTGTTAAGCGTGGGATTTTTGTATCAATGTGTCACCTTCCGACGGTTCACTGTGTGATCACAGCACGGCAAGAGCGCACAGGCACCGTGCCGGTGGCGTGTCGTGGACTTGACCGAAAGAGAAAAAAGAGTCCTGCAGCTGCCAGACCGGGAGAGAAATCCATGCTGCCTCTGCCAACGCACAGAGCGCTGTCCGTCCACTACGGTGCTGAACCGCAGGGCGCGACCCTTCAACCAGTGACGTAGAGCTGAGATTCACTCCAGAGAATAAAACCTCCTAAACCTAAAAGTAAAGCTGAAAAACATGTTTTATATATGGATTTAAATCACTACAAAAACTCTGAAGAAAGAGCAGAAGTAATGGCTGGACTCTCCTCCACCCTCGGCGTCACACCGGCGGTCTGAGAACAGCAGCGCGCTGCCGTTTCGCTTCCCCCGGAACCCAGCGGAGCCTCCGTAGATGAAGAGAGTGACAGAGCCTTTCGATCAGTGAGGTACGCCCGGCGTCTCTTACACAAGGAAATTAGGGAAAGAAAATTGATAGCTTGATCTCCTAAAAGGCTCTACATGCAGCTGCGAAAATGGGCTGTATCAGCTCCAAAGCGCCAGTTGGTAAGAGTTGTTTTAATTTGCTCTCCGAAAAGCACGCCGGAGGAAGCCTGATTTGTTTTTCGCATTTGTTTTGCTGCAGCCTTTTCGCGGTTGCAGAGGCTATGGGTGAATTTGGGTGCTTGTAGTGCACCGCATGCTGTGCCAGGAATGCGAGACATATGATAGTGCTGCTGAGTCATATGTATATGAATAAGGAGTCTACATCAAACGTGCATTATAGATAAGTTCCAGCCTGTTAGGGAGAGTAAGAGGTAAATGTTTGCTTATCTGTGCACGGATGCTTTTTAGCGAGACCGCGGGGAAGTGCTGAGGGGCTGGTGTCTGCAGCCTAAACATCGCGATGCTTCGAGAGTTGCAAGACGCTTTTTGGTGAGCACGCCAGTCAGAGGCAGAGAAGACAGAGGTGCTCTTGACAGAGCTGAGGGATGCGTTGTTAAACAGCTTTTACATCTGTGAGGAGAAGACTCATCCGGACACGATGGTTCTGACCGCGCTGACCCAGTTTAGTTGTAAGGTAGGACACCTATTTGCTCCTGTCTTTACGCGTGCGACCGCACAAAATCTCCAGGTACTTTACTCGTTAGAATTTCGAGATATTAAAGTAAAAAAATACACAGATAGGTGCGTATTCACACATGTTTACATTTAAGCGGACTGGATCAGAGCTTCCAGACTCCACGCACGCACGCAGCGATGGATCATTTGCTTGTTGCCAAGAAACAAGCTCCCTGTTGCTGCCGCATCTTTTTTGCTCTAACGGTTGTTTACACCTTTTTCTGTACTTGTCTCCCATCCGTTCCCCTGGCGGCTATATGTCGCCGAGACCTCCGTCCTTTATGTGCTACCCCGACCTCTGACGCGTGCCCCCCCCCCCCCCTCGCCCCGCTCCGATAATCACCCTGTTATTTATTTGACCGTGTCTCATCTGTAGACTCAATAAATGAAACCTGTTCCACGTTCATCTATCCATCCTCTCATACGTCTCACTCACAGCACAGACGTGGTCGCTTATGGGTTTTTTTTTTAAGGAGATGTAAATGTTATATGCGGCCGTCTAAACTGTGATGTTCCAGTCATATCCACGCTTGCAGATCCCCTATCCGCCTCTAATTGGTTGTGTAATCCGTCGCTTTAGTCACTTGATGATTATGGCGCCTCGTCCCCGTCTCCTTCTCGCGGAGCGCGTAAGGACGTGCCCCAGTATCATAAACCTCACACAAAGCCACGATGCGCGAACGTTTCTGCACGTTTATCAAGTGCTATATACACAGTAGGTCAGTAACAGCCACCTGTTTGACTCTCGTTTTTATCCCGTATATGTGTGACATCACACTGCTGCTGGTCTTGACCTAATTGTGTTGATTCGCTCTTAAGTCTCTCCGAGAGCTCGAAAGACATGAGAGAGAGAGCAAGAGAGACAGGGATGCATGGCCGAGGTCCCTCTATCTGCAGTTTCCACGACAACGGGAACTACAGAGAGATGTGTGTGTGTGTGTGTGTGTGTAAGTGAGCAAGACCTAAGTAAAATAAATGAATAAAAATAAAATGAAGACTGAAATTACCATTTGATTCGAGGGGGGGAGAGAAGACGCATTTGGAGACGCGTTTACGTTTTCTTTTCTTTTTTTTTTTAGAAAGATCACAGTCAGGGGAAGGAGATTAATTAAGATAAAAAGACATGGAGCAAATTAACAAATTAGCCACAGATGGAGGATGACCGCAGGCCCTCACAAGACAGCCACCACAAGTATCAATCAGTAAAAAGGCTCACACATTCCCGTATGCTCAGACCCATCAGGGCTCTATATGTTTCATCTCATCGGGGTGTTTCACTACATGTGTTTATTTCGATTTCATGTCGATCTACAGCCTACGGTCGTGTCACTTTAATGACAACACTGCTCGCTAGGTTAGCGACCTTTTGCTTCAGTGAACTACAGCACTCGTGCCCTGCATACGTGCAGGACATATCTGTGGAGGTGTGTGCAATAAATGGCAACAAAGCCGCTCAACGCACGCATCACGAGGAGCGGGAGGAGACTGCGGCGACCCACGCGAAATACGAGCATTTTGGTCACAATGACACTGACGTGCCACCGTCGAAACCCAGCAGTGCGGGCAGCAGGTCGTACATGTACCGGACTCAAATGACTGTCACATCCTGAACATCAGTCTAATGCTGCACACAACACGTGCGCATCTCTCACTCCTCTAAACAATACTTTTATTGACCAAGGTGGCCTAGATTCAACGATACAATACACCCCGGGCATTTGATCGCATCACACCCAATTAAACGGCTCATATTGAATTCTGCTGGTGGGCAACTTGAGCTCAGCGCGCTAAACGGCAGGTCTTTGACCCGGGGCTGAGTGATTGGTCCCGATATTTGACTCAATATTTGAGATGGGTGCTGGCGACTAATCGAGCGAGTTGATCTTTTCACAGACAGTAACTAGAAACGCTTCCCCGCAGAGAAGAGATGGAAAGAGGAGCCAGGCACTGACATTTGCAGACCCCACCTCTTTAATCTCGTTTTGCAAATCTGATTTGAACAGTGGTGAGCACGCGCGGCCTGGGAGCTGTCCAGGTGCTGAAATGTTCTGCTGAGGCCCCGAGAGCAGCTGTTAAAAGGTTTTAATTCGTGAAGTCAAGCAAATAAAGTGCGGGCTGGATCCACGCTTGGTGACATCCGCGCTCCATGTAGCGTGTCTCTGTGTTGATGACGACAGAGAAATGTTTTAAACGTCAAGAAGATGCAACCTGCATAAAGTCACGGGCATTTTTGTGTTTACACTGCTACATTTTCACCGACAAAGCCGAACCAACCTGGTGAAAGATCAAACAGGCATGGGCTGCAGCCAGAGCCTTACCTGCATGACACGGCATGGCTTTCAAAGTGCACGCATGCTCCCGGTATCTCACTACGAGTAGTCTCCACGGAGCACGCTGCAACGAGGGCTTCTGTGAATGCTGAACCAAGCACTGTGCAATACACTAAAGACAAATTTAAGCTTTACAACACCAGGAATTACATTTTTAAATCTCACTTCAGCTTTACATGCAGCTTTCAAACCCCGAGGTGTCTAAATTGTAATAGCTTGACACATTACATTAACAGGTTATATGGTCATTGCTCCTCAGTGGCTGCTCTAGGGATCCCATAGAGGCATGGGCATGATGAATGCAACTTTAACCATGAAGTGACACGTATGGATTAGCAGAATCCATAAAACTCATAGTTGTAATTTCTTGCTCCAGCAATTGAAAAAAAAAAAAAAAGACAGTTAATTGTCATAATAAAACAGATGCGTTATTGTTATTGTTTAAATTCATGACTTATTTATTGTGGAGCGAGATATGGTGCGGAGCTACTATGAGTTTTACGGTTGTTGGTTTCTTGTAACCTTCACGTGGCTCTCTTCCTCCCGACAGTGGCGGTTGACGGTTCGTTGCGCGTGGACTGGAGCGCGACGAGCTCCCTGTCTGACGTAGCGCTTTTGGGGAACACGCGGACCTGCTTGGCGCGCAGACTGATTCTCGCAGCACCTTTGGGCGCACTGGACTTCAGCGAGGTGCACTTAACTCTCTCTGTCTTTTTTAAATCTCAGTTTGGTGTGGTTTTGTCACGTAGTCCTGCTGAAACCTCATCTTCAAGATACTTGTTGGTATTTCTAAGCGCTTTATAATAAACACTGACGATTCAAATTAATTGCGCATCAATTTTGGTGGAAGCGCCATGCAATTGATCAGGCATAGACACATATACTAGCTTTTGATGTTGGCCTGAAGTTTTTACCTGAGTGGAAAACGATTATTTGAGAAGCTGTGGGCCATTTATAATAATCAAGTGTTCATGGAGAATGAGGAATAACGACTTCGCTGGTTTCAAATTGCGTCCTATGGTTCTAGTTGGGGAGTACATGGGTATGAATGGTATTAAACTTTCCTATGTTAAAATACCTCTCTGTTCCTATGTGGAAACTCCTCCAGGTGACATTGTGTGGAGAATTTTTTCAGTTCTGATCTTGTTATCTGGTTTCTCACAGTGTTGGTCCACCAGCTCCTCCAGAACTCCGTTTGACACCTGACAGTTTTACAGCTAGAACCAGAGAGATGTTTTAATACAGGGGGAAGAGGGAAGTTTATAAACACATTCTCTCCAAATTAAAGTACATAAAGTTGAACAGTGACAATGAGGATACAATCCTCAATAGAACTATTGTTTAAAATATGAACACTGATATTATACAAAAAAGTTTCAGTTTCACCTATTTGGGCAGCTAGCAGATATGTCTAATCAAAGATGACAGTCTCTTTGTAACTCACCGCTTGAAGCAGAAAATTATTTTCTCCACCCTTCCCAGTTCAATAATTACTTTATTAATCAAGCCATCCAGGTCTTTAATGTGTGTTTCAACCCTGAGTTTTATTCTCCATTCTAGTTTTCATTAATGTTAACCAGTCAGCTTCTAATTATTTGCAAGCCAATCGGCATAATTAGCAATTAATTTTTAATTTAGGGTTGTAAATGAAATCTCAGTGACACAGAGTGTCATTACTGTTGGACAAAGTATAACACAAATGTTCTTCTTAAGAGGTGTGATGGTAATCCGTGCATGCTTTTTTAATTCAAAAGCCAGCAGACACATTTTCCTTGAGATAGATTTCATCAGATTTTGTGACTAATTAATGGCAGGATTTGTGTTGCTAAGTCAGATGGACTTACTTGGTACGCTTGTAAACCATATTATTTGACTTCAATAGAAAATGTGGTGGAAACGTATCACCTTAAACTATTTAAGTTTTGAAATTTAAAATCTTGAGAGGTCACCTGCACATCAAGCCACCAAGGCCGCGCTCGTCATTGGTGCTTCTGGGATCAACCTCTTGGATGCCCCACTCTACTCGCCTTACCTGCCCCCTTGCAATTTCATTTTTTTCTCAAAATCATGGCCAACATGTGTTTAAGAAAGCTGAGAAGATGTGATCAGGATCAAAGCAGTTAATGTAGAAGTAGAGAAAAAAATTTTCTGAGGAGAAAAAAGAGGGAGTATGTTTCTGTTAAAATGAAGTTGGGACACAGCTTAAAGGGATTCAATGGCTTTTTGGTTAGGGTTGCAGCTCTACCAAGAACCAGCAGAACCTAAGAAGCTGCCAGATTCGTGAGCATGAAAAATAACTTCAAAATCTACATGAACATAATGCATTGCCATTTTTACATAGAAGCATTCAACCTGTGGCAGGGACACTTCATGAAATAGTTCTTTTTGTCATGAAGAGGTGCAAGTCGTTTGATGCTATAGCATACTGTATCTCCTACTGTATTTATGAGGAGACCCTCTGGACCTTAAGGGGAAAAAAATTGCTGTCTGGGCTTTTTAAATGAAGCTTGTAGACCTGAAGTCAGTGGGGTTGGCTCAGAGATGATGATGGTAATGAGGATGATGAATCCACCTTGCCTCTTTTAACTATCAGTGCACACCATCTGGGTGTGAATCTGATGTGTCGCAGTGAGCCAGCCAGGCGATGATTAGCAGCGCCTAAGTGATCCATTATGAAATGCAGCCTCTCATTCTTCATGGGCAGGCCTGTTATTGAATGTTGGCCACTGTGAGAGAAAGACTTCATCTCTTTTACAGAGGAAGGAATCTATATCTTTACACTTCAGAGACCCCAACAATTCACGCATCGGCTACAGTAGGTCAGATTTTCTTTTAGGAAAAACAGTAGCAGTAAATAGTAAGTCAGACTTTTAGACTGATCTGCAGTTATGCACAGTAAACATTAGTCTTAATATGATTACATCAATCTGTTGTATGCACAGTTATATAGTATATAAATATACATACATGGTTTATGTTTTAAACTAATAAGACAGCTAAAACAGTAACAGCTAAAGGCCTAAAGGAAAAACTGGAACTGGTCACAGCTCTGATCTTGAGCTGGTCAGCTGCAAATCATGGTGCATCACTACAATGTTTTGTGGACTGATGAAACTAAGTCTGACTTGTTAGGTGGAGAAACAAGCAGCACTACATGCAGTATAAAAAGTGAAACAATGTGAAAGCATCTTCCCAAACGTGAAGTACAGGGATCATCAACAGCTAGGACTTTCATCCAGGGGAAAATAAAGTTTAAAGCTCATCAAGAATTTATTACAGGGTGATGTCAGGGGGACCTGCCGGCTGAAACTCAGTAGAGGTTGGATGCAGCAGAGCAGTGAACATAAACACTGAAAGAAAAAGAAATGTACTGCAGAATGACTTCAAACAAAGAGTGGCCCAGACCATAGGCTAATAGAGATAGTAACGGGAGAGCTGCTCATACCAGACATCCTAAGAAGATAGAAGAGACCTGGTGGTCCAAAGTTCCTCCTGGACTTTATTCAGTTACCGTATAAAATTACTGAAAGCACTTAGTCTTGCTGCCAAAGGAGGTTTGAGCGGTTATTAAATCCAACAGTTGACTTTCCTTCAACACTGTGAATGTGTAATGGATGTGCTCAGTAAAGACATGAACAGCTCGTTAAAGCACATACACACGTTTGTGTATACATGTGACGTAGATTAAGATCAGGTCACATTTTGTGACCAATAAATGCAGAAAACAGGTTATTCCAAGTGTTTGTTGCTGGCGTTATACTGGAGGAGGAACAAATGACTGACAAAATAAAAGTGTGATAAATTTGACATCAGACCTGTCGCTCATAAAAGTGAAGTTCAAATAGATATCTGGTATGTCCTTTAATTAATAATTCTGAAATCTTAAGTTTGCCTGTGATGATGCACACAGCTCATGACGCCAGTATTAGACACGACATTGCTGAGCTACAGGAAGTAAAAGCAGGAAGGCACGTGCAAGTTACATTAATTTGGCCCTCGGTTGGTGTTGACGGTGTGTGACGGCATCAGTGAATAAAGACAGGCACAGGCACACCGAGAGGAATTGTTCCATGGTGACCGGTTGCCATAGAAATATTCCCATTGTGGAAAATAGAAAAGAAGAAGAAAAAAAACAGAGAGAGGTACGCACAGTCTGGCAGAAACGTGACACGTTGTAGAAGGATGTTCAGGTTATTTTCCAACATCGTGTTCTACTGAAACTGTTCATGGCTCCCCCTCTCATATAATTTAGTTTAATGACTTTGTCGTATGCCTGTGTGTGTGTGTGTTTAACGGCGAACTGAAAAAACAATCCAAGCAACAGGCAAAATGCATCTGTGCTATTGTGTTTCAACATTGACATTTAATCAGCCAGTACAATGACACAAATTCGATTTCTGCAGTGATGTAACCTTAATTAGCCCAGAAATAGAACAACAAACTCAAAAGTGTTATACGCACTTTGGAAACCTGTGGCATTGTGTGAGCGCTATATAACAAACATGGTTTAGTGACTCACTAACATTTGGTTTACAGGTTTAGTCACATCAAAACCACATAACTGTTTGACTGTAGCTACATTTAAAAAGCTAAAAATGATTTTGTTCAGATCTGCAGTCCTGAAATCTTGTGTGTGTGTGTGTGTATGTGTGTGTTCATGTTTCTAGTCTTCTAGGTGATGCAGAGCAGGAGACGGCAGTCAGTTTTATGTCACACACCCACTGTGAGCCTGAATGCTCTGAGCTCCTAGCGAGTGTGCTGTCGAAGAATCGGTTGTTTTTTTTTTAATGGGTCGTCTCCAGGCCGCTTTGACTTCACTCACAGAGATAAGAGTTAACCAGTGATTTAAAAGCCAAAGGTGAGATGAGCAGCATCATGACGGTCTCTCCACTGTGTTCATCAGATCTTCAAGGTTTATGACTTCTTGATATTATGTCTGTGTGTGTGTTAGTTCTGCTATACTTGTAGGGCCCAAACGTCTTGAACATAGACATGAGTATTTCCTTGACGTGTGTTTAAGTGGAAGTGGAAAGTGAATGGAGGAGCAGAGTCAGCCGTGCTGTTAACTGGAGCTGTTAAAAGGTGACGCTCACGTGCAGGGTTGTACACAGCTTTTAAACGCTCATACTGATATATACTGCCTCCAGTTGTCTTTCCAAAGTTGTCTGCATCTGTATCATCATGCCATACTCTCTGGGAAAACGAGTGATGAGGTTGAGATAGGAGTTTTTTGAGTTGGATATTTCTGAAGATGTATAAAATCCTCCCACACAGTGATTTCTCTGAGCAAACACTTGATACCAAAACATATTCAGCTGAGGTTGGACAACATTAACTGCCTGGCATCTGATTTTTAATCACAATATATCATTTTAACAGTCCTCGTGGGTATATGTCACGTCTGCTCCAGATTATCCTCCCTCTGATCTGTGAGCAGCTCTGTGGCACAAGAGGATTATCACGCCCTGCTGCAGCTGCTGATACCATCACAAGCTCGGGATCCCCTTTCATTCTAGCAGAGGCCTTCTGACAGATTATTGTGTTGTTGTTTCTTTGTCATATGTTTAGTATTTTGTTGTTGCTTAGTGGGATTGACAAGACAAGGTCAAGGTCATTCTTCTGGGAGGACAAACTTCATCACTGGTGGCCAGTGTTTCCTTATGAACTGTGGTCAAATGTGATCTCTATTAATAAAAGTAGGGAGATTTAACTTGAGTATGACTTTACAATCCAGGTATTGTTTACTAAGTGTCTGGTTTAAGTTCGATAGCACAGTGTTGTTCCTAAATGAAAGCAGCTTAAACCTGAGCATCAGAGAGCTCCGATCAGTCTCCACAAGACTGGAGCACAATCTGTACCTGTTGCGATCTACTTGTCTGCCTAAAACCATCATCAAATTGCTCAGTCAGCCGAGTGTGTTGGCCCATATTGAGTAACAACATGCTAGCGTCAGTTCAGCATGTGGCCTTTGCTGTTGACGCACCCGTTTCCCACGTGAGTACAGGTAGGGCTGTAAAGAGAGTTAGCAGACAAAGGAACTTGTCAACACATGATACTCCCTCTGTGGTTTGACCTTACAGTGCAGACGGATTTGATGGTGGACAGACTACGATGAGGGGGTCCGTCTTTTGTCTACTGTCTGGTTTTGTTAGCTCATTGTTAGGATATTACTTATCTTACCATCCTAACACAGAACCTAATTCATTTTATTTGCAGTTACACTTTGGATGTAACTGTGTTGATGTAATATGTCACATCTGCTGCTCCTCCAGAGCACCACGTACGTGTCGGCTGTGTACAAATAATGTACAAATATGTAGCAGCCAATTTAAAACCAGAGATAGAAAGAAAGTAATTTTATATCCTCAGATCTGCAGCTGCAGCTAATGCAAAAATGCTTATTAGCTTAAGAAGAGTAAGCTCAGTTACTTGAACAAATTATTGGTTTGCTCATTAGCCACCAGGCTAATTTGACAAAGCACTAAATAATGTGATTACAACTACCCGCCATTACACTGGCTTGTTGCTGTTGGCTTCTTTTAATTTAAAATTCCATGCTTCTACATAAATAGTATGAAAGGCAGATGTTAGATGGACAGCTGTTGAGTCACGCACTGCTTACATTATATAAACATGGTCCATATTATGGTTTTAAACCTTTCTGAATATATGCATGCACGTGTGTGTGTTGTTTGTATACAGTTTGTGACTCATTAAAGCATTGATTGGTGTGTAAAGAGAAAATCCTTAAACTTCCAAGGCCTCGAAGGACACTAAAGTAGTTGAAATACTTTGAACACAGGAGTTCTTTCTCCGTCAAAAGACAACACAGGGTTTTCCTGTGAGTCATTGCAGCGTGCATTCAGAAGCTGACTTATATTCATGCTGAGATGAGCTACTGCAGCCTGCAGGTTTTCCCTTGAGTCACACTTGTTTTTCTTGTTGTTTCAGGTGAATGTTGATGACACCATTGAAATGTTACCAAAATCGAGAAGAGCTCTCACTATTCAAGAGATTGCTGCATTAGCACGATCTTCCCTGCATGGTGAGTGTAACATTTAACACAAGTTCCTGAATGAAGTATGAACATATGCGATTTTAAATGTGTATATGCACACACTGAAAATGTGAGATCATTATATGGTCATACTGTTGCTTAACCTGTAATGTGTGTCTTGTAGGTATTTCCCAGGTCGTGAAGGATCATGTGACGAAGCCTACAGCCATGGCACAAGGCAGAGTAGCCCATCTGATAGAGTGGAAAGGGTGGTGTAAGCCTATGGACACTCCAGCTGCTCTGGAATCGGACTTCAACTCTTACTCCGACCTCACTGAGGGAGAACAGGAGGCTCGCTTTGCTGCTGGTAAGAATTGCATAAATATCACATGGCAAAAGGCGCTTTATTAATTAAGTTAATTAGTTAGAGGTTTTAAATGTGCACAAGCTATTTGTCAACTGAAGAGAACTACATACAGGGCAAGAGGGCTCATGAAAATGTCTAAATTAATGACGAATGATTGCAGAAGGGATGAAAACAATACTGAGTGGTTATGTTACATGATCAGTAATTACCATCAGTTTCTCAAGACAAATCAAATATGCATGTATAAGACAAGTGCAAACATCAACATGAAACAAGCTTAATTTTTTCTCAGCAGGTGTGAGCTGAAGAATTAAATTAGCACTGCTTTGGAAATATTTAAGTTTTGAACAGATATCAGATTTATATTTGGATGCTGGTTACAGGTGTACATCTGTCTATGGTCTGGTGGAAATGCAGACAGGGGCTAAAGTGTGACCATATTGTTAAAAGGGCACTTCAGTAATTTTGTGTTGCCTTTCCATAAAGTTGGGGGCACACAAGAGACATAATGGTTAAATTAAGCTGAGATATCATTTTACTCTGTAGTAGGAGCCAAGCTTCTCCAAAGCCACAGAAAACATTATTAAACTGTGTTAGATTGACAACTAAACCGATTTGGCACGTTGATTGTTCCCTTAAGACAGGGGTAATCAGTAGTGGGTAGGTTGGGGATAGTTTGTGTGCCTTCAGGACCAGGTTTGGGAACCTCTGCTTTAAGAAATCATGAACCAAACAAGTTAAAAGGTCTCCATGTCTCCTTGGCAAAGGCAATCACCTCACTGGAGCAACGTGTCTTGTTTGTTCAGTCAGCCACTTATGAACTGTGAATATTGGGCATTGATCATATTGCAGACAGAAATAAGACATCAACAATGCTAATTAATTCCAGGTGTAAATGCAAAGATGCTCCAGTGTAATAGATAGATTGTGTGTTTATAGCAGGTAACACCTCTCTGCTCTTTGCCTTTAACTCCACACATGCAGACGGTGTGTTACTCTTGAAGCACTATGCTCCCACAGCTCATCTCTCACCTCTATCTTTTACTGGCTGACCTCATCTTTTACTTCTCTTGCAGTCACTTGTGCCCCTTCTATTCATTACCCCATCTCTCTTTTTCACACTTACTCTTTTTTTTAACATGCCTTTCTTTATCTCTTCTTTTTCTCTGTTTTTTCTTGTCCACCCATGTCCCTGCTGTCTGCTGTCCCTCCATTCTCTCACTCGCTCCCTGCAATGCAGAATCTCAAGGTTAATTTGCACAGTAAGGTTTTGCTCCCGGCTAGTGCCACCGTGACTGAGCGATTTTCCTCTCTACCTCATCTGTTCTCCTTTCTTTTTTTTTTTTGGTCTTCTCTTAGATTTTATTATTTACATGACATCTGCTCCTGTCTGTGTTGGAAGACTTTGAACGTTAACAATGCATGTCATATACCAACAGATTAAACCTTGTTTGGTTGTACATGCCACATTAACAGTTACCTAGTAAGAACCTCTGTTAAACCCTTTTACTATTCACTATACTGTAATTCCTCTTGTCTCATCAGCTTACATCATCACCGTACATCCACCCCATGAGGGAGCTGCCATTTGTGCTGAGTCCACTTTTTGTGATGGCGTTACTTTGGGTGAATGGACACAGTGTGCGAATGTCAGTGGGCGTGTTAGTACATAAAGTGACCATATGCAAATGTGTGAAGTAAGCAAGCTACTTACAGTAGAACGAGTAGGTGTGTGTGTGTGTGAATGAAAGAGACAGAGAGTGGCAGTATTCCAGTTTCAGGTGCACTGTAGTGTGACGGTATAGCAGAGGTGTATGTGTCACCAGGTTTTCTCTAACCCAGCAACAAATCTGTTGAAAATTCGGTGTTAGGTGCATTTTTATTTACAGATAACACTACAGCAGATACTGTATTATTATTATTTTTATTAACCATGAATTACATGATGTGTTGTGTTCTCACATTTGCAAACCTACAGAGAATTACCAGTCAACTCTGCAGTTTATCTTGAAAACATAGTAAATATTGGCCTTACATTAATTAGGCAATAATAGGCATGACCCCAAATTAAAGCTAATGCTGCTCCATGTCTGCTGGAAGGGTCAATAAGCATATGTTTGCTAATAAGTTTGTCAGATTATCATAATCAAAACCACTTTACAGCAGTGGACACAGATAAGAAAAATATACAAGATGACAATTGTAAAACTGCTAATTACTGAATTGATCACTTGTGTAGTGCATTTTAATTTAAGTAGATGGTTGTGAGCTCATATTTTGCCATCAAATAACATTAATAAAGAAATATTTTTACCAGGTCTTCTCCTGCATGTTGCTGGTAATGATTTTACGATCATACAGACAAAAGAGCAAGATGTTGGATGTGTGTTTGTGTGTACTTGTAAGTGTACATCATCTCTTTAGCCCTACGTTAGACTTTTTTTTTCGCTGGTATGTTGGGCAATGACACAAATAAAGCAAGTTTCTTTTCTGTTGAATTCACAAGAATTCAAACAGCTTCCAAAGGACAACTAAAGAGCAGGCCATACAATTGCATTTGACAGAAAATGTGCCAGTGTTTGTGAGGAGAGTTCAGGGTCTAGCTACGGTGCAGGATGAATGAGAGCATCGATCTTTCTCAGTGTGAGACAACACATGAATACTGAGCTTCGACCAGAGAGAGAGAGTAGAAGGAGGTTATGGAGAGAGTCGGAGAGATAGAAATCAAAATGAGAAATGAGAGACAAGGCTGAGAGATTGCACAGTGAACGAAAGGGGAATGGTAGGAGTCAGGTGAGTCGATAGAGCGTTTTATTGAGAGAGACGACTGGAGGGAAGACATGACATGAAGGAGAGCGCGGGTGAACAGGGGGGAATACAAAACAGATGGACTGAGAGGAAGTGGATGAGGGCGAGCAAAGAGATAAAGGGAAAAGCAGAGAGGGAGTCTTGGTCTTTTATTGGCCGGTGCATGATGATGACTGAGGTTGATTGGACACTTGGACCTTGCAACTTGCTGGTTCTGCTGCATGCTGAGTCACGTCAGCCAAACACTCACACTGACTTGCAGCATTCGAAATATGATTAAGTTGGCGAGTTTATCATTAATGCACAAACAGTCACCATAGCAGAACTGACCCCAATAAAATAAACTCTCAAGATTTTGAGTAGAAAATCGTGTCTTCAGTGATCCACATTGATATATTGTTTTAATAGGATCATATTGCAATATGAAGCGATTTCAAGATACAAAAGGCAAGTAAAGCAGTTGAGAGAGAGAGAAAGACTTTTCTTTAGGTCGAAGCTATTTTGAATGTAATTCAACCTGCACATGTTCACATTAAATCTATTTCAGCATTTACTGGTAGGCTTTTGGCAGGGAAAAAACAAAATTTGTAGAATTTTGTGAACACTACATTAACATTGATTGAGAAAAATGTCAAAATGGAAAGAAAAATTATTAAAACAATGCAGTTAAGTAATTGCCAGCATGAATATAATGAGTGGATTGAGTGAGATGGAAATATAGCACCTGAAGCCTAATTATGAAGATTATGTCAACAGTATGGCAGATTAATATTCTCAACACACTGCTACAATCAGATTGTCTTTTAAACTGAAATTCTAGTTGCATTCAACGATTATGATATAACAGCTTGAGCTGATGTTGTATCACCTTTTATTTCTTGTCAGTGCTTACTCTGTTATCCCGACATTTCCAGCTGCATACAGATTGTGCCTGTGCCTTCTCAGGATCTTCTCTGTGCTCCTTCATATTTACTTTCTCCTCTGCACTGCAGGAACGCAGCCTGCATAACAACACTATCAAATACTCAGTGACAGATGTGCACCAGCTAAACGACTGCTGAAGAACACTGATTATAAGAGAATGCTGCCCAGTCTGAATCTAAGCTGTGCACTTTTTTTCCCTCATACAGAACTGCCACTCAAACGGCTACGCGACATGGCGACACGATGGTTCGCTGCCTTCTTGTTACCATGCCAACCGTGTATTTGTTTATGTACATGACCAGCTCATGTGAGTGGACGTGTGTGTTCACAGGTGTGGCAGAGCAGTTTGCCATCGCAGAGGCTAAGCTGAGGGCCTGGTCCTCTGTGGACGGCGACGAGTCCAACGATGACTCATATGACGAAGACTTTCTGCCTGCCAACGAGCCTACCACACAGAGCACAGGTACACACAAACACACATGCAGTGTATCTCTACACTGTGGGTAGAGCTACATTCACTTGTTTCTTTCATATTGTTCTCCTCCTTCTAACACCCCATCACACACCCTCATCCTCATCTCTCTCTCTCTCTCTCTATCTCTGTATCTTTCATTGTCCCAGTGCCCTAGTTTTCATCCTCTCAACATTTTTTTTTGTTCCTTGGTGCAATTTGATATCCCTCCTGCAAGTTTAATATGATTTCCTTTGCTGCAGACAGTGTCTTTGTGAGGATGGTGTGTGAGCAGGTTCTAAATACACAGAATGTATTTGACCATGGCTGTATGTATGTATGTATGTCCGTGTACACCAGTCTTTCATCTTGATTGCATTGGACCACTGATAACCTGAATAGCAACTAATAATGATCAGTTCAGTGTTGTTGCTGCATCCTCATATGTTCACTTATGTTGTTTTGTTGAATATTGTACAAACATATATTACTTCACTTTACTGCCACATAGATTGTGACTGTCAGTGCTTCATATGTTGACATTTCATTTTTTTCCATCTGTGATTGGCAACTAGCAGCTTTATTTTATTTGTGTTTTTTATCTGGTGCAGTTTCCCTGTTGTGTTACTCTTGTGTTACTACTGATCAGGAGAAGAGCCTGAAAATGTTTGGCAGGAGCCTGAGATGTACACCACATCAGCTTTGCTCAGCAAATCCCTTTTCTTTACGACCACTAGTGTCCAAAAAACCCATTTAAACAAGTAAAAAATTAGGGTTTTTTTCCTTTTCTTGATATATATATGTATATAAGTAATCTAATACGTGATGGAATAACTACTCACTTGCCCTACAGGAAATGTTACAGTTCATCTCATCTTTCTTCTCTTATCATTGTTCTCTTCTTCTGTGACTTCATACTCACAGTCTGTATCATTTCCTCTAGATGTGCCATCATATCCTCCCTACTTGAAGGACCTGATCCACAGCCAGCTTTGCCAACACCTGGGCCTGAGGGGACCCTGTTGCGAGAGCAGAGGAGGAGGCAGAGAGGGAAGTGGCAGTGGTGAGCCCTCCCCGACAGCAGGCTCTCCAGACACTCTGTGCTCCAGCCTCTGCAGCCTGGACGAGCAACACCCGTTGCTGCGTGATCTGAGCGGCCACCGTGGTACCCACTCCCACAGCAATGCTGCGGAGCTCGCCGCTAAGATTCTGTCGGCGCTGCAGGGAGGAGAGGAGCTTCTGGCCCGACTTCAGAGGGTGGGGCAGAGTGGAACCGGTGGAGGGGACTGCAGCTTCCACAGCCTGAATGGGGGAGGGCGGGGCATCCGGCCCTGCGGGGGTCAGGACTCTCCTTGCTACTCCATGTCTTACTCTGAAACATACCTGTCACCTGGCGAGGATGACGACACCCCCTGCAAGGACTATGAGAGCACCGTGTGCCAGGTGGAGGCAGACGGCAGTGGGCTGGAGTTTCCACCCAACTATGACCCACGCAGGAGGGTCTCTGATGTCGCTTCATCTGGAGTGGTATCCCTGGATGAGGAGGATGAAGAGGAGGAGGACAGGGCAGGAGAGCCAAACCACCAATGACTCTTCTCTTCTCACCTCAGTGTTTAATCCCTCCAGGCTTTTTTGAGGGTTTTCCTTTTTTTGCAACAACTTTCCCTCCCCACCATGGCATCTGAAATGTTTGAACCTTTGTGCATGTGGGTTTTTTTTCTCCTCTGACTGAAGTGTAAATCATCCGTCTTTGCCTTACTTGCAGCATTACAACTCCTC
Source organism: Ctenopoma kingsleyae (assembly GCA_032353495.1). NCBI lineage: Eukaryota > Metazoa > Chordata > Actinopteri > Anabantiformes > Anabantidae > Ctenopoma > Ctenopoma kingsleyae. Next base: position 7,919,453 of record JAUBNQ010000005.1, on the reverse strand, counting down.
TTCTCCAACTCGTAACTGCTTTGCCCCCATTTGATGTATCAACTCTATTTTCTTTGAAGGCGTCCAAACAATCTTTTTTATCAGTGTGAGAAGAGGAGTGTCAGACTTACTCGTGGGTATGACGCCCGCAGTTTTCGGCTCTGTCCTTAGATGTTTGGGCGACTCAGAAACGGATGCCACCTCCAGGCAGACAGAATGACTGAGTCTGAAACTCACTGACTTATCTTTGCATGTGTTTTGCAAGTGCTGAAATCGATGGGCTGACCCGGTCTTGAGCACGGTTTGTAATCTCAGCTGTTCTGTATAACCCTCGCCCATTTCCACAGCATCTCCAGTGGGAGGGCAGGTTGACACTGCATCCTGGGACCTGCCCTTACTACCTCCCTTTCCACCCCCTCCTTTGCAAGAGACAAAATAGCATCCTTTTGGGCATGGCTTGCTGAGTATGCCAAACTATTTAACCCTGTCACTACCAATTATGAGCAAATGCTGGAATGTTGTCAAAGTGACAGGACTTAGTATGTATTTTAAATATAACAAAGTTAAAAAAAACCATTTGTCACAGATGATATGACAAAAATGATATGCTTTTATTGTACTAGTTTTCTATCACTCAAACATGTTGTTGTTGACATTAGTCCAAACATCATTATGATCTGCCATAATGATAAACTACTAGCTACTGGATATTTTGGGGTTCTGTGGATTCCTGCATGGAAGACACAAGAAAGTTGTTGTCTTAAAAAAATACACAGCAGCAGCAATGACAACAAACACAGACAGAATGTAACTGAAGTGACCCTTGGGTGATAGGTGTTTGGTAGGAAGTGGTGCAGGTTGAGAAGACAGAAAAGTTTTTTTTTTCTGTGAAGAGATAAGTTGTATTGGAGATTTTCTATATTTTTGTATGCATTGTCTTGCTTTGATCTCTTTGCCTATGCGGCGTGCCAGTGTATGTGGTTTTTTGCACGAAGCTAACGTGGCTGTAGTTTTCTCCTTTTCTTCGTTATCACTGTGTGATATAGTCTACTGGGAAAAAAAATAACAATACAAATGTGAACAAAAAACTTTTATTTTTTATTTCAAAAGAGGATACTGTGATACGGTTTGTTATTGCCATTTGTCATGATCCTCGTGAAGAGCTCTTGTTTTTCTTTTTTCAGAGATTTCAAAATGCTCTTCTCTCTTTCCTCTCATACTGACTCCTGAAAAGCTTTGCCTTTTATTATGTACTTTCCTTTCTTTTCTATGATGTTTGCAAAAGGGCATGTTTATGTGACATATGGAGAAACTCCTATATCCATACTGGTGTGAGGAGCCCTGCTGAGGTTCTCCCAGAGGGACTGTCATTCATACAACTCAGGAAATCCCATTGGACCACAGCATCAATGCATCCCACCTGCACACATAACACCACTTGTTGCTCATCCTCTGTGTGCGTGTGCGCTTGTTTGTTGGTGTTTGGATTTTTTTTTTGTGTGTTTGAGAGGGAGAATGCCTGTAGTGCGTAGTTATTTTCTACAGATAATTAAAGCACAGATTCAGAACCCACATCCTTCTTTTTTTTGTTGTTGTTGTTTGACTGTTTAGAAAAGTATGAGTCTGTATGTTTGACATTTGTGCAAATATGTGGGTGTGCGACTGTGTGCGTGGCTGTATTGTAAGATGTCAGCAAGCTTCTCAAGCTTGCACTGTATATCCATTCCAAAAACCCTCCAATGCAGCGATTCCCTTTAAAACAGTGTCTGGTGTAGCTTGTTGGAGGATGGACTTTTATTGGTGCTGGAGATTTGAAAAAAAAAAAACCCAACAACACACACATTCAGTGATTAAAACTTTTGAGACAGAAAAGTCATGACATTGCTAATTTGGCTGTTTATTTATCTCAGAACGTTATGAACATGAGGTGACCCAGTCAGGCGAGTTGGGAAAGACGGCAACAACTCAGGGGGAACCACTGAAGCTGTGCCTTTCATTAGTCACCTTTGAGTTGAGTTGTCAAGTTGTACATCACCATACAACATCACCGCATCCTCCATTCTAGAGTAAAACACTGCAAAGATAAGATGGACAGAGGCACTAAATATCCTGTTGCATCTCCTGTGTGTACACCCCCCGCCCTCCCCAGTGTAGCTGGAGGTTACAGCAGGACAATCTACGTCATTGTCCTTTCAGTTGACATTAAAAGCCGGGCGATGCTGGCGAGGCGAGGTTGTGCTTTTGTCCGGAAACGGTGACGCGAGCGCAGCTTTGTTCGCCGTGCCTCCCCTCCTCTTTTTATCAGCTTGCTCTGTCCACCACTGTGCATTTTGCTCTGTCTCTGAGTGTCCTGTCCTCTCTCTGGGCACTGTGTGTATGTGTGTGCATACATATGTAGGAGAAAAGGCGGGCTCTTTGGTGTTATGTGTCCTGTTCTCTCCCTCACATCCACGAGTGTGTTTTTTTTATTATGCTTTTGAGGAACATAATTGGTTCATTCATCCAGTCTTAACCTTTATCCTAACCCCATCCTTAGTCCTATTTCTAGAAGTGGCACTTTGGTGGACTTCCACATCTATCTGTCCTTGTTAAAGCATTTTGTCCTCATAAGAATAGAAACTAAAAGAAGATTTCCTGCTGACATACGCGCAGACAGCCTGATGAATGTGTCCCCTCTCCATCCTTCTGTCTCTGTCCTGTCATTTCCTGCCTCCTCACCCCTTTCTCCTTTCCTCCCACCCCTCTTTTCTCTATGATTTCACTCTCTACAATTTTCCTCTCTTTCTTCCCCCCATCTAGCCCCACAGGGGTTCATTACGTAACTAAGAGGACATCTGAGTGCTACCTTTGCCGACAGGCAATTAGCCTGTGATTATAAAACCGCCTGATGAACAGGAGATGTGTATCTCTCTCCTGTCTATTTTCTTTTCACCCTCGTGTCTTTTTCCCCTTCAAGCCATCTGCAGCTTTCCTTCCCTTTCACTCCCTGTAACCCCCCCCCCCCTTCTCCTCCTCACTGCCACAAGCTTATTCTAAGTGACATTTTTTGAGGTTATCTGTCCCAGAAAGCTCCTCGCAGTTTGTGGAAAGACACAGGTGATGAAGGGAGGTGGAAATGTTTCTCGCACGCCTCTGTGTTTGGAAGTAATTCATATATCGCAGTCCAGTAACAGAAGAATATCCCATTATCCTTGAGCCAGACAGATGTCTTTAGAGTGAAACGTGTTCCTGTTAGTGTGGCTGTCTGTGTCTCTGGGCAGTGTGTTTCAGTTTGTTGCTTCAGGCAAGTGCTGACATTGGATACTTATCTGAGAGAAGTGCTCCACATTCTCTCTGTGTACGATAGTGGCGGGAGAACCCAGCACTATAAAAATACATTAAACATCTGTCAGACAGTGTCAGGACCGCAGGACATATGAATATTCAGTTGGTGGTGATGCCCCTGTCACCCTGTAACCTACTTAACATTTTTTAACAAACATAAAGCGCCCAGAGACCACCCCAGTGGCCCCCAGCTGTGAACATTAGGACAAAACCTGCGAACGCAACTGTGTCTGAGAGTGTGGAAACTGTAGGAACAGAATATAGGAAGTGTTTAAACCACATTAGCCTCCACTGTCTTAATTAAACCACCACACCCCACAGGGGGGTTTGGGTGTGTACAGTGACACTGGGCACACAGTCATACACAAAAGATGAGAAAGAGACTTGTGGTACAGATGTCATGGAAGAGTTCAGAGAGTAAAGCCATACAACTCACCCAACAGAGTCAGAGACACTTTGAGGCAACAGGGTATGTGAAAATAGATGACCCAAAATGAATGTACTCTCCCAGCCACAACCTCAGTGGGTTGCATATCACCATCAGCATCAGTCAAACACGCACACAACCGTCTCCTCCCTCTGAAATCTCAATCCTGTTTTTCTTCTTTTCTCTTTTCCTTTTTGTTTCCTTTTAAATATTTTTTCTTCCTCTTTTGGCTGAATGTAATTATTTCAATATTGTCACCTTGGATTTGAAAACAGAATCTTTGTTTGCTGCATCTGATATGGTTTTGAGTTAATAAAATATTGTTATTGTTCTTTGCAAAAAATGCAGACCTGGTGTGATGTTATTTTTTTTAATGGAGACATTAAAAGAGTTAAAGACAGGTGGGAGGAGAAAAGTGGAGATCTCAGTAATCGGGATCATTTCAGTGTTTTATGGTTACCGATACTTCTTTCAGCACCGCTGTGGTTCACACACCATAAAGCCTGCTGCAATTAGTCTCTGACATGACGACATCATTATTATCAAGTTATCACCAGGGCAGAGGGCAGCGGTTGGAGAGAAACTGTGCAGAGTCAAGCTGCTCGTAGTGATCATACAGCAGCAAGTATTTCATTTTTCCATGACATCATAGGGCCCTGGAGAGCTTGCTAACCTACTGACGGGTCGGGAGACAGAGAGTGGAGGGAAAACATCTGAGCAGGCCATGGTTGATTTCACATTAGGACTTGTAGATGATCCCATCTGTTCTGGTTTTAAGGAGGTTTTGGGCCCCACTGACAGGCAGGTCTGCTTTGCTGATGCTGGAGTCAACAAGTTCTGATACCTAAATGTGAAAAAATAAATATTTCCACCAATATCCAACAGAGCTAGAAGCAAGAGAAAAGGGTTGTCTTCAGGGGCAGGAAGGCTGCAGGGCGTCAAGGGTTCCCAGCGTGTGGTCGTCACATGAATTTGTTCTTCACATTATAACAAGTGTTGCTGAAATGTTCATTTTGAAGAATGCCATTTTTCTGTGTATCTTGTAGGTGAAGTGCCTGCATCAGGATCAGCATCTGATTTTGAAGACAGAAGACTGTTGAAACAATTTAAGTACCCAGATAGACCATCCTGATGATTGACCATGTACAAGAGAACGTACAGACCACACTTACAGAGGGCAGGTACATGAGTCACCTACAGTATGGCTCCCAGAACAAGCTTCAGACTATCATACTTCTTCGAGTGATGAGTGCCATAATTCTGCTTTTTTTGCCACCTGAGTGCAGATTTACAGGAAGAGAAATCTCACTCTCCTTCATTTATTTTTTTCTTCACCTCATAGTCTGTGTTTTCTTTGGATCTTCTTTTGTCAAATGTTTTGCCACAGACAGAGCACCAAACAAACACTGACTCATCCACTGCATCTATAATAAGATTGTAATAAGATGTAATGCACCCATAATGTCAACATACAAAGGGGAACAAAGCAGGTTCAGATTATTTTGTCCTCTTCTGTGTCGTTGTACATACAGATATTTATGGTTTCTGACAGAAAATAAAACTGGTAACTATTGGCACCGAGATTGAGGTGAAAAACACATGCACACAAAGACCTATTTTTTCTTTGTGGGTCAAATCTCATCTTGCCATGGCTGTGGAAACAGAGTGGAACCACATTTGATCTCCCCAGTTCAGACAGCCATGAACAGATCAGATCTCTACCAGTGAAAAGTGAAAAATCGGATTTCGAGGCTTGAGCCTAAATGGCTGTTGCACAGGCTGTGAACTAAACATAGACAGCAGTAACTGGGTCAACACTTAAATCTTGCTATTTGGTTTTATTTAAACCTCAGGATATCTGTGACTGTTTTAATCCAAAATAAGGACATAGAACTGTGGTTCTTTTCAAGGTGCTATATTTAGCACTTTCTTATAAATAAATTATTACTGTTGTACCACAGTAAAATTAACAAGTCTAATGTTAGCAGCTCTGCGAGGCTGCACTTCAGCACAGACGTTTGAGCTAAATGCTAACAGCACTGTGATAACCTGCAGGTAAACTGTAACACACAGCAGCTGTATTGACCATGGTGGTCACAGAGGATTGATTGACAATGACAATGACTAACTGATGCTCGAAAATGCTAAATTAAACTTCTTATGTTGTATTGTCCTCAGGCTGCTCTGTGTCTTGTCTGGTTTTACCTCACTAACATCATTTATAGGTCCCTCTCTTGTGAATTCATCCACATGCACCTGATGACGATACACCATCTGTTCTGAGGTCATGAGAGGTACTGTGTTCTGGACTCCAGAGACCACAATGTGCCACCCAGAGACTGGAACTATTCCCAGCGGAGACTCTGGACCTCTCTGTGGCAGGAGAACTGAATAGATGAACTCATATACTGCTGACTGTGATGGAGACAGCTGAGACTCTACGTTCTAAAATGTAATCTCTTTTTTTTTATTGTTCTGCACTTTTTTTCAGGTCGTACGACGCTGTGAAGATTTTTTGAATTATGTTTTGAAAAGCCTTTTCAAAAAGTGTTAATGCATCATATTTTACACAAAGACAAATACATGCGTTTCACCTGAGAGCACAAATGGGACTGTCATGTTGATATATACTGCTTGTATTAACTGGACTTTCAGATTTGTAGCTTACTGCGTACATGAAGTGTCCCTGCTATGACTGAGGATACATTATCCTGAGGGGTAAGATGGTGGTGCTGGTGAATGTTGTTTTTCACATCTTCAAAAGAGAAACACACACACCATAAAAGTATTAATATGACACTCCTGAATGTCACCGGTGTTATGCAGCAGTGGTTGCAGGACAACTCTTGCCAACAGGCAAATGTCACTACAATTAAAGCTTTTAAAGAGGAAATGTTACAGTCAGCTGCAGTGCATTTACTTTGCTTTTACAGTGTAACATAACCATTTTGTGCTTTTGGCCTTGAATCTGTTCTTTCAGGAAGCACTCTCCATTTCAGATTTGAACTTTTGAGTGTATTTGTTATTTCATTAACAGGTAAGCGGGACTTAAATGGCCAATTTTCTCCTAAATTATTGATAGTGTTCACATGTTGTGGAGGGTCTGTCTTAACGGCTGACCTGACCCCTCATCCGCTCTGCTATTTCTGACCACATGCCAAAAGTGCCACCGTTCAAGCCTTATCTCTACTCTGAGTGTGTGTGTGTCTGTAAGTAAAGAGATCTTCACTTGTTATCAGTTTGTCCGTTACATTCTTGGCTGCAGTGGTTGAAAGACTGCCATTTATGGCAAAGGAAGAATGTTATAGAGCCCATGCTGTGCTCCACTGACCCACAATGCACCAGCGCTCTATAAAAACCCACAACGACGATGGCTGGACAGTTAGAGTATTCGGTGACCCACATGTTAGACTGTATTTTGTTAGTATTTATTCTGCAGAGGTTTAGCAGAGATCATATTTGAGTATAGACCTTGTTTTTCAGTGTGTTTTCAAACTGTTTGCAGGTTTGAAAGCCTACGGCAGATCCTCCGCTATGGCATCTCTGACATCTTCCAGCCGCAGATCCTCCTCATCCTACCGTTCATCATCACGTTACAGCACCTCAAGCTCCTATCGGTCAGAGGGCTCACTGGGCGGCTCATCTGATTCTCTGGACCCACACTTTGAGCCATTTCTTGACTCTGTTGATCATTCCAGTCTGTTTGGAGAAGAGGGCCCAGGGGCCCCCAGCTGTTTGGCCCCTTTCAGCAGGTGCAGTAGATCCTCCTATGGACACAGTGGTAAGGGAATTGACAGTTCTGTCCTCATTAGTTACTGTTGATGCTTTTAAAAGTTTCATGTTCTTGTACAGCGCATGCATAGAAAAGAACATGAAGCAGTTTACAGCAGTTTTCAACGTTTTAGTAACTAATGTGTCTTTGAAGTCTCTTTCTAATCATCCGTTGCTCAAATGACAGCTAGTGGCAGTTTATATCAGTCACAGCTTGTTACATGTAAGCTAATGTCAAACCACCTACAGCTCACATTTTAATTTTACCAGCTGACTTGACTGAGGCAAGTATATTGGTGTAAATAGTGTGTACTATTGAGTTCTAGTGAGTACTCTGTGTGTGGCTATATATGAATATTGTGTTTACGTACCTACCTTATCTACATAGACATAATGTGAGCATTAGCAGAGCAGCAGTGGCTTCAGTGCTGTGTGTGTGTGTGAGACATTCAGATGCACTGCACAGTACTACAGAGTGTAGGTACCCCATGTCATTGTGGTTGTGCATGTAAAATGCAGCATAAAAATATATGAGCTGTTACACAAGCAGTAGACATTTGGATTACAACAGAGGAATACCTACCCCATCAGACCCAAAAGACAGCTGACAAATTCTTGAAACATTATTGCAACGTAGTTATTCTTAACATTATGAATATGTAAGTATAAATGTAAGATCTATGTAATGTAAGATTATTATTTTGTTCTAACATAGCCTTGTTTTGTTGTTTAGTTTATATACTTAATTATTTTGAAACTTTTTTTTTTTTCTTAAAACATTACAAGAGAAAAAAGACTTTTAAGATGAAGTGTTAAACTTGCACTGGGTAACACTGGGCTGCAAGTGAATGAACACCTCCACCAGCAGGAAAGAAGCATTTGTATCTCACATTACAGCTGTAGGTTGACTGAAAGAAAAGCAGCAGAGAGAAGAAGAAGAAGTCCTGCCGCTCAGAGCCACAGTCATAAGAGATTATGTGTACTGTGGGAAAATGAGTCTGCCAGACATTGTCTCCTGAGCTACATAAAGAACTAATGGCAAGATCAAAGAAAAGAAAAGAAAAGTTGGAGCTCTGATATAAAAGAGGAGCTTCCAATGACGTAACAGGACAAAAGATTTACCAGAGTGATGCTACAGACATTAACATTTTATATCTTTTTTTCCTCTGCAGGTGGCGCTATGACAAGTTGGCAGAGTAGTGCAGGTGGTGGTGGGGTTCATTGTCTGGGAGACTGCTACTACATGTCTACTAACGTCAGTCAGTTTGAGCCGCATGACATAGTGGTGATGGCATACAACCACCATGTTATCATTCATGCCCAGAAGGTGTGTATGTGTAGGTGTGACATCATCTAATCAAAGTGTGCTTGATTTTTTTTTATTATCTTTTTGTCATAATGTGCTTGTTTTTGGTCATTTTTTAATCTTTTTGTCATAATGTGCCTGTTTTTGGTCATTTTTTAATCTTTTTGTCATAATGTGCCTGTTTTTGGCCATTTTGTGCCGGTCATGTTCATCTGTTTTTTGTCATTTTGCTTCTCCATTTTGACATTTTCTTCTCTTTGAGATCACTTGGTATCTCTTTGGCCCCATGACCCCTTGGGTCTCTGGGCCTGCGTCCAATAAGTATTAATGCTTTTTTTCAGAGGTGGGTGGTGGGGTTGGGGTAGGTAGGAACACTTAAGCCTTTTTGATTCATCACGCTCTGCTCTGGAAACTTGTGATTTCACAGTTGCTAATTTTTACATACTTAGTACATACATAGTTTAATCTTAAAAAAAACCCACATAATTATTTTAATGTACTCAAAGCAGAAAGTATCATCCAATGATTCTAGGAATAACATAAAAAAAAGACTGTATCTTCATTGCAAACTGATGTTTTATCTGACCTTTTTTTTACCAGCAATACATTTTAGGATGAACAGTAATAACTTGAGTGCCAGGCATATTCAGCGGGTTTATCCGTAGACAAGCCTCAGCTTGCATTTTGTTGTCCCTTCACAGTTTGACGTTAATAAAATTTAAAAGATGAGAAATCAGAAGGAGACAGAGGGACAGTCTCCGCTGCTGTGCAGGAAGATCACTTTAACAGGGGTTAGCAGACAAATTGGCAAAGATCAACAACCATTCAACTCACCTTAAATGCCTGTAACAGCAAAAAAACCTCTTCAGGAACAAGTAGTCGGTGCTCATTTCCTTCCCCCATCCCTCTTTCTTCTTTCTCTAAACCAATTGAGAAAAACTGACCTCTTCACCTCATTTTCTTTCCTCGTCGTCTCGATTCATTTCTTGGGCCCGTTCCTCCTCTGTCCGTTCTCTAGTCTTGATGACCTTTTGTTTTAGCAGCCCAGCCCTGTTTAGATTAATCCATCCTTTCACAGCTCCATCTGTTTCTAATTTTAAGTCTCTGTTCATCAGGTACTGGATGATGGAAGCATCAGTGACACATTCACACATAAGTCTTTGTTCCCGGAGGATATGGACCCCCTGTCGGTCAGTGGGACCCTTAACCCTGATGGTACTCTGGTGGTGAGCGTACGCCGGACTACAGCGCTAGGTGGTCTGGATCCCCTGGTTGTCCCCACTCACCACAGTGAAGCTCACCTTTGACCTGTGGCTTCATATTGATTCTGATTCAGCTAACATGGTTTTAATTTTAGTACTTTATACTCACCTATTAAGTTGATAATTAGTATTTAAAGTTATTTCTTGTCCTCCACACATCCAACACACAGCTGCAGAAGAATATCTCACAACTGCTGGGCAGTGACATTTAAGAATACTATTAATGAATGATTAATGATCATTTGATGGTCCCCTGACCTTTTGTTCAGCACTTCTGCCGGGTTATAGTTTAATGCTAACGTTATTTGCTATAAATGATGAAACCTTACATTTTTGCTGCCCGTCTAACCTTTCCTCTGTTATGATCATCCAAATGGCTCAATGTTCCACCTGCACGTAATAAAATAAAAATATACAAATTAAATTTTGAGGTAACTGTGGATAAGGGTAAAAATTGGGTTTGTCTCATCTACTTTATCTAAATTAAATTACTTGTATACTATATATAGATTTATTATGTGAAAATGTTTCAAGTTGTTTTGAAGGTTTCTGATGTGGAAACTAGTAGTAAAGTAGAATAAAGACAACCTGAAGAATGCACTAACTCACTATCATGCATAACATAAATTACCATACCATAGCATATTAGCTTTCCAGCATTCATAGCTTAGCATGTCACTATATTCTATGTTGTATAAAACCAGCACCAGCAGAAAATTGTCTGAACAGATTTACTTCAAGACATAGTTTTGTTTGTGCACACGCACCGACAACACCGTCATCTCATCTCATTTTATTAACAGACAGTGTACCATCAAAATGATTTTGAAGCTGATATTTTAATGTAAAAAATCTTACACATTGGGATTTTAAAGCTGCATAAATTTTTTTTGTGTTTTGTTTTCTCTGTGTAATGTGCTACTGCACTGCTGCACGAATAGTTGCCCCCCCAGGGACTGCAAAGTTTGATTGATTTTTTTTTTTACCATTAGGGGCAGTGCGATAAACTACAAACACAATGCTTTCTTATATATCCAGAAATCATTAGAGCAACATTAGCATTCATTTAAAGCAGTGTTTAATGATGCATATAACTCATTTTAGTTCTGCTTTGGTCTCTACCAACTATTGAGGTAAATCCTAAATCTTGCTTTTTAGGTACTACAGCAACTACTATAAATACTATATTTATCAGCTATGTTTAATCTCCATGCAGACTATATGGGAGATACAATACACACACAAGCAGGCCCCAAGTTTTTCCCTAGAGACCAGGTCTCATGCTCCCACCTGAAACTCTCAGAAGGACCAAGCAGCAGCCTACTTAACGAATGAACTTGTTTAGCTCATTAAGCTTTTACCATTGCACCCTGCACGCATTACAGTCCAGATGCTCCCCTCTCATTCATAGACAGCAAAACAACAGAATGAATGGGTGTGTGTGCATGTGCATACTAAGAATGAGGAAGCACCAGACGGTGAGAGGAAAGCACTGAGAAAAAAGAAGTGAAAAAGTGTGGTTCGTTCATTACTGAGCCAACTGTTTCGATAAACACTCCCAATGGGAAACCACCAGGAACATCATTTTAGCTCATCTAAGTGCTGTATTGCTGGAACGTTTAACTTTACCACACTTTAGCGGCTGTATCAAATATTTTAGGAATTACATGGTGATAACCCCAAACTGCAACATGAGATATTTTGAGAGCATCATTGCAGAACAGAGTCAGTTCCCATCCCCTGACTCACTCCAACCCTCTATTTTAGGGGTGATTCAAAACCCTTAGGCTGGAAATATACTCTGTCCTAATTCATCGCTGGTGAAGGACATGGTCACATATTTCTTTCCTCTCTGTAAATGTTGATGGGCATCATCTGAGTGTTTGACTGCACCATTAAACCTGGTGCTGCTGTTGGAAGTCTTATGATTACCAGTTCCTGTCAGTGCTACTCACGTTATCATCCATGTCACAAACTAACATTAGGAAGCATATATGCACTAGATATACAGTAGATATAATGCTCCTGTTCTTTATCCCTCACCAGTGGCGGATCTAGAAAATTTTACGTGGGGGGGCAAAGGTGTTGCAAGAGGTCTAGGCAGGGTGGCAATGCTGGACCTCAGAGTCAACAAAATATCCACAAAAACACTTTAAAACTATTTATTGTATTATCATCTCTTCTAAAAAAACAATTTTTAGGTATAAATGAGAAAAAAGGTTCCTCAGAATAAAAATAAAATAAATACATAAATAAATAAATACAGAAAAATGACTTTAATTACTGTACTGTTTACTTTAACTAGGTTTTTCAGGGACCTAAGATTATTTTTACAATTATATATTTTTGGTGAATTAATATTTAATTTGAAGGTTCTGAGAGGTTTTTGGACAAACAAGCGATTAGTTTTTACAAGTATGATTTTAGAACAGGGGTCAGCAACTGGCGGACCGTGGTCCGGACCCGGACCCAGACTCTGTCCTGTCTGGAGGTGTTTATCTTCATCCTTCATACTTCAACCGCTGCGTCTCCTCTGCTCTGAGATCTGCTCTCAGTGGTTAAAAG
>JAUBNQ010000005.1:7871553-7888995 GCA_032353495.1 Ctenopoma kingsleyae | reverse complement strand
TCACTTTTTGAATGGAATTACTGAAATAAATCAACTTTTTCATGATATTCTAATTTTATGACCAGCACCTGTATGTGCAAGCAATTCCCTATTCTTCTCTTATCATTGTTCTTTATTCTTATCTTTGTCTTTATTATCATTAATACTGAATCTATTTTATTGGTTTTGTTATTCTATTTCCATTGCATTCTTTATGTATTTTGTTTTTTGGGTTATTTATTATTTTACTTTCTTAAAAGGCTAGCTGACATAAAAAAAAACAACAACCACTTCAGCTTCACTACAGGCTCCTCAGTCGCTCCCAAACACAAAACATCTTCATTTTCTTTGCCATGTGACAAACATGATGTTCCAAACAGTTACATGAGTCATGTTACCGGTGACAATACCATTAATAGAAAGCTGTCTAATACTGGACTCGAACACCATGTAATATTGACTGCAGCCGTTAGATGTAATCAAATTGTAAAACATAAATGTTGAGGGTAATTTTGCTGCTGTTACAAACGACCTACAACAGTTAAAAAAAAGAGCTAAGATAGACTGGCGATGTGAAAAAGACGTTGTGGTAGTCTGCTAGATATATAATAAGAACAATATATGCTTTTCAGAGCTAGTAGGAAAGACTTGCATTCTAATTAGGGTAATCTGAAGAGTCAGTACAAGCTCCTGGAGTCCAAACCACCAAATTCAACTGTATTGTGACAACACCAGCATATAACGCATTTCACAATACAAACAAAGAAACTAAACTTTTTAGAGACATAAGCCATTTATAACTGATTGTCCCTGAATTTGTGCAGCTGAATGCCAAAAACACTGACATGCGTGTAATTGGCCTCAGCAGTTGGAGGCCCCAGATGTTACAGCGACATTGCTCATTATCTCTGTGCATCACTGATAATTGTGAAATTCTGCAGTTATTTTTCATAATAATGTTGTATAAACATGTCAAACCAGCTCTGAAACCCTGTTTTCTTCAACAAAATAACTGAGATTATGCCATTCCTCTCTAATCATAGTATGTGTTTTGCAGTATGTTGACCTTCACCTTCCTTACCATTGTTATAAGATCTGTTGCTCTCAATAAACCTCTCTGTTTTCCTCGACAGCTGTCAGAAAGGTGAAGAACTGACAACATAGATCACATAGAAATGTTTCCACCAGTTGCTTCACTTGTTTTTGTCCCTGAGATTTATTTTCTGCAGCTGTCCAGAGAATGGAGTGTGAACAGCCAAACATCTACCCAGAATTCAATTTAGGTAGGGAAGCTGAGAAAGAGGGCTCATTACTTACTACACACACACACACACACACACACACATCAGTGTTAAGGCAACCACCAAAAAGGAAACATATTTCATCTACCAATACTTTAATGCAATTTGTCATATCTCTATTTCATTGTGTCTTTATATTCTCATACACTTTGTCATGAAAAAAGAATGACACGCATTCCCCAACTTTTTGTTTCTAAAGAAACAAAAAGAAATAAAAAGAGGGGAGCGAGGTGCCAAAAAACAGAGCCCATAAGCAATCATTAATAAATCATGGAGGCAGTATGAAAATGCATGAGTGGGTGAAAAGTAATGAGAAAAACAGTGAGGAGAGCCTGAGCGGCGTCCATTCTTTGAAACAGACTACTGATGTCATTTACCCTGCATCAATTTCACAACCTAGATGGAAGGATGCGGGTGGAGGGGTTTAGAAAAGAGGTAAAGATGGACAAGGAGATTAGATTGGATCCAGAAACAAAGAATGAAAGAACTGTGAGAATGAAATTAAGGGTGGGGGAGGGGGGTAATGAGTTGATTTCTCTTTTAGTGCAGAGATGTAACTCCAAGGAAGTCTATAATGATAGATTTATTTTTCTATATTCATGCTCAGCTTCACAGTATGGAGCGTGGAGAGTGCCACAATAAAATCAATATAATATGCATTTAACTGACTATTTAAATAACAATTTAAATGTGTCATTAAATTATTAATTAATAATTAGTAAGTACTGAAATTAAGTCACACATAATTTATTAAATATATAATTTATTAAATTGGTTGTCAGCTAGCTGCACTTAGCCACGGCTAGCTGCACTTAGCCACGTAAAGAAGCGACACACACACTTTCTGCTGTTTACAGACCACAAGGATGAAAACTCAGAGAAATCTAATAAATTCCTCTGTATTACTGGTCACATTTTCTGTATCAGCAACTCATGAATTAATATCAAGTTTAGAAAGTCTCTCACCAACCTGTTAGCAACTCATTCAGCTCCTGTATAAGGAGAACCATTTAAATGCTTATTATATTTATTGTATTGTGGCACTCCATACCACAGATCCTTGACAAACTTAGAGGAACGTTGTAATCCACATTGCTCTCTGCCATGTGCGCTTACATTCTGTTAAACGTTAATAATGACGACAGGGGAAACTGGTCCACAGGGTTTGTGTATTGTATTGGGTTTATTACTAATTAGCTCACTGCAGGGCAATAATGACTAATGCACTTCTAGGCACACTTAACACATCCAAATATTCACTGAACTAATAATGTACCATCTGTCTCAGCACTTACCCTACAATATGGTTCGCATGGGCACACTCAAATCACTGGACATTATTAAATTACAACAGTAATGGCAAATGGCGGCAACTGCAAACTTGACTGGTGAGTGGATAAACTGAAATACCCCAATTAAAAGAGACCATATATATATATATATATATATATATATATACATACACACACACACACACACCATATTTAGCCTTTAACAAATCTGCCCTCTGAGTTTACTTGGTGCATAAATTAGAGCTCTACAATACTTAGGGTTAGGGGTTTACAGACAAACAGCTACAAACTAAAGTCACAGTTTTTTATTTTATTACAAGAATTAGGTTTCCATTAAGGCTATCTATTCCTGTTTACTTGGGGATAAAGTGTGCTTGTGTGCAGGGGATACAAGGGCTAAAATAAAACATAGGACTTGAAAACTTATTACAACAGCTTTGATGTCAAATATTTCATGCCAAATATTTCAGGAAACAGATTCACCTGCTTAATCTAATTCATGAACAGACTGTCTTGCTTATTATGAATAGCTTTGATTCATGTCATTATTAATCTCAGAAGTTCCAGAAATAGTGCCCACAAATGGAAATTTGGAGGTACATTTCCATAAATACACCTCAAAATTTGCAGCAAAATGATGAGGTCAGTAACAGAAGCTACCATCCTGAATACTCCACTATCAATTAAAATGTACAAAATACTGCATACACATGGTAACTGTATATAGTGTATAATAAATTAGAAATGCGACTGTGGGTTTTAGATCTCAATGCAAGACATGAAAATGTCTCAGTGATCTAAAACATGATTAAATTACACAATTCACAGGGTAGGGAGAGCAGATACGATTTAGAAAATTTTTCAAGCGGTGCATTCACACAGGATAAAATCAACTTTTGCTCAGACTAACTGACCTAATTCCACATCATCTCTACCAAATGTAATTAAATGTTTTAATTATGTTCACCTTAACCTCAACTTCTGACTCAGAATAGAAAGTTAGAAAAGGTAAAATTTTGAATATATGTCCCTACACTTTAGCTGTGAAGGTTGTTATGAAATTACCTTTGTGTTTGTTGGAACCTGTTTTGGCAATTCACAGAGCAACTTATGCCTTATGGATTATGAAATGATGGATTTGAAACGAATTAGCAGCTCAAACAACCTACATTTGTTGCAAAGCATAGTAATATAAAGGTGAATAGAGCTCAATAGCGAACCCCCCACATCACTCCTGGATGTACTGAACTCCTACTTAATAGGCTTAATGAAACATACCATTGTGCAGAATAATACATCATGCTGTGGTAAATCAATGGTGAGATTTCTAATTTTAGTGATATCAAAACAATGGTGTAGCAGTAATGACTGTTTATAATTCTGACCTTTAATGTGGCACCCAATCAAGACAATCAATGGAGTTTCTGACTGCCAGAGTGCAACCAGACTGTGTTTACACAGACATTGACTCAAAGACAGAGAGACCATGTAATGAGCAGTGTCTCTCCTGCACATGTGTGAAAGTAGTACACTTTGTTTTGATTAATCTTTTTCAGTTCTACAGTTGAAGAAATGCATTTCGTCATCCACCTCAAACTAATGTTCCCTCGGTGCATTATAGTCTCTGGTCTGTTGCAAATACACAACTCGCTGCGGCGTCACGGTGAGAAATACACGCTTGAGGGATCACATATTACACCACCAAATTAAAAACCACTCCCAGCGTTCCTCTTCTGTTACTAATTTTGTACTTTTTGTTGACTTTCTTTAGGCAGTTATATGTAATTGAGCAGCATGGATTGTGTTAAAACCAAATTGTTGGATTCTGGCATTATTTTTGGGGGGGGATTTCACAGCGAAGGCTGGGCATTTCAGAAAACAGCAGAGCCAGATGTTAGAAAAATGAGGCTGGATGTGGTGCTGTGGTTGACAGCCCTTTGAGATCCTCTGAACACATTTGATGGAAACAATGTATTATTTGAGCACACAGTGTTGTCAGTATTTTCCCTTAGTTACAGTATCAACAATACTGAGACTCTATCAGCTGCATATCATGAGTTTATACACAAACCCTGGAGTGAATATGTGTACAGACTTCAATAGTTGTCAATAGTGCCTCAAGTCTAAATCATTAATAGCCTAAATAATTAATGGTGCTAATATAGCTACACTGGTAGATATATCAGTGTAATAGTAGGAAGGTATGTTAAAATTTACAAGTTGTGCTTTATCTCTTATCCCGAGTGTGTTAATAAGCAAGTTTGAAGTCTATATGTGTCCTTGTGTGTTAGTACTGAACTGAAACAGAAGTGAAAACAAATGTTCACAATAAATGTAGATAACCAAGATAACTAGAAAAGCTCTTTAAGTGGTGCGGTGCTTCCAAGCAAATGGAATGACATGAGTCTGTATGTGGTGAGAATGTGAAAACAATCACATGATTATTTGACAACGTAATAATAAGAAAGGCTAAATTATAAATAAATCATTCATGCTGATAAATGGACAAAGATCAAGTGCGTGAATGTATTTAGTCTGATTGCATGATTGTGTAATGCTTTATAGCGTTTCATTTTCAGAAATTGGTGTTGTCGGATCATTTGTCATGCAACAATGGATGAACTTGTTTGGCAGAATCCTTTTTCTCAATTCGTAATCACACTCTTGTTCTATTGATTGACATGCATCACTGCTGGAGCGTGTGCACTCACTGGTAATTGGACAGCAGGTTTGTGGTGATATTTTTTAATACCCCCCAGGACTTCTCATGCATCATCATTTCATCTGAACTGTTGTGTGAAGAGATATGATACTTCGGTACTGATATTTAACTCTCCATGCATACAGTAACTCACCATTGCTGCCCCTGCACATTAAACACATGATGTACCATCACTGTCTTCCATCAATTACAACAAATGCAAAGGCACTTTGTGTCACTACACTCTGGGAGGTGGTCACTGATTGGATGCCTTGGGTGATACGGCTGATGATGGACAGGATAGCATGCTTTGTTGAACAGCCTCGTCCTTGTAGGCCACAGCTCACCCACATTTTCTTTCTAAGATGATAGTTGGTGGTTTGGTAAAAGATTTATTTATGATCAATACACAAACATCTTTAAAATTTAAGAAAAAACAAATGAAATGCATAAATACCTATTATACATGACTGAAATTATTATAAGATCTGATATGGCAAAAGGAAAATCAATTAAGGGGTCATGCAGACTACTTTCCTTAAAGCTTCAAATAATATATGAATGTACAAATGTCATGAATAGAGCAGAAGTAGTTTAAACTTAATCTGCTGACCACCAGTGCTTTCAGTAGAGTGTTGACAGTCACTCACTGTCAGAGTGAAGCAAAGTGTGTTGACGCGAACACAAAGTTTTCTCACTTACTGACAATATAATCCTTATCCAATAACACCAGCAACTACAGGCAGTAAAAGGTCAGCAGATCTTACAGGTTGAACAAGGACGAGGGTGTTCAACAGTTTTTGGCACGATGGCAAAGGCGGGCTTTGGCTGAGCCTGGCCCAGATCACAGGCCATCGGCATTTGGGATTAGCCCTAATATGGAATGATGGGGTGACAAACGGTTGATTGGCTAATGAACCAGCTGGTGGGCAGATTCCACGCATTTGGGTAGGCCCGATCGATAACTCTTACCACGACAGATATCCGGACTCGTTTGGACGGCCTCCTGAGCTCAGGAGACGGGGGTCTCTCCATGTTGTTGTTTTTCTTTCAGGCGACCAGAGACAAGCACAAAACGTTAACAACAACCTCAACGTCAGTTTACCTGAACAAAAAATTTAACGTTGACGTGACCAAATTTCATTGAAATGCTCGAGAAAAAATAAATTGAAAATTGATTTCTATGAAACAAGCCTTTAGCAGCGTGGTGCAGGAGTGAAGCGGTTTTCTTTAAAGCCTTGCAGGATGCAGGGCTGAGACAAAGTGAAAAGGGTTTTATATTGAGGCTGACTGCGATACTGTGTGTGAGTTTTCTGTGGATGTGCGTGTCTGTGTGGGAGGTGCCGTACTGTAGAGCGTGAAGGACTGAATGTGAGAGATAGCATAGGACTGTGTGGGTGTACGCAATGTGCAAATGACAGGATGTGAAACACTGTGTGTGTGTGTGTGAGAGACAGTGGTGTTGTTAGCTGTATTCGAGGATATGGCTTTCTTACCTCCAGGCCTTCTGTGTCTCGACTGGCGCAGAAAAGGTTCTTTAAAGCAATGCCTGAATTATCATGAGGGCCTGAAAGATAGAGTGAGAATCAACACAGTGAAACTACAGACATCTGGTCTTTGTCTGGTACATATACTCTAATTGTGTCTGCTGTTTACAGATCAAATCTTACTGGTCCCATTTAGAGAAGCAATACAACAACAACTGCATTATCTTTCTGTCAGAACAGTGTCTTGATGATGATATTACAGCTCCAACTATTGCAATGTCCTATGTTGTCAAGTAGAGAAATGTCCAATAGTAAGCTAGCTCAGCTCACATCATTCACAGCAGCAGACATTTATTTCACATAACATATAGCTGTGGCTACAGACTTCTGTTTCCACTTTACCTGCCTTAGGGGACAAGTTCATGGAACTAAATTTCAGCACTGTGCACAGTGCAACGTTTCCTTGTTCAACTACCAAAGACCACACAAAAATTATGTAGTCCACAGTGGAAGATATCTTGATGATTCTCATATTTCATAATTGAAAAATAAAAAAACACAGGTCAAGAGATTCTAGCCTAAACATTGAGACGGCTGGACATGGACAAACAAAAAGGCCGAAAACAAACTATGTCAATTCTGCCAACAAGCAACGGTAGATGTTGCAGCTTGAAGAAAGTTCTTAACCAAGATAAAACTCAACTAGCGAGAGTTTGACAAACTCAGACCAGAAAAAAACTCTATATTTTACGGGGAAAACTGACAATGCCAGGATTAGATTAGAGAGTAGAAAACATGTGAAACTCTGTCCCTAATCTATTTTTAACCGTTACCTATATGTAATGCCTAAATTATATCTCATATTACAGTATCAGTATATTAACAGCAATTTAGCAATGTGAATACCAGTTACTGTATATTCTGAATGATTATAATGACTGGAAACCTCATTCAAAATAGCCTAGAAATACCCCACTTTACTTGAACACATTAATGAGCAATTATTTTACTTCCAGTGAGATAGTTGTAGGTAGTGAAATTTTCATCATCATCTAAGAGAGACATGGAGAGAAACAAAGACAGAGACTAAAAAGCGTTTTGTGAGTTTAAAGACAGAAAGCCTGTTACAGACACTCCTTCTGGATCAGATAAATTTGTTTTGTTCTCTTTTAGATGTCCTCATTTGTTGACTGGAATCTCGTATGTGTAGGTATGTGCGTATTTCTTACCGGTAGGGATCTCAATGGGTCGCTCTACCACAGAGGATCTCTTCAGAGCAGGTTTGAGGGGCTTCTGAGAAGCTGGACGAGAAGGACTAAAGGATGATTCCTCAGTAGAGATCTGTTCAAACACACACAGATTTAAGGAACGGCACAGAAAAGTCCCAAAACCCAACCCTGCTTGACACATCAACTCTGCTTCCTTTGCCTACAGACTCATTAGACAAATGGATATATTTCTATAGAGGGACGAGATGGAGACAAATCAAAAGGGGACGAGAGCTAAAACTAAAAGAAACTTGAACACAGAGAAGGAAAAGAACCAGCTGCACTCGAGACTAACACAAAGGGTTCTTTCTCATTTTGGAATTGATGTAATGACTTCAATGGATTTCCATGCTGGCCTTTCCATGATATAAAAATATTTTTACTTGGTTATTTTAATGCCTTTCTGAAGGGAGAAAACTCTGGTTTCAACCATAAATTGTTTCATAGATCATAGATTCAGCTCTAATGCTGTGAAGTTGCCCATTTGTGAATTCATTACTATTGCTTATATACTGGGCTGATAAAATCTCTTGATTTATTATTTCTAGCCAGGTTTTTTTGTTTGTTTTTGGTTTTTGTAATGATTCAATGATCATCATCATCATCATCATGATCAAAAACTGCTACTGTGACTGTGAAAGTCTTCTTTAAAGAGTAACAGATGGGGTGCGCATACTGAAAAACTGTAACACTAAACTAATCTTACTACAAGCAAAGGTTTGACAAAGGTTTTGCATAATTGCTGTTTCAGAGGTTTCTGCCACCATGATAAAGACAAGATCAATAAATTATGGAATAAAAGTGACTGAATTTACTGCAGCATCTTACTATCAGGAGGTTTAATAGGAGGATACTCTCAGAAGGTTAGAAGGTATGAAGTCAGAGACACAGAAAAAAGGAGGGAGAAAGTAAATCAGCATCACACATACAAACGCACACACACACACACACACACACACACACACATTTCTACCTTCCACCCCCACATCCATGCTGGAGGGTGTTCTACTCAGCCACTCACTGCAAACTGATGAACGAGAAATGAAAAAAGAAAAATCGACATTTGGAGCACTACAGTGGAAGACCTGAAACCAATTTAGACTAAGGCTTCTGTTTCCATTTATTTCTCACACCCAACCTTATACAATATCCTTATCGCTGTTATTGATGGCTTAATAAAACATGTTAATGCTCTGAGCTAACAACCTGTCACACACACAAACACACACAGTTTGTTTCTAAATGAATTTCACACAATCACCAGCTTTTCTCTTCTGGAGAGTTTGTTTTGTTAACATTACCTTCAAGAGCTTATCTGTAAGTGCGACAGAAAAAATGTCTCTCAACCACTTTGTTTTCTTAGATTCATTGGGTTCCCCCAACTAACGTCTTACAATGAGCAATGTAAAAAGTTGGGACCCCAACACGAACAACACAGTGTTGTTTGCCACAGGTTGAGCAGTTCATACTTGATACTTCTGATCTGATGCATGCTAACTTGTTGTGAACATTTCATGTTATATAGAAATACTACTTTACTTTCACTATCCAGTTTGCAGGGAATTTAAATTCAGGTATACTACTAATAGATTATCTCTGCTCACAATAACTTTGCTGCCCTATTTGTGTTCTCCAAGTCTAGTTTTAAAAGATAATTTTCCTCTAAAATCAAATTCTGCAAAATCCATTTTGAATTTTTTAGAGTTAAAACTATTTT
Source organism: Ctenopoma kingsleyae (assembly GCA_032353495.1). Lineage (NCBI taxonomy): Eukaryota > Metazoa > Chordata > Actinopteri > Anabantiformes > Anabantidae > Ctenopoma > Ctenopoma kingsleyae. The sequence continues at coordinate 7,879,250 of JAUBNQ010000005.1, read as the reverse complement.
AATTAACTTCTAAACTGATAATTCAATCAACAGAACATTTATTTTCATTCTTAGTAATAATTATTTAAGTCTATTTTAGGCCTCTCAGCTGGAAGGATTTGCTGCTTCTTTGTCTTGTGATAGTAACTTCAGCATCATTTTATAAATAGAATAACTGAATAATCACAAACACTTTCTGCATATTAACCAAAAAAGGAAAGAAATTACTTGTAGCTAACTTAAGATATATCTTAAAGAGCATTTACCCAACTTTCCTGTGGTATAGCCTATTGACCATCCAGCCCTCAGCCCAGTTTCCTGGTTACTGCAGATTTACGTTTTTGAAAAAAGCAAAGAAACAAAACATAAGTCTGCAGTGACCTGAGCAACACGAGCATAACAAAAAGACCAATGTGGGTGGATATTTTACTTGTTATTATTACTTCACTGCATACCACTCTCTACACCACGAGTGACTTCTGACCTGGAAGCGAACCTCCTGACTGGCCCGCTGGTTGCTGTCCTCACTGCTCGGGTTTGACACCTCTGGCAGACGTTTCTTCTCCGCGACAGCTCTTTCTCTGATGTACTCTAACCGTCTGGTGCGACTGAGTTGCTGGGAGAGCAGCAACTGTAGCTGGGAACGCTCGATGGAGCCCAACAGGATCATGGACTCTGGGTAAGAAGAAACAGAAGTGGAGAAGTGAAGATAAGGAGAAATAAGAATTATTTCATTAGAGGATGGAAGAAACTTGTTTTACAGGGGAAGTATGAACAGGCTGCAGGAAATTCCACACACACACACACACACACACAGACTGCAGCACTGCAGAGAGCTCTGCTTAGTTACATAACAAGAACCCTGAATGGAATAAATGTGTATTAAGTAGCGTGGGTATGTGTAAGTGTGTGCGTGGTAGTTTGCTTACTTTAAGTAATTGCCTTTGTGACAGTACATGCTGATTATGTATTTGGTTAAATGCCGCAACTAATTGTTCCTGCACGATTGCATAATTGAAACAGCACTGGAATACCAAGTTTGCACTTCAGTGAGGTGGTTAAGGCAGGCCAATCAGTAAGCTGCACACAGGCAAATCAATCAATCAATCAATCAGTCATTTGTATGGACATGCCACCAAGGTTTTTAGTATTGAGTGAAGCTCAGTGCAGCAGCATCAGCAACACTGAACAAAAGATATCAATATCACCTCGGGAACAGCTGCTGAACTGAAGTGGTCTTAAAAATTTAAGCCATATAAAAAAATAAACTGGCAGAAAAACGCAGTACTTCCAGTACTCTGACTTAATCAACAGTCTTTGAATCCTTTATATTCACATACGCTATAAATGAGGGTAGAAGAAAAGATCAGACACAATCAGTAGAATAAGAGGTCTTAGAAAAAAAGTATCTGTAACTGTGGAGGTTTGACTTTCTATTAATACTGTTTTTTATCTGCATCACATATGAAGCAATAATTGCATACAGAGAGTTTTTTCTTAACCTGTTATAAACGGAATTTTCTGAATACAATGTTTATACTATTCTGTATTTTTTCACCTATTTTGGGGATATAGCTAGATTATTATTTGTACATTGTGCATTGCACAAGTTATTTTATTTGTTATTGTTTATTGTCTATTGGTTTTGAGTTATGCAGATTTTGTACAGCAAGTTTGCTGCTGCAGGAAACAAGGCTGAGTGTGTAGCTGGAGGCCAGAAAGCCACAGCAATACTTTAAAAGAAGTTTTGCAGAGTCAAGTAATAATTCCCTCCTTGTTAGTCACTAACACATTACATGCAACATTTTGTGCAGCCATTTTATCATTGCACAACTGCAACAGAAGCAATTTCTAAATCATTTATTCAAATAAGGCAATTAACTAATCAGGCACCTCATAAACACCAGTTTTCAAATTTGATTTGATTCATAATAATCAATTAATTAATATGTAAAAAGAGTAACTGAAACTTGATTTGCACATGAATGGGATCAGTGCTGTGATGCAATTTCTTGCATAGATTTGTACTAATGAGTATGCATAAGGACATTATGGCAACATTTGTCATGTGGGACATAAATGTGTATGTATTCTATATATTGGATGATGCACTGTGAATAAAACTGATACTATATAGTGCAAAGAAGTGTGTGTCTAATTGGTTACTACTCAATAAGGTTATGTTAATTATGAAGCATAATACTGGACGCTCTGTAAGTGCATGTGTGTGTGTGTTTGTGTCTCACCAGCTGATTCCACCAATGCCAGGGTCTTAAGGTGGCCAGTCAGCAGGACATTGTGCAGGTCTCTGTAGCAGCAGTTGAGAGTGATGTACCGCACATCCCTCACCATGATGTCCTCCACACGAATATTATATTTCCTGAGAGCAGAAAAAAGGAGAGTATATGAGAAAGGAGGGATTTATCAAGTAGTTATGAAAAGTTGAGAAAACTGTGAGAAGAGGAAGAAAGATGGATCCATTAAAGGCACCAAATAACATTTCACTGAATCTCAACATATACACAACTGAGTATAATACTGTGGAAAAGCATTTTTTCCATTAACTGTCATGTCACTGAAGTCACTGAACTATATAACTTCAACTTTGCGAGTGCAGTTTTCATAAAAAGCACTGACAACACTGAACGGTCAATTCAATAACACGTTGCACTGTTTACACGTCACTGTGACGTGAACGGCAGTGACATTATGGCCATGTGTTTGGCAGGGGGCGGGTGACATTGCATGAGCAGATCTTGCCTCAGCAGAATCGAACGCCCTGGTACTTCAGTCAAACACTCAGGTTTCTCTTCCTGCCTGAGCTTGCCAAAACCTGCAAACACGACATCAGCTGCCTCATACTTTCCACTGCTAAGTTCTGTGGCCGTGCCAGGCCACAGGCTCTGGCCAAGCCTCTGCTCCTTGTTGTGGTGACAGCTCAATACACTGACCTCTCTTGAAATTCAAAGTTAATTTAATGAACATTTTGCTCCAGATCCAAAACAATACAGCAGAGCACAAAGTTGGTCTAGGACCCAATTAGGAAAATGGTCCTGTGCAGTGCAATAAAATGGTCCCAAAAGAATTCTGTGCTATACAACTCTGTGAATCCTTACATTATGTGGTGCAGAAATGAACCTCAAAGAAAGTATTGTGTATTTATTTTACAATACTTTCTTTGAGTATTCAAAAGATCAGTTCACCCAAATCATTAAGACCACTGAATATTCTGCAGATCCCCTGATTACATTTAATGACAAGACTGCTTATACAACAGTTTATAAGATATGTTTAGAACTTTCTACAACATCTGCATGTGGCAACAATGATACAGGATAGGGATAATGTATACAGGATAATGTATAAAAGTGAGACAGCTATTAAAGTCCTAGTGAAAAGCTTGCTGTCACTCATCGAGGCTGTTTTTTACACATAAGAAGTGAGAGAAGTTACAAAAGAAAGACAATGTTAGTAAGAAACTTAAATATGACATATATGCTCACCTCCACGTGGCTGGGTATTCACTGTCTAAAGTGAGAATGCCTCAATAACCTCACTAGGCAAAGAGCTTGCTACCTTGTGTACTGGCACTGGATGCAAGTCATGGGGCTCAAAATCATCTAATATGTACATATATATTTCCTAGGGTTGCTTGGCGTGGTATCAGCAGGCCGTGTTGAGGGTTTCAAAGATTTGTCTTGGTTTTGAGATATTTCCCTCCACCCCAACTGAATGGAAAAAGAAATATTGTCTTTGTGCCCCTTGCAGCACTGAAAAATGACATTACTGGCACCAGCTTTCATTATTTTTTGGACTACTCTCAGAAGAAATAGTCCCAATAAAAACGTTTTTGCCGTGAGGTCAATGGAGAAACAGGGACACTAGAAAGAGGTCTGACTGCTGAAGTTATCAGATTAAACTTTTCAACACTGGAATCAAAATTGAAGTTACTGCTGAAATTGAGGAGTAAGAAACTGTATTTCTTATCAAGACACAAACTACCTACCGTGCTAAATACCATTAGAAAAACGTGAGATACGTGTGAAATACGCATATGCTTGTTTCTCATTTGGGTGAACTGCCCCCTTAATGGTATACCAGTGACATCCTGATTTTTTATTTTGGCTTCATCTTTGATGCCAAGTGCTCACAGTGGCTGCCTACACATCTCCAAAATCACCTGTCACTCAAAAAGCCCAGGCCAAAGTCTTTATTGAACTGTTTCACTGCTCAAGACTGAACTTTTGCAGCTGCTGTTATGAGTGTTTTTAGTCACTGTGACTGTCATTGCTCACCCCAGCTTCCTCATTCTTTTTCTGTTTATTCAAAACAAGCTCCAAATGGAAAATATATTACTTTCTGGGCAGCACAAGCTATTCTTTCCATGACACCTACTGCTATCAACAGCAAATCAAATATATTTAATGAGCTGGGTAAAGGTTGAAACACTACAGCTTTCTATCTATGATAGAAAGTACAAAAAAATAAGTATAAAGATCCTTTGAAAAACAACCCTCTTTTTCATGATGCATTCACAGCCTTATTTAATTTGCTATTGGATTTGAGAGAATAACGTAGAGCATGACTCTGAACTAGCCATGACTGCTGCCAAGCCTAATTTCCCTCAGGATATCAAAGGCAGTTGATGAAATGAGACTGGTTTTCTCTTAATTGAACCATCTTCTCCTGCAAAGGCTTGGCAATACGTCTGATCAGTTTGAGCCATCTGACTTTAAGCCTTGGTTTATAGATTTGAGCAAAGACAAACAGACTTATAGGGTTAAAAATATGGGCTTGTAGATAATCCATATCAGACTAGGCAGGCTTGTGCCATTGATGCGTGTGTTTGTAAGGGAGAGAGCATCGTGATGGGAGGTGTGGAAGCCAATAAAAACTTGTCTGTAATGACTGGGAGGAAATGTGGTCATTTTCTGGGGTATTGCTTCCTGTCATCCGAGCAGATACAACATTTGGGCAGTACGATGATTTTGAAATGCCAAGAAACACAAAGTGACACTCACTGAGATTAATGCATTCCCTAACCCCCTAACCCTAAACATCACAACTAAATGCCTAACCCCAACCCTTATTATATAATCATAGTTCTAACCGCCTATATATTCTAAAAGCCTATAACTTTCTGAACCACCTGCAGTTGTGCCGCTCAGCCAAACTTTCTAACAATGTCCCCACATATATACAGAAGGTACTAAAAATTTTAAATTTGACCAAAAAAACACATTTGCACATGTAACACACACGCGCGCACACACAGAATGATATTATGTAATTGTTCCCACACACTGGAAAAAAAAAAAAAAAAAAGCCACTCCAACGCTGAGGGGTAGATCCATCAAGAAAGAAGAAAAGAGACTGGTCAGAATAAAAATGGGAGAGAGGAGGTGGGAAAGGTTTCATGTGTGCTACAGGGTATGATTAAAGCAAAGGAGTGGGTAACAGCATGTCATGTACCGGAAATATATACACTATGTGATATTTGTCAGTGTGTGTGTGTGTGTGTGTGTGTATCTGCAAAGGGGTGGGTGGGTGTGTGACCGAATGTACATTTCATCATGTGTGTGTGTATAGCACGGCAGGCATTACACAATTGTTCCTATGTGTTAGTGAGGGTGTGTGGGTGGATGTCTGCATGGGTGTGAGATGGATCATTTCCAGTTTGAGTGAAAACACATTCAGATAGTCGGAGGGCACGCTACCTACAGTGTCTCATTTGCCCCCTCTATTGCCTGCATCTCTGTTCTGCTGTGCTGCAGTAATAAAACACACACACACACACACGCACATACACACACACACACGTAGAAGCTTTGTGATGCAGAAAAAAGGGTGAAAAGTGAGCTCAGGGGCAAAAGGAGGCAAAAAGGTGAATGAAGAATGGAGGGAACCAGGAGCTTTCTGCTCAGTGAATCAAGTTTGTGCTGTGTATGTTAATAAATATAGATGATTCAAGGAAATTACATTTTGTGTGGGTTGTGTGTATGTGTGTGAACTCACCGTTTACACACCAACACACATACAGAGGGGATTCCTGACAGTTTCTCAATCACCTTTATGCCTCAGCAACTTCAAACATTTTGAAACGTGTCATTATGTTGAGATAATTTGATATTTTTTGATGATCGATGGTCATGTCATGATTTTCACTTGTGCGTCGCACAGACACACACACACACACACACAGTGACAGTTCCTCAATCATTTTTATGCCCAGGCAACTTTTAACATGTGAAATTGTATGTTTATCATTAAATCTAAATTACTGTTTTGATTATTAATGATCATCATATGTTACAATGACTGCACATTAAAATTGAAAGTTTTTTTTTCTGTAAAATTGCAGAACCACCCACTCTTCCTCCTTGCTGCCTACAGTATGCACAATGCAACTTGGATGTATTCACTTAAGTCCGTAGATTCAGGTGTTAAAGTGGCAGTAGCTGATGTGGCTTCAAATATAGACGTGGAGCAGGGGAGAGAATTTAGGTTAGCCCATTGCTTCAACTCTATACCTCCTAACTTTTTCACTTTAAAATTTGTAGTTTGATTCAACAGATGTTATTATTTAGATTTCAGATTTTATGCAGCTCCTTCTGGAACCACAGAAAGTATCCTGCATGGCTCCAGTTTGCCTGTCCCAAAACCACACAGGTCAGTGCCAGTAATTAAATGTGATGAAAATAAATAAAAACACAATAATATCTGAAGATTGCTGAGAAAATTATGTTTTACTCAATGTTTTCACTGAGTTATGGTGTCTTGGATCTCCATCACAGGTTTAAAACCTGTTGATGTTTCTCGCCCTATCTAACTTCTTTTTGTTTTTGTTACCACTTTCCCACAAATAATGTTGTCACACCAATAAAACTCATTATTCCAGATGTATTATTTAAAACAAGTACATGCAAAATCTACTAATGATGCTCTCTGGCCTTGTGAGTTGGTGTGGCTGACACTATGCATGTGTCCACAGTGAGTGCTACATTATATAACCAGCAAAGTGATAATAACATACAACAGCTCATTGACGACACATTAGACACAGCTACTTTCTCTTGTTCTCACCCACACACACACACACAGAATGACACACACAGGACAGTGGAGTGAGGATGTGATGGATAGATGGCCAAAGGAGAAGAGCACAGCAGAGATAGCATGAGAGAGGAATAGATAACAAAGAGATTTATAGTGTGGATCAACTAAGGTGCTGATGTATTACTCCCAATTAATGAATGATGCATCCAAACCTATCTCCACCTAATAATTATTCTGTAACAACAATCTCTTCCAAACAACTTAATGAGAAGTGTTTCCGTGTGGTTTCACACAGTTCAGAATACACCAAGCAGATGGAAAGCCCATTCAGAGTGGTGCAGTGGTGGTAAAAATTATTTATGGTGGTGATGGCAATATAAAACCTATGTGATGCTGAACCCCTGATCCAGGCCCTTCAACCCACGCTTGGCTTTTTGTAAAGTAAATTTCACACTGTGATTGCTTCTGCAACTTAAGGAGAAGAAAGCTTGTTATTTGGATTTCAAACACTGAAATGAAACTCAATCTAAACTCTACTTATTAACAGTTTAGATTAAGACTGGACACACATGCACACTATCTAAACCAGGGGTGTCAAACTCAATTTCATCGCGGGCCACTTCACCATTACGGTTGATGTCAAAGGGCCACTTGTAATTGTG